>OU342746.1:225781-760217 GCA_910589775.1 Avena eriantha
TAGAGGAACAGACATGCAATGACACCGGTGGATCCATGTGTGGTTCATGAGAAGAACACACATCCAGTGGCACTGGTAGATCCTTATGTGGTTCATGAGAAGAACACACATCCAATGATACTGGTAGATCCTTGTGTGGTTCATGTAAAGAACATACATGCAATGACACTGGTGGATCCTTATGTTGTTTGTTTAGAAGAACACACATGCAATGACACTGGGAGTGGTTCATGAAAAGAACAGACATGCAATGACACTGGTGGATCCTTATGTGGTTTGTTTAGAGGAACAAACATGTAATGACACCGGTGGATCCGCGTGTGGTTCATGAGAAGAACACACATCCAATGACACTGGTAGATACTTATGTGGTTCATGAAAAGAACTGACATGCAATGACACTGGTGGATCCTTATGTGGTTCATGAAAAGAACAGACATGGAATGACACTGGTGGATCCTTATTTGGTTTGTTTAGAAGAACACACATGCAATGACACTGGGTGTGGTTCATGAAAAGAACAGACATGCAATGACACTTGTGGATCCTTATGTGGTTTGTTTAGAGGAACAAACATGCAATGACACCGGTGGATCCGTGTGTTGTTCATGAGAAGAACACACATCCAATGACACTGGTGGATCCTTATATGGTTTGTTTAGAGGAACAGACATGCAATGACATCGGTGGATCCTTATGTGGTGTTTCTAGAGGAACACACATGCAATGACACCAGGTGTGGTTCATGAAAAGAACAGACATGCAATGACTTATGTGGTTTGTTTAGAAGAACACACATGCAATGACACTAGGTGTGGTTCATGAAAACAACATACAGACAATGACACTGGTGGATCCTTATGTGGTTTGTTTAGAGTAACACACATGCAATGACACTAGGTGTGGTTCATGAAAAGAACATACATGCAATGACACTGGTGGATCCTTATGTGGTTTGTTTAGAGGAACAGACATGCAATGACACCGGTGGATCCACGTGTGGTTCATGAGAAGAACACACATGCAATGACACTGGTAGATCCTTATGTAGTTCATGAAAAGAACTGACATGAAGTGACACTGGGTGTGGTTCATGAAAAGAACAGACATGCATTGGCACTGGGTGTGGTTCATGAAAAGAAAAGACATGCAATGACACTAGGGGATCCTTATGTGGTTCATGAAAAGAACAAACATGCAATGACACTGGTGGATCCTTATGTGGTTCATGAAAAGAACAGACATGCAATGACACTGGTGGATCCTTATGTGGTTCTTGAAAAGAAAAGACATGCAATGACACTGGTGGATCCTTATGTGGTTTATTTAGAAGAACACACATGCAATGACACTGGGTGTGGTTAATGAAAAGAACAGACATGCAATGACACTGGTGGATCCTTATGTGGTTTGTTTAGAGGAACAGACATGCAATGACACCGGTGGATCCATGTGTGGTTCATGAGAAGAACACACATCTAGTGGCACTGGTAGATCCTTATGTGGTTCATGAGAAGAACACACATCCAATGACACTGGTAGATCCTTGTGTGGTTCATGAAAAGAACATACATGCAATGGCACTTGTGGATCCTTATGTTGTTTGTTTAGAAGAACACACATGCAATGACACTGGGTGTGGTTCATGAAAAGAACAGACATGCAATGACACTGGTGGATCCTTATGTGGTTTGTTTAGAGGAACAAACATGCAATGACACCGGTAGATCCATGTGTGGTTCATGAGAAGAGCACACATCCAATGACACTGGTGGATCCTTATGTGGTTTGTTGAGAGGAACATACATGCAATGACACCGGTGGATCCTTATGTGGTCTGTCTAGAGGAACACACATGCAATGACACCGGGTCTAGTGGATCTATCTTGGCATAATTTGATGTATTCCACGATGTATTTCATTGTAAATACACTTTCCATTTTTATACTACTCAGTTTTTGCCCTTGGTTTTATGTGGTACTACTTAGTTTTGCCCCCCTCTCTCTATCTTTCGTAGAATCCCAAACCTATGCTCACCCTGTCTGCTACTCCCTGATTGGTTGTCACAGTGGTCACGTGGATTGTGCGCACCAACCGTTGATTCTGTGTGATCCAACGATGATTGTTGCACACGTCGTTCCCTTCCTAGTACAACATGAGACATCATGGACGTCTCCCTCCGCGAGACTTCTACAGGAAGGAACACGATGCCGTCCATGGAAAAAGTCGTCGAGCGGTCATGTCAAGTTTAATGAAGTCTGAAAAGCCTACTACTGCTACTACAACTTATGCACAGGGCAACGGGGTCATCGAGTGCACGGTTGCCGATGGGACGCTGCAATTTATTGCCACTTGATTTTAATAAGACATATCCCATTTTTACGCTGCGCTCTCAATCTCACTTCCAACTAGGCCCTACCGCTAGTAACTTCCATGAGTCAAGGGCCCCTCTCGAGTAGATCTAACGTTGCTAGAAATTAGTTCCACGCCACTTGCATGCAATTGAATCGAGGTCTGGCATGAGCGTGTTTTCAATGCAGCTCTAAAGTGGAGATCGTGGCTATTTAAAAAAAGGGAACCGAAAAAAGGGCGGAGATCGTGGTAGCCCCCCGCCCACCACACGTGTCCACTCGAGGACTACGAACGGTCTGGTGTTTATAACCCCCCTCGACCTTCTTATTCCATGAGCTCGTGTCATTTCCCCCTAGTCTGTCTAGTCCCAAGACCCTAATCTACACATGCCACGCGCGCCGAAGCTCCCTCGCTTGCACTACCTCCTTCCCATGGTTCGCCATGAAGCGTACGCGTGGAGATGAGCCGGAGGTGAAGCCAGTTGAAGGCGCAACAGCAGATGGCTTGGTCGTCGCCAAGCAGGCGGAGGCGTCTTCTCCGGGCACGAACGCCGCGCCGTTGAGGGTGCGAGCTCATCCGTCCAGCCAGTAGTCGTCGCCGCCGAGCAGCAGGTGGTAGCCGTCGCCGCCGAGCAGCAGGTGGTAGCCATCGCCTCCGAGCAGCAGGTGGCCGACAACATCATGGTGCCAGCGGCTGATCTGGATGGGGGGCAGGCGGCAGGCGGAGGCAATCCGGTGATCTACATCAACGACCCCATCGCCGTACAAGAAATCGACGCAATCGTGGAGAATGATGAGTTCGAGGAGGATGTCCCTGATGAGGAGTCCGAGGTACTACATTGCTAGCTTCTCTAGTCGCAGCCGCAGTTTTCACTGTTCATACATAGGATTTGCTCAATCGTGTACAGATTCTTTTGCTCTTGAAGTAGGGTAGTATATATATGATTCGATCGGTTGATTGATGCATCTGCCATCTAGTCACAAAACCCCGATCCGTCTAGTCACAAAACCCCAATCTGCTCATCTGCCATCTAGTTGAGTTTGCTAGTTGAGTGTTGATTTCGATACACAGCAGGCCTATAACATTACATTTCTATTCCTTACTGAGCCCAATGATTCAGTTTTGCCCCAAAATAGTGCAAGGGCATCTGATGGTCTCGTTTTCTTAGGGATGGTTAGTGGCCCTGAGGCAGCAATGCACATAAACAATATAGGTTGTGCTGTTGGTATTTTGGTTCTCCGACTCCATGGCTGAAAAAAATGAGTCCCTAATTTTTTCTCTCATATGGAACCTATATATATAATATTTGTATTGTTTCTGATCTATGAATGTGTTGTATGATGCATTTGTATATCCCTGAATATTGTTTTGTACGATTACATATCAATTTCTTATTGTGGCCAATGATTCAAATTTTCCCCAAAGAGAGGCAGACACATTGGTGTCAAATTTTTTCAGGGATTAGTGAGCGAACCTGGGGCCATGTACAAGATCAATATAAGCTATTCAATTGTTACTTGGTTCGCTTACGCCATCTCTGAAGAAACTTATGAGGCCGCAATCTTTATTCTACATTCATAGAACTATGATATTTGAATTATCTATTCCATGCATTCATAGTGTATAAGAATTACATTTTAGTTTGTCACCGTGGCTGATGATTGAAATTTTCCCCAAAAGAGTTCAAGGGAAGACACGTATGATGGTGTCGTGTTTTAGGGATGGTTTGGTGAACCTGAGGCAGCAATGCACACAAACAATATAGGTTGTGCTGTTGGTACTTTGGTTCTCCAACTCCATCTTTGAAACAAATTCTGAGGCCCTTGATTTATTCTCATATGGAACTACATATATGATCCTTAAATTTTTTCTGATGTTTTAATGATTGGTATGATGCATATGTATCTGAATGGTTTTGATCATAAGTATTTTTAACATTGTACCTGAAGATTAATTGTTTGGTTTTTTATTCATAATTACAATATTTAGACTTGTTTTTGTACCTGACTATGTATATCCCAGAATAATGTTTTGTATGATTACATTTCAATTTCTTATTATGGCCAATCATTCAAATTTGCCCCAAAGAGAGGCAGCCACATTGGTGTCAGATTTTTTCAGGGATGAGTGAGCGAACCTGGGACCATGTACAAGAACAATATAAGCCGTGAAATTGTTAGTTGGTTCGCTCACGCCATCCCTGAATAAACTTATGAGGCCGCAATCTTTATTCTACATTCATAGAACTATGATATTCGAATTATCTATTCCATGCATTCATAGTGTATAAGAATTACATTTTAGTTTGTCACCGAGGATGATGTCTACGCACTTCTATTCTTGTAGACAGTTGTTGGGCCTCCAAGTGCAGAGGTTTGTAGAACAGCAGCAAGTTTTCCCTTAAGTGGATCACCCAAGGTTTATCGAACTCAGGGAGGAAGTTGTCAAAGATATTCCCTCTGAAGCAATCCTGCAATCAAGATACAAGAAGTCTCTTGTGTCCCCAACACACCCAATACACTTGTCAGGTGTATAGGTGCACTAGTTCGGCGAAGAGATAGTGAAATACAAGTGGTATAGATAATTATAAGTGGTAACGGAGATACAAGATAACTTGATGGCATGGAAGAGACTAAAGGAAAACTGAAATAAAGATGGAAGCAAGCAAACATGTAACATATCTAGTTGCAAACGGTGTTTCAATGCTTAGAAACAAGGCCTAGGGATCATACTTTCACTAGTGAACACTCTCATATAAATATATTCGCTTCATGATACTACTCTTAACTACTCTCCGGTTGGACACTCTAATCGATGGTAGGGCTATAACAACACACCTCAAAGTAAGCCTTTCCCATCTATAAAACCCCACACTGTCACCTTGAGTACTAGATGAGTCCAACAAACACCACAATTTCATAAAGACATCCAACTCCAAATATAACTCATAGCAAGTATTTGTAATCTCTAGCCTAAGTGCCACCATGGTGAGCATGCTGTCACTTTCACACACATGGGGAGAGCAGAGATTCATTAAAGCACTTGAGTAGTAGAATAGATCTATAGATTACAAGCTCATGATCTCAATATGATCATGCATAGAGAGAGATGAACACATAGCTACCGGTAGAACCCTTATCCTCGAGAGAGAACTACTCCCTCCTCATCATGGGAATCAGCAATGGTGATGGAGATGGCGGTGGAGATCGATGGAGATCGATGGAGATGGCTCCGGGGGCACTTCCCTGTCCCGGCAGGGTGCCGGAACAGAGTATTTCTGTCCCCCGAATCTCCCCTTTGGTGGCGGCGGCGCTGCAGAACTTTTCGTGGCTAGAGGCTTGACTTTCTAGGGTTTATGCCTCAAGAGCCTTCTTATAGGCCAAAGAGCAAGGTCGGTGGGCGGCCAGCGGGCCCACACCATGCCCTGGCGCGGCCTAGGTGGACCCGCGCCATGGGGTGGTGTGGCCACCCTGTGGCCCCTCTCCGACTCTCCTTCTGGCTCTATGAGTCTTCCGGGAAAATATCAACTTTGGCTTTTGTCCGGTCCAATTCGAGAATATTGATTTTCTGACTTTCCTGGAACCAAAAACAGCAGAAAATAGACAACTGGCACGGTGGCACTTGTTAATAGGTTAGTCCAAGAAATCATATGAAAAGTACTCCGTAGTGTGGACAAAACCCAAGAAAGTAGATAAAACCAAGCATGGAACATCAAAAATTATAGATACATTTGCAATGTATCAACATCCCCAAGCTTAACTCCTGCTCGTCCTCGAGTAGGTAAGTGATAAAAAGAAAGAATAATTTTTGAGGGTGACATGCACCATCATAGACTTGATCAAAGTATTTGTAAAACATTCAAAGTTGGGATCATAGTACTTCAATCATAACATGAAATACAAAGTTCTAGCAATAAGACAAAGAAACTATGTTGCAACATGAAAAGGCACAAACAAAAGATTCATGAATAACAATGCTTTGCAAGACGTTTGTTTGTTTCACATAAAGAAAACATAGCATAATAGTATTCAGCTTGTCCCTCAATAGAGTAACAAATATAAATGCATAGGACACCTTCAAAGTTCATAAGAGTGACTAGATACATAGTTTAAAACAAGCAATATCAAGTTATGCATCAATCAACTAGTCTTGGGACAATGCACATAGAACTAAGAATGGCCACTATGCTCTCAAAGTAGGTGCATAAAGTTAGAAGGTGGAGACTCAATATAAAAGTGGAAGAAAGGCCTTTATAAAAGGAAGTAGGGATTCAAGTCTCATAAAGAGCTTCCAAAATTATGGTACTTATAGCTTTCAGCTCTCATTGCCCCTATCATAATCATATTGAAGTGATTAAGGTTAAAGTGAACAAACTATGGTGTACATGCTTGACGAAGTATAAGTCAGAAATCTCATGTCCCTTGTATACGAGGGCCGCTACTCATGCTACTCAAGTTTAGTCACCGGTAAGTTCTCGTCATCGTAAGTACATGTGTATCATAGAGAACCGCCAACAGGGTACCGCTTGCCCGAAGATACGGAAGAATCCCCATATCAAAATGACAAGGCAAGCAGACAACGAGCATCTCAGCATTCTTCTTATTTACCATGGGAATATGGTGCTTTTTTTCTCTCTTTCCTCTTTTCATAGTATCTCTTTTTTTCTCTTTTCTCTTTTTTTCTCAATATAGGACTCTTTTTTATAAGAAGAATGCTTCATAGACAGATCATTATGGTTACACTGCAGGTTTCCACCATGTCAGCATGGATTAGACCAGCGGCCCAGGCATTTCTCTAACACATATACATAACTCCATGGACTTACAAGCTCCCCTTTCATTTCACACCGATGACATCCATATACAAAAGAGCATGATATCAGCTAGGTACAAGTACCAAGTGCAATGTTGAAAGCGTTCCCCATGAAAGCATGGTTCTGCTAATTCCCGACAAATAAGTGCAAGCATATACAACATAGAAGACACAATGATTCAAGTTTATTAGATGCAAAAAAGTGAAGTGTGCCATCAAGTTCGTGAGAGCTTTAATCACTAGTTTTCTCATAACAAGTTTAATTTCGAAGGTAAAAAAAAGCATGAATATACTTGGAATAGCATAAGCTATTAGGTAGGTATGGTGGACTCTTTGGAATAACTTGGTTTAAGGAGTTGGATGCATGAGTGGAACTCATACTTGGTTGTGGAGGCTAGCAAAAGACTGGGAGCGACAAACTAAGAGAGCAATAATGGCCATAATCATGCAGAGCGACAAAACATCATTGATCAAAGCATAAAGTGATATTACAAGTTGAAAACAAAAGGATCATAAAGGCTATGGTGACTTGGGATAGTCATAACATGGTGTGAGCATGCATCAAGTCAACCCAAATAAAGCATCAAAGGAGAATACCACAATACTATGCTTTAATATGCTAAAACAACGCATGATTCATCTAAGGCACATTAAGCAATCTCACTTTTTTATAACAAGTCAAGATACAGCAAAGAATACTAAGCATAAATCCAAAACAATATCAAGCATGGCATGACAGAGCATAGGCCACAGTCAAAACAAGCTCTTTTTACCACATAAGTATGAACTTTCTACTCTTTTCCAAACCAAACCAAACTATTTGCAAACCAATGTATGAAAGAGGGGGTCCAACCAATTTATTTAGAAAACTAAGAAAACCAAGGAAAATGAAAACCAAAACGAGAAATAAGACGCTCCAAGAAAAACACAACTGTGCCTAAAACAATAAAAATGAAGCGTTTGGAAGAAACCTTGGATTTTTATTGATGAAGAAGTGGATGCCTTGAGCATCCCCAAGCTTTGACGCTTGTAATTCTTGGATATTTCTTGGGGTGACACGCGTGGCATCCCAAAGCTTGAGATTTAGTACATCCTTCATCTCATTACTCATTCATTCCATACACCTGAAATTTTCCTTCATACAAAACTTCACACAATCTTTATTAGCAACATTAGTACACTCAAGATAAGTAAGTCTCAAGGTTCAGTTCTAACACCAAATAAACTTCCATTCGAACACTAGCTACTGTAGCACTTCCCTCAAAAAGCTCAATTCCCCAAAAGAACTCAAAAAGGAACCAACAAGAAGCAAATGTAGAAAATGGCAGAAATCTGTCAAAATAGACCAGCAGGTAAAGACGATTTTTTTTGAAGAGCTTCTGTTGCTCAAATCAAAAAGTGTTGAACTAACGAAAGTGAGAAAACAACCAGGGGCAGAAGCAAAAAAATTCACGCCTCAAAAAGACGTTCAGAGATTTTACACGAAAGTTTACGGTGAATCACAGAAATCTGTTTCGGGACAGCAACTTTCCCAATCATTACTTCTCTCTCATTAGAGGTTACTCTTGGCACAAAAAGCAAATAAAAACGATAAAGAGCGGTTATTACCGAAGTAATAACTTCCAAGACTCATCTAAAACTTTAAGTACTTTTCTTTAACGCCTTTAAGTTAGGCATGATAGTTTGACAGATGCTCACATAAGAAATATGAATTTAAGTAAAAGAGGGCATCAAGAAGCAAATTCAAAGCACATTTAAGTCTAACCCACTTCCTATGCATAGGAATCTTGTAAAGAAACAAGTCATGAAAGCACAAAGCAACAAGCATTGAAAAGCAAAACAAGTGCAACTTCAAGACTTTCAACATAAAGAGAGGAAACTTAATATTATTGAGATGCATAAAACCATGTTTCCCTCTCTCATAATAACTTTCAGTAGCATCATGAATGGAGTTAACAATATAACTATCACATAAAATATTCTTATCATGAGCCACATGCATAAAATAATATATACTCTCCACATAAGTATAGTCATTCTTATTAATCATAGTGGGAGCAAATTCAAAAAAATAACTATCATTATTATTCTCATCACCATAATCATCAAATATAGGAGGCATGTTGTAATCATAATTAATTGCCTCCTCAATCGTAGGTGGACTGAAATTATCATATTCATTGTAATCATCATATATTGGAGGTTTGGTATCATCATAAGCAATAGAATAGCTATCTTCCAAAGCTGGGGAACTAAAAAGGTCATTTTTATAAAAACTAGCTTCCCCAAGCTTAGACTTTTCCATAGCATTAGCAATAATGGTGTCCAAAGAATTCATACTAACAACATTGTTATTAGCCTGCAAATAAAGTTCCATAGGTTTTTTAATTTTCTCTTCAAACACTTCATGTCCTAACTCAAGATAAATGCTATAAAGCTCTATAATATTTTTGTTGTTTTCCATTAAGCCTAACTAGTGAAAACAAGAAACAAAAAGACAAAATTGCAGAATCTAAAGGAAATAACTTCGAGTACTCACACCAGAAAATAGGCGTTTGCTGTGGGAGGTTCTTCTTCTTTAATCCTCTGGTGTGAATACCTTTTACCTTACCTCCCCGGCAACGGCGCCAGAAAATAGCTTGATGTCTACGCACTTCTATTCTTGTAGACAGTTGTTGGGCCTCCAAGTGCAGAGGTTTGTAGAACAGCAACAAGTTTTCCCTTAAGTGGATCACCCAAGGTTTATCGAACTCAGGGAGGAAGTGGTCAAAGATATTGCCTCTCAAGCAATCCTGCAATCAAGATACAAGAAGTCTCTTGTGTCCCCAACACACCCAATACACTTGTCAGGTGTATAGGTGCACTAGTTCGGCGAACAGATAGTGAAATACAAGTGGTATAGATAATTATAAGTGGTAATGGAGATAGAAGATAACTTGATGGTGTGGAAGAGACTAAAGGCAAACTGAAATAAAGATGGAAGCAAGCAAACATGTAACATATCTAGTTGCAAACGGTGTTTCAATGCTTAGAAACAAGGCCTAGGGATCATACTTTCACTAGTGAACACTCTCATATAAATATATTCGCTTCATGATACTACTCTTAACTACTCTCCGGTTGGACACTCTAATCGATGGTAGGGCTATAACAGCACACCTCAAAGTAAGCCTTTACCATCTAGAAAACCCCACAATGTCACCTTGAGTACTAGATGAGTCCAACAAACACCAAAATTTCATAAAGAGATCCAACTCCAAATATAACTCATAACAATTATTTGTAATCTCTAGCCTAAGTGCCACCATGGTGAGCACGCTGTCACTTTCACACACATGGGGAGAGCAGAGATTCATTAAAGCACTTGAGTAGTTGAATACATCTATAGATTATAAGATCATGATCTCAATATGATCATGCATAGAGAGAGAGATGAACACATAGCTACCGGTATAACCCTTAGCCTCGAGAGAGAACTATTCCCTCATAATCATGGGAATCAGCAATGGTGATGGAGATGGCGGTGGAGATCGATGGAGATCACTTTGGGGGAACTTCCCCGTCCCGGCAGGGTGGTGGAACAGAGACTTTCTGTCCCCCGAATCTCCCCTTCGCTGGCGGCGGCGCTGCAGAACTTTTCGTGGCTGGAGGCTTGACTTTCTAGGGTTTATGCCCCAGGAGGCTTCTTATAGGCCAGAGGGCAAGGTCGGTGGGCGGCCAGGGGCCCACACCATGCCCTGGCGCGGCCTAGGTGGACCCGTGCCATGGGGTGGTGTGGCCACCCTCTGGCCCCTCTCCGACTCTCCTTCTGGCTCCATGAGTCTTCCGGGAAAATATCAACTTTGGCTTTTGTCCGGTCCAATTCCGAGAATATTGATTTTCTGACTTTCCTGGAACCAAAAACAGCAGAAAACAGGCAAATGGCACCGTTGCACTTGTTAATAGGTTAGTCCAAGAAATCATATGAAAAGTACTCCAAAGTGTGGGCAAAACACAAGAAAGTAGATAAAACCAAGCATGGAACATCAAAAATTATAGATACATTTGCAATGTATCAGAGGCCGATGATTGAAATTTGCCCCAAAAGAGTTCAAGGGGAGACACGTATGATGGTGTCGTGTTTTAGGGATGGGTTGGTGAACCTTAGGCAGCAATGCACTCAAACAATATGGGTTGTGATGTTTGTACTTTGGTTCTCCAACTCCATCTCTGAAACAAATTATGAGGCCCTTGATTTATTGTCATATGGAACTACATATATGATCCTTGAATTCTTTCTGTTCTTTTAATGATTGGTATGATGCATATGCATATGAATAGTTTTGATCATAAGTATTTTTTAACATGTACCTGAAGATTAATTGTTTGGTTTTTATTTATAATTACAATATTTAAGCTTGTATTTGTACCTGACTATGTATATCCCTGAATAATGTTTTGTACGATTACATTTCAATTTCTTATTGTGGCCAATGATTCAAATTTTCCCCAAAAGAGAGGCAGACACATTGGTGTCAGATTTTTTCAGGGATGAGTTAGTGAACCTAGGGCGATGTACAAGAAGAATATAGGATGTGCAATTGTTACTTGGTTCACTTACGCCGTCCCTGTAGAAACTTATGAGGCCTTAATCTTTATTCTACAGTCATAGAACTATGAAATTCGAATTACCTATTCCATGCATTCAGTGTATAAGAATTACATTTTAGTTTGTCATTGAGGCCAATGATTGAAATTTGCCCCAAAAGAGTTCAAGGAGAGACACGTATGATGGTGTCGTGTTTTAGGGATGGGTTGGTGAACCTGAGGTAACAATGCACACACACAATATAGGTTGTGCCGTTGGTACTTTGGTTTGCCAACTCCATCTCTGAAACAAATTATGAGGCCCTAGATTTATTCTCATATGGAACTACATATATGATCCTTGAATTGTTTCTGATCTTTTAGTGATTGGTATGATGCATATGTATATGAATGGTTTTGATCATAAGTATTTTTAACATGCAGCTGAAGATTAATTGTTTGGTTTTTTATTTATAATTACAATATTTAGGCATGTTTTTGTACCTGACTATGTATATCCCTGAATAATGTTTTGTACGATTACATTTCAATTTCTTATTGGGGCCAATGATTCAAATTTGTCCCAAAAGAGAGGCAGACACATTGGTGTCAGATTTTTTCAGGGATGAATTAGGGATCCTGGGGCGATGTACAACAAAATTACAGGTTGTGCAATTGTTACTTGGTTCGCTGACTCCATCCCTGAAGAAACTTATGAGGCCGCAATCTTTATCCTACATTCACTCTGATGCAATTATTCATCATTGTGTTGAGATGAAATGATATATGAAACGATCAAACTATTGCTAAGATGCTTTATCTTTGATATCCACAGATATATTGTCTTACATATACATGTTTTCAATTCTTGAGTTGTAATACAATTCAATCATATGTATGAGTTCTAAGTTATGTTCTTAAAAATCAACAGGAGGATGATGATGAAGTGGACGATAGCAAGGTATCCAGGGACAACAAGAGCCGCTACGTGCTGAGGCGGTTACGGTGTGGGCTAATCTATTTCCACTGTAGGGGGAGACTGTTTTGCCCATTATGTGGCAGAGCAATCAACGTGGACCTTGACTGCATGATCTAGCATGCGGAGGACATTGGCAGAGGCGGAGGCAGGCATAGGCCGATTACCTTGGCGTGGCACGCAACCTATGGCAAATTCCTCCGGGATTATGTCAAGACTGGCCTATATCTCATCGACTAGGCTGTCGCTGCCTCTTGCTGATAAACCCCTGCCCTGCTAGGCGTCTCCGTGTCCCGGCCTCCTGCTGCATACCCTGCTTTTATTTTGTTCTAGTTAATTATTACCTGTGTGTGACATGAAAGACAATATATCCGTGGTGTCTCTGGTGAACCTTCTATATTAATCTACTCCTTTATATGGAGTGCCTTAAAGTTTCTAGTGTTCTATTATATTTACTGATCATGCTCATGCACACTACAAAATATTTCTAGTGCTCGATTATATTATAATTGTCAAGAAATACATCAACAAGTTAAATTAGTCGAAATTTTGTATTGAAGTAACTAAATGTATCACACACATAATAAACTAGAAACTAAAATCTAGTTCAAACACATAATGTATCACCACCACTTGTTGTCGTCCTTGACTTGCTTCCCCTTCAACCGCTTGATGTCGCCAGCGTCCCAAGATCCCTGCTCGTCCTGAAACTTCTTTCTGTCCTCCTCGCGCTTCTTCTCCTGGGCTAGCTTGCAACTAGGGCATAGCTCTCTCGCGAAAAACCCTGACTTAACCATCCCATCTTTCATGGTAATGAGCTTACTGTACAACTCGTACGCCATGTAGGCGTCTCTGGCTACATACTCGAGAATTGGTGTGGGTGCAACCACGGAGACGGCGAGCTCGGATTCTAGAGGAGGAAAACAGAACCGAGCATGGTCGACAAGGTGTTAGATCTCACCGGAAACAAATTCTCGTCCTCGCACCGTGCCATGGGTGCGTCCATGGTGAGGGCGAGCTCCGACTCGAGATGGGAAGGAGAGCGGGGCCGAACAGCTTCGTCACGTCCCAGCTCTACGCCATGGCCGCGACCACAGATTGTCGTTCCGGGGAAGAAGACGCGTAATGGATGCAGGTGCCAACGCTGCAAGTCTACAGGGAGGAGAGCTGGGCCGAGCAGGTTCGTCCACGTCCCAGCTCCGCGTAGTGGCTGTTATGCCCCACAGATTGCCGCTCCGAGGAACAAGAAGACGTGTATTGGATGTAGACGCCAACACTGCAAGCTTAATTGACACCTAAGTGACGGGAGCGACATAACGGCGAGAACTGACAGGGGGCCCAACTTGACGGCCGTTAGCCTGATTTTTTGTATTGAAACGTAAAGTTGAATTCATGCCGAAAAAGACCCTCTGAGTATTTGGCACACCAACTGTAGTCATCGCGGATGATTTCACGGAACTTGGGTACCGCGTTGCCTGGACACCCCAACTTTCCGGCCGCAAAATGATATTCTCTATATTTGGGCCATCAGTGACACTTGCTCTTTCTTGGTTTTTAGCCATCTCTCTCCTCCATTGTTGACCTTGAAGAGCTTGCCCTCTCCCCTTCCCCCTCCTATGATTCTTGCATATTTTTTAGGGATTTCAGAGAGGAGATCTAGATCTATAAGCCCCACAAAACCAAATCCCTTATTTGTGAAGAAATCCTTGGGATCTGCCTCTTGCATTCTTCCTCCCTTATTCCCCCAATAGCTTTTGTAGCTTTGGTGGAATTTGAGAGTGAAGGACTTGCCTCCTGCATTAGGTGCATAGGTTTGAGTTCTCCTCGGAGTTTCGGCGAGTTCAAGCCCTTGGGCTTGT
Organism: Avena eriantha; assembly: GCA_910589775.1. Taxonomy (NCBI): domain Eukaryota; kingdom Viridiplantae; phylum Streptophyta; class Magnoliopsida; order Poales; family Poaceae; genus Avena; species Avena eriantha. The sequence goes on from OU342746.1 coordinate 240,347, forward strand.
TACTCTTGGGTTCGTGGAACTCTAGACGGTTGTGTGGTTGGATTGTTGACCTTTTGTGGTCTTGTAGCTTTTTGTGGCCTTGTTGCCTTTTATGGCTTTGTAGCCTTTGTGGCATTGTTGTTCGGAGCCTCCAATTGAGTTGTGGAGATTGCCCCAACCTTGTACGGGTTCGGTGACTGCCCTCAAGTGTCCCATAGTGGAACGTGAGTAGGCCTTTGTGGTGAGCTCATGGGAGAATAGGGTGAGCCATTTGTGGCATCGGTAGGTTGCGTGCCTTCGGATCGTGGGATGAGGCCTTGTGTGGCGTTGGGTGAGCATCGAGCCACCACACCTCCAGGTGAGCCACTTGTGGCATTCGAAGTACATTGCACCCCCGCACCTCTCCAATGGAGACATAGCTTCTTGGAAGTGAACTTCGGGAAACAAATCATCATCTCCGTGTCAATCGGTTATCTCTCAACCGAGCCCTTTACTTATGAAATTTACATTGTGATAGCCATCGTGCGTGAAGTATTACATCTTGCTATCACCTTGTTGCTTGTCTTGGTTAGCATAGGTTGTTGGTGCACTTAGTGAACCTAGTGGATATAGGTTTTGGCTTGATAAATTAAACGTTAAGTTTTATTCCGCATTTATTAGAGCCTAAACCATAATAATTTTAAAATGCCTATTCACCCTCCCTCTTGGCGATGCCCATTTCCCTTTCACTAAGATTGTTTCCTTTCTCTCTTAGAGGAAAGGCTAAGGATTGGTTGCTAGCTCTACCAAAGGGCACTATTAAATCTTGGGAGGAATGTACTAATTTGTTTATGACTAATTTTTTCCCTAGCTAACCGTATGCAGCTAAGTTCCAACATTACAAGCTTTAGACAAGAAGACCGTGAGTCACTAGCGCTTGTGTGGGAAAGGATGAAAGAATCCGTAATGAACTGTCCTAGTCATGGGATGGAAGAGTGCCTTATATGACATTTGTTTTATAATGGTCTTGACCCAATGTCTAAGTCTATGCTAGATACTGCTACATGATGAACGATCATGGGAAAGAAAGTAAGTGTTGCAAAGAAGTTACTTGATGATATGAAAAAAAGGATGCGCAATGGCATGTGGAACGAACCTCGAAAAGAGTAAGTTCAATTACCAAGGTAAATAATGAAGATCTTACATATAAGGTAGATGAGTTGCTTAACTTAGTAAAGGGTAAAGAAGGTACCCAAGTTAATGCTATCACTACCGATGTTAATTTTATAGCTCGCACTCCTTTTTATCATGCATGGAAAAATAATTATGCTTCTAATGTTCAAAAATACCATGCTAATCCAGTAGGAGCTCCTTATAATAATTATGGTAATACTAATGGAGAAAATCATCGCAATCTCCCGTTTGAGCAAACTGTTAGAACATTTATACAAGCTCAAACCGAGAAAAATAATATGCTTATTCAAATCACAGAGAACCATGAAAGTAGTATAGGAAAATTATCTAACCAGGCCATTGCAATTAGAAATGATGTGCAGGCTCTATAGGAAAGGACAAAGACCGTGGAGGCTCAGCTGGGTAAGGTAGCTGAGAGCCAAGCTCTCATACTAGAAAAGTTTACTGGAAAACCCGAGCCAAATCCGGTTGAAGACCTCAAGAAGGTGAGGGTGGTAACCAATGAAGAAAAACCTAAAGAGCTGGATTATAACAACGCGCCAACACCGTAATATACTATGGAAGATCTATTGAACATGATCACCATGAAGAATCCAGGTATAGAAAAAGGTAATGATACTATGTACCAACAATTTATACAAACCATAATATACTATGGAAGTTCCTGATTTAGAGCTGGACTATAAAAGACTAGCTAAGAAGCTTCCCTCTAAGCTAGATGATATATTTGAGCCCACTATTAAAATTAAGTTGGGAGTCAATGAGATATCCGCCCTTTGTGATCTTGGTGCGAGTGCCTCAACAATTTCCAAAAGTTTATTCGATAATTTAAACTTGGGGCCATCTGTTACAACTGAATTAAGACTCCATCTAACTGATTCGACTTATAAACAAGCTGTTGGGATCAAAGAAAATATAGTTGTTGAAATTAAAGGTAGTCCTTCTCTTATTGATCTTGTTATTGTGGACATGCCTAAAGATCCCATCACACCTATAATTCGAGGTAGTCCATTCCTAAGAACTATTAAAGCTTTCATTAATTTACATGATGGGAATGTGAGAATAGGGCTACCATATAGATATCCTTTTATAGTCCACTTACCAAGGAAAAAGAAGGCCAAGTGATGATGATGGTGTAATTACTTTGAAAGACAATTACTTTGGAGTGGGTGTTCCACTTCTTAAACCTAAGTGATTACCATCAAGGTCAAGCCAATTAACCTTAACTAGAAGAGATTCATGGGAGGCAACCCATGTGAAATAAAATTTTCTTTATGTATTAGTTTTTGTTGTGTTAGTTTTTTTTGAACAAAGAGTGTTCAAGAAGACCTATGGAGTGAGGAGAAGAAGGTAATCCTCCATGATTTATTTTACTAACACATGGCCTAAGAAGTATTGCTGGATCTTTACTTACTTTATTTGCTATTATTTTTGTCCTTTGATAAGATGTGCAAAGGCACATGGAGATTCTAATCAAAAAAATTAAATTTTGTAGCTCATAGTGTTCTTAATGACCAGTGGTACGGCCGGAAGGGACCGTATCATGCGCCCGTACCACATCAAGCCAAAGGGAAATATAATTTCTAATTTTTGCCGCAGGTATTAGTGCCGGTAACGAACACTGGTACGGCTTGTCGCACCCGTACCACGTGCCCATACTGCACCCTCGAGCAAAACATCAGATTTCTAGCGAAGGTACCGAACCGATAACGACCAGCCGTACAGGCACGTGCAACCGTACCGCACGCTCGTACTGAGTGCACCGCCTGGGCGAAGCCATCGCCCCCAAGGTAAGCCACCCGGTACGGGTGGGCTCTGGCCGTACCGCCCTCCCGTACCACGTATGCGGCCACCATATTCAGCCCGACGAGGTAACCTAAAAATCCCCAAAATCAATCTTTCTCTGTCTTCTTCCTCCAAACTGTAAACCACCTCCATTGGATCTTCAAATTTACTCAATCTTTCTTTGATTCTTTGCCCTCATTCGATCTAAGGTATGATTCTCCTCCGATCCTTAACTTATTTGTGCAAAAGCTTCACTCAATCTTTCATCATTGTCAATCTAGACTTAGGTCTTGTTCTTGATTCAAGCTCGATATTAAGCATGCTTAGCATTGTTTTTAGAGGAGTTTCTTTTGTAGTTAGTGTAGAGAATCACTTATGCTATGTTTCTATTGGACCAAAAAAATTATTAGAAAATTTTATTTACTTTGTCTTATTTTTATTTATTAGATGAACACAAGGAGTTGTACACATGAGATGGCTGCAGAATCCTCCGCAGCACCGGTTGAGATGTTGACCCCTGATTCAATTGGCATCGAGTTCACCGAGGAGTTTCAGCTGAACCATGTCAATCGTCTCAAGCTCCGAGAAATCAAGTCCACCAAGTGGGCGTGTACTTTTATCCTCAACCAACTTGGCATTCACGTTGATTTCTATTTACTTTGCAACCATGTTGGTTTTGTATGATTTTTTCTTTCAGGATGTTTCCACGTATTGCCGCTTGACACTTGAGTTCCTCAGCACCTTGATGCACACAGTGGACCCTTACGATTGTACCGAGGTACAAAGGCCCGGAGTTGATCGCATAAAGTTCCGCCTTATGAACTTTGAGTACACCTTAACACTCAGCCAATGGGCTCAATGCTTTGGGTTTGCCAACAACACCACCGATGTATGCACAACTACCTTTGTTTTAGATCCTTCCCCTTAACAGTACTTTAATTTGATAAGAATTCATGGAAACACACTCAAGGGGAACCAAATTGATCATCATGTTATTCGATATTTATTCCATGTGATTGCTAACACTTTGCATGGATATAGTGAGTTTACTAGAGTTAATGAGGAGGCCATGTTGATCTTCGCAAAAGCTGCTATTATTAATTGTAACTTAACGCCAAATTTGAGCGCTCTTCTTGTGATTTACCTTAAGCATCAGGCTCTTCAATCTCGAGGACCCATATGCGCAGGAGGAGTTGTGACCGTTCTTGCACATCTTCACATCAACCTAGGTAACATCCATCCATTGACAGGAAGTCACCATCTCGGTCTTTCTACTCTAAGAGCATGTGGTATGATTTCTAAAAATCATGGTAGATATTTCTTTGATATACCTGGAACGAATCACTTGATCCCATCTCCTTTGGCTAATGTTTATTGTCTATCAAGGATGGACGTTTGTGTTTTGGTGCACAGGTTGAAGCTAATCTACCCCAACAAGAAATACCCATGGGAGGAGGAGAAGATGAAGAAGTAGATGAGCAGCTGCCAAACTACTACACCACCTATGAATACATTTATGAACTCGAAGGAAATATTCCAAACATGAACAACCTCTCCATCAACCTTCAAGATGCTATTGCAAGCCTCGCCACCCAGTTCCATGATTGGAGCAGCCAACAGAACGTGGGAGATTATCCACCACCAACACAATGAGCAACAAAATGGCTTGCAAAAGCCTGAGCTTGGGGATGTGTTCTCCCGGCAAATTTATTTGTGTAATAATGAGGTTGTACTCTAGCTCCTTGGGAGCTTTGAAACACTCATGTTGGATTGTTCCAAAATGTCTTGAGAGTATACCCTTGATGATAATTAACCCCATAGATATTTTGATAGTCTTGACGACACTCATGAAAGGAATTGTTTGATTGAAATAAAGTCTAGTGTAATTGTGATGCATGCCAAAGCTAACCTTGTGGATCAAACCATGGTACTAGCTCAAAAAAGAGACAAAGAAGTGAGATAACTTTGTTCTATGTCTCTAATGCACACCTTTGGGATGCCAACAACTCCGCTAGCTTTTGAACAATCTATGGTATAACGCATGATTTTGGCTATGAGTTGATGACATGAGTGGCATACGTGTAAATATATGGGAAAAGTTATTGGTACTCTCAAATGTTGTGCAAACACTTGCAAAACAAATATGTAGCGATCCCTAAAAAAAGAGATATCTTTGAGGATCCACATAGCAAGTCCTTGGCATGTCTCATTACTACTTTACCAATTTTTCTTGAAAGTAAATGATTGGATTAGAAGTGTTTTTGATAGACTTGATTTATTGATGTGGGTGTAAGTAAGACACTTCATTGTTATACTTCTTGGGACAGGAATCTCTCTTACTCAATTATGCTATTTAAACATCCTAGTGTTCCTTGGCAAGCTGGGAGTTAATTACAAGAATTGGATTGATTCCTACACTTCTAGTTACTTATACTTATATTAAAGTTTACTTTGATTGTCTTGACTTACCGAAGCTTGTATAGTATTCTTTTCATCTCTCTAACTTTGATATGCATCGCAAATGAATGAAGTGTTGAGCACATACGACTACCAACCGCAAGTGAATTCTTATTCTCGTTGTTTCAAGTTTAAACGCTGAATTCCTTATAGTTCCTTTGGTTCTTCTTGCTCGATGGCGATCAAGGTTTGAGATTTGGGGAAGTTTATGGCTCTAATATTTGCCATCTTCCACTGCGTTTAAACATTGTTTTTGGTCAAGAAATTTCCAATAAACTCTCAATCCTTGCCACTAATGACTAATAATTGCAAAGATATGCAAAACCTCTCTTTCAATTATGTTGTGCAAGAAATCATGGCTTTTAATGCGAAATAAGGAGTCATAATGAATGATTTTGAGGAAGTCCACATGAACATGTAATTGGGAAGCTATGCCAGGGCGTCAGCACGCTTAACAACCACTGGTATGGGCAGGGCCCGCCCGTATGAGGTGGCGACGGCTTTGTCTCATCAAACCCTACAAGTTTCGTGAAGATGCCTATATATTTTGAGGCTCCAGCTACCAGCCAGAGGGGCGCCATTCTCAGATTACATCACAACACCACCAAAGGAGATCCACACCATTGTTCATCCATTTTTCATCAGTTCCACCATCCATTCATCCACTAGCCATAGCCATTGCTTTGTACTTTAGATGTCCTTGTGATTTGGCGACCATTGTAAGAATATTCTATATCAATCTAAATATTTGTATGATGTTTTATATCTCCGATCTATTTGTTATGAGTGGAGTAGTCCTCACTGGCTGCGGGTTGGGGAGAAACCTCACAGCGATTATGTGCATCTAGATCATGGGAGTATTGTATTTTTTTTGCAATTGAGATTTGTATATTTTGTTTATTCGTATCTTGTCTCGATCTGTGGACTTGTAGGTACCCAAGATCCCATAAATTGATAAAGGCTTGAGGTGAGATACTTGGCTAGCGGCGATCTCATAGGAACCTTAGTGACAGAAAGGGTAGTGCGGTCTTCGCTTAGCGCCCCATTCGATATCAACAGCAACATCACCACTTAAATCTTTTACAATGTTTTACACTTAATAATAGTTTGTAACCCGTGGCTTCGGTGTGCACTTGGTTGGATTAAAAATTGCTATGCCCGCTGCATCGCGGGGGATCTAGAATATTTGGATGCGTTGCCCACAAGAGATTATCTCCATTCAAACATTATACATGACTATGCTTATTATTATTATCTTTTATCCTATTTGGTGTGCAACTATAGGTGGATATTCAACCCTGCCCTATCTTCATCCATTGATTCATACCATTATAAAGTAAACTAGATTGGTCCGGTAAACTAAGGTAAAACGGACAAACAAAGTCTTGTAGACGTGCCCTTTTTTTCCTTTTAGCATTGCTTTCTAAGGTTCGATTAAACCTAGGTCTTCTAGGGAAAAAGCTATTATACTACATCGGTGAATCCGGATCAAAGGTATCATTGAACTTCGAGGCTTATCCCTTGGTCCAACAAATGTTGCTGCACTAACAGATGGTGAATCCACATCAACACTATCAACCACATGAGACTGACTACTCAAATTCTTCAGAGGCGGATCAATGTTTTGGGGAATCTTAAACAACGAAGACGCATGAATGGATGGGCTAGGAGAAACATCATGCAATTTCTCAACTGCTTGAGAAGAAGATTTAATACTTGAGGCAACATCATCTGCATCTTGGGATGGCTCTGCTCCAAAGCAACAGTAGGGGTAGAGGGTGCTGCTCTGTTATCAAACAACCAAGATGCAGGAAAATATACATTGCCATCAGCATCAGTCCACTTACCTATTGCAACATCCGCATGATCCTTGACATTGGACATAACAACAACATCAATTTGAATGGTGGTTAGAGGAGCCGAGGTCATGCCATGTTGCTTCTAACAGGCTGCACAATGTTGACACTGTCCAGAGGAGAAATAGAAATAGATGCTGCAACAACATCAGCTGCGCCGATAGACTGCATGTCTGGAATATACCCCGCAGGCACAGATTCTAATCCAACCAAATCCCTTGACAGAGGTGACACCTTATGTGAATCCACAAATGGTAGAACATGTGTTTTCTTGACAGCTTCATTAGCATCTGCATGTGTGTCAACATCAACTGATAGTTGGACTCAAGGAGATGATGACAATGTTAATGAATCCGCCTGTTGACTGCATAATTTTGCAATACGAGGGGAAGTCCTAATAGGAGGCTACTTCCTGCAAAACAAAAACAAAAAAAGAAGTAAAATATTAAACATGGATTAAAATAAAAACCAATTAGGAAAATAAACATAGAACATAAAAAACAATAAGGAAAATAGACAAAAACAAAATAAACATGCAAATGTTGATAAGTTATCCACCAAAAAACATAAGTTACCCACCTAGAAACATAGATATTATCCACCACATATGACTAATATTACCCACATGAATAAGATGGAATTATCCACCATATATGACTACTATTATCCACATGATTAAGATGAAGTTATCCACCACATCTGACTAATATTACCCGCATTATTAAGATGGACTTATCCACAAAACGAAGAATAACTTATCCATGTAATCAATAGTATATGGCAAAGGGATTATGCATGTAGAAGTATAAAAATGAACAAAAAATACACACTAGTTATCCAACACATATAACTAAAAGTACTAGCAGGAAAATAAACAAAGAAGATAAAAAATAGTTAGGAAAATGGAAAAAAAGAAAATAAACATGAAAATGTTGTTAAGTTATCCACCAAATAAAAACACAAGTTACCCACCAAGAAACACATATATTATCCACCACATATGTATACTATTACCCATATGATTAAGATGAAGTTATCCACCACATCTGACTAATATTACCCTCATGATTAAGATGGACTTATCCACAAAATGAAGACTAACTTACTCATATAATCATATATGGCAAAGGGCTTATGCATGCAGAAGTATAAAACTCAAAAAATACACACTAGTTATCCAACACATATAACTAAAAGTAACCAGCAGGAATAAGATGAAGTTACCCACAAACAAATAAAAGAATAACTTAACCATATAAAGTAGAAGTAATGTACAAAGGGTAGTGTTGAACCTTCTAGGGATTGCCTTCTTTGAAGCATGCGAACCAGCTTTCTTAGATGGCATATAATCCTCAACAACAAGTGCAGATGTCATCATGTCAACTGTGAGACCAAGCTCACCCATAACCATATCCTTGATTTCATTATTGGTCTCCTTACGGTTATGAATCTTCCTTTTGCCTTTTCCAACTTTTGTAGATACATGAGTAACCGGTTGTTTAGAACCAATAGCCGCAACATGAATAGTCATACCCTGACTAACAACAATCTTATTCGACGTTAGAAATTCATCAACATTCCCACTAGCATCCATGGTCTGGTCCTCCACAACGGCACCACATGAACATGGATTCTGATGATCTACAAGCGATCTTTGATCCAGAATCGGTGACCTATGAACTGTATTAGTACCCATACCTCATTAAAATCAGAACAATAAGAGACATAATAGGTTCCACATCTAACACAAATAAAGAATCACGACAACGTCCTATGGTGTGTTTCCTTGAAACCCGCACATACTTGATAATTTCTTCTTCACTGCTATCACGATAAGGCATGTCAGCAGGGGGTACCTCTTTAGATGAAATTCTTTCACTACTTCCTATAGTATCTTTGGCAAGAGGGACACCAGAAGATGTCCCTGCATCTAGTACACCGGTACATGCAACATTCTTCTTAGTTGCTCCTACACGAGTAGGCCTCGGAGCAGGAGCGGGCGACCTAGATCTAGGAGCAGCATCACTAGATCCACCTCTCACAAAACCTCCACTGAAAATACCAAACTGACATCCCATTTCAGCTTGCACATTATCTTCCATCAATGTCCAACCTTGCACAAGTGAAGTCATTAAACCAAACATGCTAGAAGCAAAATTCCTGATCAGATTAGCAACAAAAGATTTTTGCCGCACAAAAATAATACGGAAAATAATAGTTAAATAACATATTGTAATAAGATAAAAAAGTTGTTACATAAACAATAATTAATACCTCATTGCTACATCTTGGATCAACACTTGTGTCAATCCACTTTGAGAACCCATAAGCATCACCAAAAAGTCGATAATTAATACCAAGATGATTTTTAAGCTATATTGGCACAAAACAGAAAACATATGAGCAACAAAAGCATAAGATATAGACAAAAATATCAACAAACAAAAACCACAGGTTACCACGGGCAAAACACAATAGTTATCCACGTGACAAAACCGAAATTACCTCAAGCTTTCCATAAGATGACTTGTCAATCTAATCAGCCAACCACACTTTATCAATATTCTCTCTCGACCATCTATTTATAGAAAATTTAGCTTCTGGCAATGCAAGGTCCTCTATACTACTAACATCAAGCGAATCAACATATAGCAGCTAATAAACATATTAAAAAAACCGATTATATGATTTAAACAACATGATAAATACAAGTACACAAAAAAAGTAAACAAAAAAGGCAAAGACAAACTAAAAAATGAATAATACAAATACCTGCAGATGGAATAGACATGCCTAGGAATAAACCTCATTTGACAATTCTTCATGAAGTTGATCAGAAATAAACTTACACCACTACATATTATTTACATTGTCAATTTTGTCTTATTAAAACAAAAAACTTGAAGTTATCCACATGAAAAACAAGAACTTATTGATGACCCACAAGTATAGGGGGTGTATCGTAGTATTTTCGAGGGAAGTGAAACCTAATTTATTGATTCGACACAAGGGGAGCCAAACAATATTTATAAGCCTTAACAACTGAGTTGTCAATTCAGCCGCACCTGAAAACAATCTTGCTAACAGCAGTTTATCAGTAGCAACAGTTTTGTAGTAGGAATAGTAAAGTAACAACAGTAGTAAAGGAAAAGATAGTAGTAACAATTGCAGTAAACAGTAGGATTAAAGTGTGGTAGGCATAGGGATGGATGGATGGGCGTTGCATCGACAAGACAATTCACATGGCAATCAGAACATAGTGCATTTGCAGATAAATAAGATAAAGCATCCAAGTACTAAATAATCATAGGCATGTGTTCCATATATAGTCATACGTGCTCGCAATGAGAACTTGCACCACATCTTTTGTCTTGCCAGCCCGTTTGTAGCGGGGCCTCAAGGGAACTACTGGCAATTAAGGTGCTCCTTTTAAATAGAGCACTGGAGCAAAGCATTAACACTTCGTGAACACATGTGATCCTCACATCAAAGCCATTCCCTCCGGTTATCCCGATTTCTGTCACTTCGGGGCCATTGGTTCCAGGAAACAACGTGTGTATACAACTTGCAGGTAAGACCATAAACAATACAATCATAATGAATCAATAACATGTTCAGAACTGAAATCATGGCACTCGGGACCTAGTGACAAGCATTAAGCATAACAAGTCACAACAAAGTCAAAAAGCACTAATAGTAGATACTAGGCACAATGCCCTAACAATCCGATGCCATTACATGAACGATCTCATCCAATCACTACCATCCCCATAGCCTACAGCGGGGGATTACTCACTCATAGATGGGGGAAACATGGATGGTCGATGGAGAAGCGATGGTGATGATGATGGCGATAACCTCCTCCAATTCCCCATCTCGGCAGGGTGTCAGAACGGAGTTTCTGGTTCCGAATCACGAAATCTGGTGGTGGCAGCGGAGCGGAACTCTTTCTAGAAAAACGTCGACCCCCCCTGAGTTTTTAGGTCAGAACGTAACTTATAGGCGAAGGGGGAGACCAAGGGGGTGCCTGGGGCGGCCAGACCACCCCCTGGCGCGACCAGGCCTAACCCGCGCAGCCAGGTGGTGTGGCCGGGCCCCAGCCCCACTCCGTCTCGTATTATGGCTCCGTGAGTCTTCTGGCGAAATAGGATTTTTGGCATATTTTCTGGGATTTTTCCTGATAGTTGATTTTCTGCACAAAAAACTAGACACTAAGGTAATTCTTCTGAAAATAGCGTTAGTCTCTGTTACTTGCATACAAATCACACAAGTTTAGAGGAAAAACAATAACAAAAGTGTTAGGGAAAGTAGATACATTTTGGACGTATCAACTCCCCCCAAGCTTAGCTTATTGCTTGTTCTCAAGCAATTCAGTTAAAAACTGAGTGCGATAAAAGAAACTTTCACGAACACATTTGCTTCATATGATGTATATATTCTCAGCATGTGATCAACTACTTAGACAATTCATAATAAGGAGTATGCAACTAAGTTTACTTAATAGGCATTGCAAGCTATGAAGAGATTCCAACTCAAAAATAATAAGTAGTATGAAACATAAACATAAGCAACATTACAATGCTCATAACAAGGTATGATAGAGTGGTATCTCCTTTGCCTTTGATTGTGAATGCCAAGGCACTTCTGAAGTTCAGGTGAAGACTAGAAGTAAAGATATCAAAGATACAAGCATCAAAGTCATAACACAATTAATCTAGTAATGAGACAAGAATATTATACTAAGAATGCCAACTATGCTCTGAAGAAAGTGCTCATAGAATAGGTGGTGACTCAACAATGAAATGAAAAAAAGGTTTTGAATAGTTTGAAAGGCTTCTAAATGCTGAAAGTATGGTACTCATGAGCTTTGAGCTCTCATTGCCCCTATCATGAGCATGTTTAATATGGTTAAGGTGAAAGTGAGGTCCAATCTGAGTTATATGCTTGAGAAACTATAAACCGGAAATCTCATGTCCCTTGAGTACGAGGGCCGCTCCTCATGCTACTGAACTTTAGTTACCAGTAAGTTCTTGTCATAGTAAATACGTGCGTATCATAGAGAACCGCCAACGAGGTAAAACTTGCCCGATGATACGGAAGAATCCCCATATCAAAATGACAAGGCAAGCAGACAATGAGTATCTTAGAAATCTTCTTATTTACCATGGGAAAATGGTGCTTCTTTCTCTCTTTCCTCTTTTCTCATATCTCTTTTTTTTCTTTTCACAATAGCTATCTCTTTTTTTATAAGAAGAATGCTTTATAGATACTTATTATGGTTATGCTACAGGTTTCCACCATGATTAGGCATGGATTAGACCCGCGGCCCATGCGTTTCTCTAACACACATACATAACTCCATGGACTTACAAGCTCCCCTTTTATTTCACACCGACGACATCCGCAAACAAAAGAGCATGATATCAACTAGGTATATATTTATAGGTGTTGAAAGTGTTCCCCGTGACGACACGGTTCTGCTAATCCCCAGCCTATAATTTGCAAGCATATAACTTTCATGGACAATCACAATGGTTCAGGTTTATTAAGTGAAGGCAATAAAGTGTGCCATCAAGTTCGTGAGAGCTTTACTAACTAACTTTCTCATAACAAGCAAACATTTTATTCAGAAGAAAGCAGGGCATATTGAATATGCACGGAACAGCAAATGATGCTAATAGGTAGGTGTGGTGGACACCTTTGGCAATATTTGGTTTTAGGGAATTGGAAACACGAGTAAATCATACTCAGTGTAAGTGAAGGCTAGCAATAGCAAGGGAGCGACAAACGAGAGAGCAATAACTGTCATAATCATGCTTGCAACAAAACAAGACTAATCATAGCATGAAAGTGATTCAAGACCCTCAAGGCAAAATAATTCATCGAGGCTTAATTGATGATTATTTCAGTCATATGCATGCGTGAGCATGTGCCAAGTCAATTCAACTGAAACATTCAGAGGAGGATACCACGGTGTCATACCAAGTTATGAATAGCGCAATGCAAGCAAACATTCATATGGCATGCTACAAATTATTAGCGAGCTAGAGTTAATCATATGAAAACAAGACCTACTATGCATCCATGAATAACATACACCCTACATGAACAGACTAAGCATGCCCACAATGAGTATATGTACAAAAATGAAAACAGATAGAGTTCGTTACCAGCCTCTTACCACACCTCAAGTTGTCATTAATCCTCATTATTGCCCTTCACTTGTGTGGCTTGAATAATAACATGAAACCAAATCCCACTGAGGACTGCTGAACTTTGCAACAAAACTCACAAAACCAAAGAAGAACAACAAATATTTTTGGTGTTTTCAATTTTTTTTAAACAAGAACCAAAAAGGAAGAACAGGCAAAGCAAAAATATTTTTGGGTTTTTTGAATAATCAAAACAAAACCAAACGGAAGAAACAAACCAAGGTAGAAAGAAGAAGAAGCAAACTAAGAGAAACAACATAAATATTTTTGGTATTTTTGTGTTTAGAAAGCAAAAGCAAAGAAAGAATGAAAACTAAAAAGAGAACGAAACATGAATATACAAAGTACCGACAAAAAATGATATGGAGATGAGTGCGATGTCGGTGTACCTCCCCCCAAGCTTAAGCTTTTGGCCTAAGTGGGTATCAATCCCAAGCTGGGAAAGATGGAGCGCCTCTGTAGTACGGTGAGGAGGTACCCTCGTCCTGGTGCAAGCTCGAGGACGCCCCACCGTAGTGCGCAAAGTAATCGTAGGAGGGCACATCCTCCTGATGCTGCCTATGGAAACCCAACAAGCGTAGCTTCTCATCCACCCTCTCCTTGGAGCGCGACCACGGCCTCCTGTGAACACTGAACAAAGTAGATTGCGGCAAAGGAATCTCCCTTTCATCCCCGTCAGTAAAAAACATCCTGTATACTAGATTGCCCATATCATAGTTAGCAGTGATGAAGTGATGTGTTTTCATGGCAGCAAGGTCAAGCCTTTGTGGTGCCAATATAGTATCATTTTGATCCACCGAAATCTCTAATGCATTGACCATTCGTGAAGCGATGATTCCCCATAAATAGGTCCCCTAGCATCTAGGCCGCGAGCAATAAGAGAGCCAAGATTGTACCGAGTATCATTGTTAAGCACACCAGCTAGGAAGGCTAAATGATAATTGGAAATATTACTCGTATTCTCCCTACCACGAATGCTAGTAGAAAGATAATAGGCAAAGTATCTAAGAGCTGGGAGTTCGATGTTTCTTATATTCTCGCGCTGAGCTATGCGGTCATCATCATTGGTAACCCCTTGTTAGAGCTCCAGCAAATCAGCGGGTCGCCCTTGAATCTTCTTCACGGACCCTGCCATGCCTATACCTATAATGCTACAAAATCTTTCCAATGGCATGGTAAAAGGCAGATTATAAATTCTGAAAGAGACAGTTGACTTATAGGGGGTGTTACTGAAAACAAAACTCTCAACAAAAGTATTGGTGAGCATAGCATATTGCTCCCTCTCATCTTGCATATATGAGGTCAAACCAACCCTCTAAATCAATAGTAAGAAATCATCAAGAATCCCTGTAGCTTGTAAGAAGGTAAAACAAGGAAAGGTAGATCGGTGAGCATCCCCATCATCCCCTTCATTACCAATGCGAGGTGCAATGAGATCTTCGTTGTATGATGGCCTAAACTGAGAGGCTGATCTTGAGGGCCTTAACCTCCTAGGTCTGTCCCTCTCAAATATTTCTCCAAAGGTATGGTTGTTCATCTTTGATATTTTGAAATTTAATCATCTATTACACAAGTGATTGCAAAGTGAATATATAATGAAGGGCACTACTCAGAGGGACTTGTAGAGGCCTAAACATGCATCAAAACTATATCTCTAAGCATTGAACAAGCTCTCATAACCTGTCACCTACATCAGCAAAATACTCAAGATATAAAACACTAAACAGAAATCTACTTGGACAAGCGGAGGAGTCACATACCGGAGAACAATTGCTCCAAATTTTAGTAGCAAAGATGGGCTGAGAAAGGAGATCGAAAAATCGAGGGCAAGAACAACAAGAACGCGATTTTGAGCAATGAACTGATGTTTTCTCGGGAGAGAGAGAAGTGGGAAGTGAGAGAGTGAGTGGAGGGCCAGGGGCGACCCACAGCATGTCCAAGCGCGCCACTGGGCAGGCCGCACCACCAGGTGGTGTGCCTGACTGGTGGGCCCCCTGTTACCTTCCAGGCACTCCTCTGTCCCTTTTTTCACGTAAAAATTTAATATGAATTTTCTGGAATTTTTCTAGACACTTTATTTTTGAGCAATTTTTAGGTATAGATGAATGATTTTCTGACAGAAAAAGGTTTTTGGAAAGATGTAATGACAAAACAAAGCTAAAGCTTCAGAATTTCTAAGACACTCTAACATGCAAGCAACTAACAACAAAAAAGTAAACTAAACGAAAGCAAAAACTAAGACGGATAGAATGGAAGTAAACGGAGATAATCATGGTGAAAACATTGTTTTGTTCAATGAAATCCTTTTGTTAACAAGGTTGATTAGGTCTTGTTACCGAAAAAAATTATATGAAATAAAACTTTGTATTCCACTAATGATTATGTTACCTCAACCTTGATAGCAATGGTCCCAATCATAATATTTTCAAATTTTTCTCTTCGTATGGGACAATATATTTCTCCAACTTGAATGCCCTCAACATGTTCTATTGAATTTAAACCATAAGTACTATCAATCTTCTTGGGGAAATTGACAGTATGCTCCTTGTCATTAACATTAAAGGTCACCTTTCCTTAATAACCGCTCCTGCACTATTAAGAAAAGGTCTCCCAAGAATAATGGACATATTATCATCTTCAGGCACTTCAAGCACAACAAAATCAGTTAATATCAAGCAGTTATAAGCCAGTTGAACATGTACATCCTCACGTATACCAACAGGAATCGTGGTAGATTTATCAGCCATTTGCAAAGATATATCCGTTGGTATCAGTTTTTCTAGTTGAAGTCTCTTATAGAGAGAAAAATGCACGACACTAACTCATGCTACCAAATCACACAAAGAAGTTCTAACATAACTATTTTTAATAAAGCAAGGAATAGTTGGAATCCCTGGACTCCAAGTTTCTTTGGAACCTTACCATTAAAGGAATAATTAGCAAGAAGAGTAAAAATTTCTTCATTAGGGATCTTCCTTTTATTCGAGACAATATCCTTCATATACTTTGAATAAGGAGGCAATTTAATAGCATCAGTCAAAAGAATTTGCAAGAATAAAGGTTTCATCCACTCACAAAACTTATTATAGTGTTCATCTTCCTTTGACTTGTGTTTCTTATCAGGGAAAGGCATAGGTTTTTGGACCCAAGGCTCTCTTTCACTACCATGTTTCTTAGCTACAAAATCTTCTTTAGTGTATATAGTATTCTTAGTGTGCCTTTCAGGTTCTTCTTCAACTTTTTCTTTATTAGGAACATCATATTCTTCATTACCACTTTCAGTTTCAGCATCAGAGATAGATATATACTATTAGGATCTTTAGCAGGTTCAGAGGGTTCTACAATAGTTTTATGTTTCTTTTTTCTTTTCTTACGAGTAGTACCACTATTTGTAGCTTGTTCAGAATCCTGCTCAATTCTTTTCGGATTCCCCTCAGGATATAGGGGATCCGGGGTAACACCACCACTCCTAGTTCTAATTTCATAAGCATGTTTTTCCTTGGCAGCATTAACTAGCAAGTATTTTTGCACTTTAATAAGTTGATCTATTTGAGTTTGAACCATTTTAAAATGTTTAACAGTCATTTTAACATCATTGGAGGTTCTTTCCACAATATCTTTCAACTCAACAATAGCTCTAGTGTTTTCCATTAGATGATTTTGCACCCTTTTATTAAAATTATCTTGCTTAACAATAAAAATATTGAATTCTTCTAAGAATTGATCAGGAGGTTTAAGGTAAGGAATATCACCTTCATCAAAGTGTTGGAGAGAGTGTACCTCAATAGTGGATGAATGGGGAATTGGCTTACATAATTCTTCGGGTGGTTGAAGTGGGAGATCTAGAGAGAGAGAGCGCTTGCAATAGGTCTGGCCTTTTTGAATGAATCAAGAGGTCTGAACGGAGTGGATGAAGGGGATTTTATACTCCTGGTCCAAATAGAGCCGTTGGAGCCATTTGGGGCCGGATTATCCGGTCCAAGTGAGGGCCGGATTATCCGCCCTGTGGAAAACTCCGCCCCAGACTCAGATTATCCGGCACAAAATCTGCCCCTAGTCAGAGCGTCATGCCGAGCCTGCCCTTGATCGTCTCTTGGGGGCTGGATTATCCGGCCCAAGGTGAGGGCCGGATTATCCCATCAGGGGGAGAAAATCCGCCCCTGTTTGGATTTTCTGGGGGGAAATCCGCCCCCAGTCAGAGCGTTGCGCCTTGCCTGCCCTTGATCGTCTCCTGGGGGCCGAATTATCCGGCCCAAGGTGAGGGCCGGATTATCCGATCAGGGGAAGAAAATCCGCCCCTATTCGGATTTTTCGGGGGAAAATCCGCCTCTAGTCAGAGCGTCGCGCCATGCCGGTCTTTGCCAAGTGAGTTAGGCCGGATTATCCGGCCTTTGAGGGCGGCGGATAATCCGGCCCCCAAACACAATAACATTCCCTGCACACTTAGCACAAGTGAGAAAACTCCACGCTATTGTTATCTAACACACAAAACATAGGGAACCATGAAATGTTCTTTCAATCTCCCTCTTTTTGGTGTTAGATGACAATACTAGGATTTACAAGAAAGTTCTCAAAACAAAAATATTGAATGAATGAAAAAGACTCCCCATCAATGTGTGCATACAAAATTTTGCATTTGATTACAAATACACACAAGAAGGTATAAGTCTATTTCATTGAAACATATGCGAAAAGCTCATACCACCGGGAGAGAGATAGATGCATCCTCAACATATTATAAGAATATCCAATGATAGCCATAATGAGCGCCTCCCTTGATATAAAGATATCCAATATAGCCAATATGATATATGAATCCATAAGGATAATCCACAAGATAAATCCAAAGCCACACAAACATAGTCTCATACAACACAAAACACAAATGAAAGTTCAACGCTAAATGGGCACAAGAAAGAGAAAGACCGAAGGATAAAGTGCAAAAGCCTTGTGCCTGACCCAAGCAAATACACGAAGACCTAATAGAACTACTTCCCCCCCTCCCCTTTGGCATCGAAACTCCAAAAAGGAAGAAGAGCGATGCTAGCGCCCCAAGGGATCACTCGTAGTCATCATCGTCGTCCTCGTCCCCATCCTCGTCCTCATCCTCAAGCTCCTCGATGTCATTGATATGTTGCAAACGTATCTATAATTTTTGATGCTCCATGCTTGTTTTATATCTACTTTCTTATGTTTTGTCCACACTTTGGAGTACTTTTACAATTTTTTTGGAACTAACCTTTTCACAAGATGCCACAGTGCCAATTGCCTATTTTCTTCTGTTTTTGGTTCCAGAAAATCCATAAAATGAATATTCTCAGAATTGGACGGGACAAAAGACAAAGTCAATATTTTACCGGAATACACATGGAGTCCAAAGGAGAGACAAAGGGGGGCCACAGGGCGGCCACACCCCCCTTGGCGCGGGCAGCCCTAGGCCGCGCCAGGGCATGGTGTGGATCCCCTGGCCGGCCACCGACCTTGCCTCTTCGCCTATAAGAAGCCTCCCGATGCAGAAACCCTAAATAATCCAGCCTCCAGCCACGAAAAGTTCCGCAGCGCCACCGCCACCGAAGGGGAGATTCGGGGGACAAAAAGTCTCTGTTCCGGCACCTTGCCGGGACGGGGAAGTGCCCCCGGAGCCATCTCCATCGATCTCCACCACCATCTCCATCGCCGTTGTTGATTCCCATGATGACGAGGGAGTAGATCTTCCTTGAGGCTAAGGGTTCTACCGGTAGCTATGTGTTCATCACTCTCTCTATGCATGATCATATTGTGATCATGAGCTTTGTAATCAAGCAGATCTACCTTGCTACTCAAGTGATTTAATAGATCTCTGGCTCTCCCCATGTGTGTGAAAGTGATAGCATGCACACTATGGTGGCACTTATGCTAGAGATTACAAATACTTGTTATGAGTTATATTTGGAGTTGGATGTCTCTATGAAATTTGGTGTTTGTTGGAACCATCTAGCGCTCAAGGTGACAGTGTGGGGTTATCTAGATGCGGAAAGTGAATTGTGAGGTGTGCTCTTACAGCCCTACCATGGATTAGAGTGTCCAACCGGAGAGTAGTTCAAAGTAGTATCATAAAGAAAAGATATTTATGTGAGAGTGTTCACTAGTGAAAGTATGGTCCCTAGGCCTTGTTTCTAAGCATTGAAACACCGTTTGCAACTAGATCTGTTACATGTTTCCTTGCTTCCATCTTTATTTCAGTTTGCCTTTAGTCTCTTCCATGCCATCAAACTATTTTCTGGCACCATTGTCTTATATCCATACCTTTTGTATTTCACTATCTCTTCGCTGAACTAGTGCACCTATACACCTAGCAAGTGTATTGGGTGTGTTGGGAACACAATAGACTTCTTGTATCTTGATTGCAAGGTTGCTTGAGAGGGAATACTTTTGACCACTTCCTCCCTGATTTTGATAAACCTTGGGTAATCCACATAAGGGAAAACTTGCTACTATTCTACAAACCTCTGCACTTGGAGGCCCAACAACTGTCTACAGGAATAGAAATGCGTAGACATCAAGCTATTTTTTGGCGCTGTTGCCGGGGAGGTAAGGTAAAAGGTACTCACATCCTCTGGTGTGAGTGCTCGAAGTTACTTCCTTTAGATTCTGCAATTTTTTATTTTGTTTCTTGTTTTCACTAGTTAGGCTTAATGGAAAACAACAAAAAATTTAGAGAGCTTTATAGTATTTATCTTGAGTTAGGACATGAAGTGTTTGAAGAGAAAATTAAAAAACCTATGGAACTTCATTTGCATGCTAATAGCAATGTTGTTAGTATGAATTCCTTGAACACCTTTATTGCTAATGCTATGGGAAAGTCTAAGCTTGGGGAAGCTGGTTTTGATGAGCATGATATTTTTAGTCCCCCAAGCATAGAGGAGAAAATTTACTTTGATGATACTATACCTCCAATATATGATGATTACAATGATGAATATGATATTTTAAGTCCACCTACTGTTGAGGAGAATATTAATTATGATTAAAATATGCCTCCTATATTTGATGATTATGGTGATGAGAATAATAATGATAGCTATTTTGTTGAATTTGCTCCCACTACAATTAATAAGAATGACTATGTTTATGTGGAGAGTATTAATTCTTTTATGCATGTGGCTCATAATAAGAATGTTTTAGGTGATAGTTATATTGTTTATTTTATTCATGATGGTACTGAAAGTTATTATGAGAGAGGGAAACATGGTTTTATGCATCACAATAATATTAAGTTTCCCCTCTTTATGTTGAAAGTCTTGAAGTTGCACTTGTTTTGATTTCCTATGCTTGTTGCTTTCTGCTTTCATGACTTCTTTATTTACAAGATTCCTATGCATAGGAAGTGGGTTAGACTTAAATGTACTTTGAATTTGCTTCTTGATACTTCAATTCATATTTCTTATGTAAGCATCTTCTCAAACTATCATGCCTAACTTAAAGGCGTTAAAGAAAAGTACTTCTTGGGAGATAACCCAATAGTTTTCTTGAGTCTTGAAAGCTATTACATCTGTAATAACCGCTCCTTATTATTTTTGTGTGGTTTTTATGCCAAGATTAACCTCTAATGAGAGAGAAGTAAGACTTGGGAAAGTTGCTGTCCCGAAACAGATTTTTGTGCTTCGCTGTAAAAATTTGTGAAAAATCTCTGTACATCAGTTTGAGCTGTAATTTTTTGTGCTTCTGCCCCAGGTTGTTATCCAACTTTCGTTAGTTCAACACTTTTCGATTGGAGCAAGAAAAGGTTTTCGAAAAAATTGGTTTTTACCTGCTGGTCTGTTTTGACAACTTTCTGCCATTATTTGCATTTGCCTCTTAATCTCTTTCTCTTTGAGTTCGCTTTTATCATTTGACATTTTTAAAGGAAGTTCTACAGTAGCTTTTGTTTTAATGGAAGTTTTACTTGTGCTGAAACTAAATCAAAATACTTATTATCTTGAGTACACTAATGTTGCTAATAAAGATTGTGTGAAGTTTTGTATGAAAGAAAAAATTTAGGTGTATGGAAAGAATGATGTAATGAGATGAAGAATGGACTGGGGATGCCATGTGTGTCACCTCAAGAAATATCCAAGAAGTACAAGTGTCAAAGCTTGGGGATGCCCAAGGCATCCCCTTCTTCATCAATAAAAATCTCCGGTTTCTTCCAAACACTTCATTTTTATTGTTTCATGCACAGTTGTGTTGTTCTTGGAGCGTCTTTGTTAGCTTTTTTGGTTTTTCGTTTTCTTAGTTTGGTTGGTTTTCTTGAATAAATTGGTTGGACCTCCTCATTCATACAATAGTTTTCAAATAAGTTGGTTTGATATGGAAAAGAGTAGGAAAATTTCATCCTTAAGTGGTATAAAAGGAGCTTGTTTTTGACCGTGGCCTAGGCTTTGTCATGTAATGCTTGATATTGTTTTGGCTTTATGCTTAGTGATTATTGTTTTAGCATGACATGTTACAAACAATTGAGATTGCTTAATGTGCCTTGAAATAATCATGTGTTGTTTTAGCATATTAAAGCATAGTATTGTGGTATTATCCTTTGATGCTTTATTTGGGTTGACTTGGCGCATGCTCACACCATGTTATAACTATCCATGTTATTATCCTTTGATGCTTTATTGTTTTCGACTTGTAATATCACTTTAGGATTTAATTAATGATGTTTTGTCAATTTGCATGATTATGGCCATTATTGCTCTCTTAGTTGGTCGCGCTCAGTCTTTTGCTAGCCTCCATAACCAAGTATGAGTCCCCCGCATGCATCAAACTCTAAATAAAATCAAGTTATTCCAAAGAGTCCACCATACCTACCTATTATAATTTGCTATTCCAAGTATATTAATGTTTTTATCTACCTTCCGAATTAAACTTGTTATGTGAAAACTAGTGATTAAAGCTCTCACGAACTTCATGGCACACTTTACTTTTCTTGCACTTAGTAAACTTGAACAATTGTGTCATTTATGTTGTATATGCTTGCACTTATAGGTTGGGAATTAGCAGAACCGTGTTGTCATGGGGAACACTTTCAACATTGCCCTTGTACATTGTACCTAGTTGATATCATGATCTTCTGTTTATGGATGTCGTCGGTGTGAAATGAAAGGGGAGCTTGTAAGTCCATGGAGTTATGTACGTGTGTTAGAGAAACGCCTAGGCGACTGGTCTAATCCATGCCTAATCATGGTGGAAACCTGCAGCGTAAGCATAATGAGAAATCTATGAAGCATTCTTCTTATAAAAAAAGAGATAGCGATTGAGAAAAATAAAAAAAAAGATGAGAAAAGAGGAAAGAGAGAAAAAAGGACCATTTTCCCATGGTAAATAAGAAGATGATGAGATGGTTATTGTCTGCTTGCCTTGTCATTTTGATATGGGGATTCTTCCGTATCATCGGGCAAGGGTTACCCGTTGGCGGTTCTCTATGATACACATATATTTACTATGACAAGAACTTACTCATAACTAAACTTGAGTAGCATGAGGAGTGGCCCTCGTATTCAAGGGACATGAGATTGCCAACTTATACTTTGTCAAGCATATACTTCATGGTTTGTTCACTTTAACCTTAATCACTTCAAGATTCTTATGATAGGGGCAATGAGAGCTGAAAGCTAATAAGTACCATAATTTTTGGAAGCTCTTTATGAGACTTGAATCCCTGCTTCGTTCTATGAAGGCCTTTCTTTTACTTTTATGTTGAGTCTCCATCTTCTATCCTTATGCACCTATTAAGAGAGCATAGTGGCCATTCTTAGTTTAATGTGCATTGTCCCAAGACTTGTTGATTGATGCATAACTTCGATATTGCTTGTTCTTAAACTACTTGTATCTAGTCCCCCTTATGAACTTTGAAGGTGTCCTACACATTTATGTTTTGCTACACTATGAGGGACAAGCTGAATACCATTCTTATTATGCTTGCTTTATATGAAACAAACAAACGTCTTTCAAAGCATTGCTATTCATGAATCTTTTGTTTGTGCCTTTTCATGTTACAACATAGCTGCTATGTCTTATTGTTAGAACTTCATCTTTCATGCTCATGTTTAGAGTACTTTGATCCCAGCTTTTAATGCTTTCAAATACCTTGATCTTGATTGTGATGGTGCATGTCACCTAAAAATTATTCTTTCTTTTTATCACTTACCTACTCGAGGGCGAGCACGAGTTAAGCTTGTGGATGTTGATACGTTGCAGACGTATCTATAATTTTTTATGTTCCATGCTTGTTTTATATCTACTTTCTTATGTTTTGTCCACACTTTGGAATCTTTTACACATTTTCTAGAACTAACCTATTAACAAGATGCCACAGTGCCAGTTACTTGTTTTCTTCTATTTTTGGTTCCAGAAAAGCCAGAAAATGAATATTCTCGGAACTGGATGGGACAAAAGCCAAACTCAAAATTTTACCGGAAGACACATGGAGTCCAAAGGAGAGACGAAGGGGGGCCATAGGGCAGCCACACCACCCCTTGGCACGGGTAGCCCTAGGCCGCGCCATGGCATGGTGTGGGCCCCCTGGCCAGCCACCGACCTTGCCTCTTCGCCTATAAGAAGCCTCCCAATGCAGAAACATTTAATAATCCAGCCTCCAGCTACGAAAAGTTGTGCAACGCTGCCACCATCGAAGGGGATATTTGGGGGACAGAAATTCTCTGTTCTAGCACCCTACCAAGACAGGGAAGTTCCCCCGGAGCCATATCCATCGATCTCCACCACCATATCCATCGTCATTTCTGATTCCCATGATGATGAGGGAGTAGATCTTCCTCGAGGCTAAGGGTTCTTCTGGTAGCTATGTGTTCATCTCTCTCTCTCTATGCATGATCATATTGTGATCATGAGCTTTGTAATCAAGTAGATCTACCTTGTTACTCAAGTGCTTTAATAGATCCCTAGCTCTCCCCATGTGTGTGAAAGTGATAGCGTGCACACCATGGTGGCACTTAGGCTAGAGATTACAAATACTTGTTATGAGTTATATTTGGAGTTGGATGTCTCTACGAAATTATGGTGTTTGTTGGAACCATCTAGCGCTCAACGTGATAGTGTGGGGTTATCTAGATGCGGAAGGCGAACTTTCAGGTGTGCTGTTATAGCCCTACCATGGATTAGAGTGTCCAACCGGAGAGTAGTTCAGAGTAGTATCATAAAGAGAAGATATTTATACGAGAGTGTTCACAAAAGTATGATCCCTAGGCCTTGTTTCTATGCACTGAAACAACGTTTGCAACTAGATCTGTTGCATGTTTGCTTGCTTCCATCTTTATTTCAGTTTGCACTTAGTATCTTCCATGCCATGAAGCTATTTTCTGGCACCGTTGTCTTATATCCGTACCATTTGTATTTCACTATCTCTTCGCCGAACTAGTGCACCGATACACCTGACAAGTGTATTGGGTGTGTTGGGGACACAAGAGACTTATTGTATCTTGATTGCAGGGTTGCTTGAGAGGGATACCTTTGACCACTTCCTCCCTAAGTTCGATAAACCTTGGGTAATCCACTTAAGGGAAACTTGCTGCTCTTCTACAAACCTCTGCACTTGGAGGCCCAACAACTGTCTACAAGAATAGAAGTGCGTAGACATCAGTCATCCTCCTCATCATCAGCAGTGGCCGTAGAAGGAAACAGGTGATGCTCAATCTCACCATAGTTGCGCCCAGAAGAAGAATTCCACCGAGCATATGGTGTGGGAGTAGTAGGAGTAGGGGGATCGCCTGATGCACCGAACACATGGTGGAGAATGAGCTGTTGAGTGTGAGGCATCGTGTGGCGCTGCTTTTAAGCCTCATACTGTCCCTTGCGAGTGTCCACTCCCATGCACAGAATATTCCGCTGGAACCAATTCAGTTGCTTGATCTCACGAGCAACAGGAGCCACTGGGGGCCTATGAGCACTGGCACGAGCATCCCTCAGGGGACCCGGAGGAGCAGAAGATGGGTGTGAGGTCTTCCTCACCTTGTTGTAGATCTTCCTCGCCTTGCGTTCCACATCGATGTTAAACTCTTCAGTGGGAAGCAGGTGCTTGATCAGCATCATGATGTATGGAGCATATGGGATGGATAGCCTGTTGAACATGGCATCAATCAACTCATGGTAAATAAAGTCCATCACATCCAGCCTGTACGAAATAGACTCATCCTCACAAGACGCCACCTCATGAGAGAAGGCAAGAAGCTGAACGAGGTGACAACGAATGCTGTCATTGTTTCCTCCACTTGGGGTGATAGAATCATGGAAGAGCCCCACCAAGCTAGCATATATGGGAGAAATACCAGCAAAGAGCCAACAATACCATTGTCAACTATGCACAGAGAGAGAACTGCATTTTTATTGGGCTTGAGTTGGGTGATGATACAGTGACCACTGGCACGATCCCTGTTGCGGAAGGAATATCCAAGCACCTCAGCAAAAACACGAAAGTCAGCTTGCATAGGCCTGTCACGAGTCATCCACTTCATAGTGCGGTGCTCATCACCACAAATAACCAAGGTGGAGAAGAACTACTTCACAATCTCAGAATCATAGGAGCATTAAAGGGACATGAGGTGGTGCAGCCCCATCCTCTCAGTCACATACATGGCATCAACAAGATGTGGCTTCTCCATGGCCTCAGCAAGAATAAGGGGATGCATAGGCCGAATCTTCTGCCGAGCATAAACATCTTCATAGATACCCTTTTGTTCAGCACACCAGAAATGAGAGTCACCCAGCTCAGTATCGTGCGCTAACTCATCAAACATATCACGATGACATATGGAAGAGTATGTAACATGATCCATCTTCTTATAGTCAATCTTGGGCTCTTTGCCCTTCCTCTTGGACACACCCCTCCTATCCCTGTTTGCATGTTCAGCCATGCGTTTCTCCTTGTTCTTCCTTCTCCTCAGCTCAACCTCGTCCACTAAGTTACCCTTACCGTCGTCCCAAAAGTATTTAGCACGAGGATGGCGCTTGTAGGTCTTGGGAGCACTGGAACTACCTATGAAGCGAACAAGGCGGATAACATGGGGATAAGCACACACATAAGTCCAAGAGAGAACGTAGAAATAGTGGACAAATAGTTCATAGTCCAATCATACTCAATGCACAAACCCATACGAAACTGAACCAGTTTTGACTCTGTCCGGACAGATTATCCGGCCTGGCCAAGGGCGGATAATCCGGCCCTGGCAGAAAATTTCAAAATCACCTAGATTGAATCCAAAAACGTAGATCGGGCCTAGATACTACAAGACTACAATTTCTACACAAAACAACAACCTTCTAGACAACATTCCACCCAACAAGTAACACATCTATCCAAAGATGGGGAGAGAGGAAGTTACCCTCACTCATTGGAGGAAGAACACGGAGGAGAAGGTACCCGGAGGTGCAAACAAGAAGATCCGGGGAGGCCCGGAGAATCTGGTAGCCGGAGAGGATCCGGGGAGGGTGGGGGCGGCAGGCGGCGGCTGGGGAGAGGGAGAGGGTCAGGGGAGAAGTGTTGCTCGTTATGAGCCCTTCCCCTCGACCCCAGCCCTTAAAGACTACATCCGCCAGGGCCGGATTATCCGGCCTACACTTGGGCCAGATTATCTAGCCTAAAATTTGAAATTCTGTTATACACAGATTCATGCCCGCGCTTCCCCAAACAAGACCCCCACAAGGTAAACAAGGGACTTGTGTGCAAGAAAAGATGGCGTAAGGGTAGGGAAAGGCTTGGGATTAAGAGAGCCAAACTTAGATGGTACTACACACTCAAAATTGCAAGAATCAAATCACCTAAAGGCCAAAATTGAGTGTGATTCCCATAATAACATGAGATGAGCAAAAAAACAAAATCCAAAACGATCCACATAAATCTAACTCTTCTCATGGAAGAGGGCGGTGGCCGAAGCCACCTTGTTGGAGTATATGGTATGACACCGCAAAGATATATCTTGGGTTCATGACCAATACTCATCAATAGGCTCACATATCATAAAATGATATTAAGAGAAATTATTTAACTTGCTTTCAGCATTATGGGGGGAGGGTTAGCCCAATCAATTAGGACCACACTCCCCCTATATCCATGCCCACACCTAGACCAAATAAGACTGAGATGTAAGAGTGAGTGCATGGGTAATCAAGACAAGCTCCTTGAATCAACGATATTTAGCTCATTCCTCAAGTAAAAAAACCTTGCTTCATCAAGTGGCTTCATGAATATATCAGTAAGTTGGTTCTTTGTGCTCACAAAAGATAGATCAATATCGCCTCGAGCTACATGGTCCCAAATAAAATGATTCTGAATCTCAATATGCTTCGTCCTTGTGTGCTGTATCGGATTGTACGCAATTCCGTTTGCACTTTCATTATCGCATAAAAGAGGCACTTTGTCACAATTTACACCGTATTCCTTTAAAGTTTGCCTCATGCACAATAACTGAGTACAAGCAGTAGCAGCAGCAACATATTCAGCTTCGGTGGTGGAGAGAGATATACAGTTCTGCTTTTTAGAAGTCCAACATACTAGAGACCTTCCCAAGAACTGACAAGCTCCAGAAGTTGATCTCCGATCATTGCTATCACTAGCCCAACTTGAATCAGTATAACCACATAGAGAGAAATTATAGCCCTTGGGATACCATAGAAAAAAATTAGGGGAATGAACCAAATATCAGAATATCCTCTTGACCGCCACTAAGTGACTTTCTTTAGGAGCCTCTTGATACCTTGCACACACCCCTACACTCAACACAATATTGGGTCTAGATGCGCAGAGGTAAAGAAGAGAGCCGATCATGGAGCGGTATACCTTTTGGTTCACATCTTTATTGTGGGGATTAAGTTCAAGATGACATTTTGTTTGCATCAGAGGGGGGACGCAATTAAGGTTCGTCATCTTGAATCTCTTGAGCTTGTCTTGGATGTATTTTGCTTGATTGATGAAGGTTCCTTCTCTAAGTTGCTTGATTTCAAATCCAAGAAAGAACCATAACTCCCCCATCATAGACATCTCAAACCTGTCAGTCATAAGCTTTGAAAATTCATCATTAAAAGCTTTATTAGTAGAGCCAAAGATAATGTCGTCTACATATAGTTGGCACAGAAGAGCTCCCCCTTAACCTTCTTAGTAAAAAGAGTGGGATCGATTTTCCCAACTTTGAAGCCACGGTCTAACAAAAGCTCTTTAAGGTGCTCATACCACACACGTGGGGCTTGTTTAAGACCATAGAGTGCCTTACCGAGTTTGTAGACATGGTTCAGGAAGTTAGGATCCTCAAATCCCGGGGGTTGCTTTACATATACCAACTCATGTAGAGGACCATTAAGAAAAGCACTCTTAATGTCCATTTGCTGTAATTTAAAATTATTATGAGCAGCATAAGCAAGAAGGATACGGATGGACTCAAGACGAGCCACATGAGCATAAGTCTCGCCGAAGTCAATGCCCTCGACTTGGGAATAGCCTTGTGCCACGAGTCTCGCCTTGTTCCTCACAACAATGCCATTCTCATCTTGCTTGTTTTCAAATATCCATTTTGTGTCGATAACATTGTGGCAATCCTTGGGCTTCTCTACTAATTTCCAAACCTTCTTGCGTTCAAAGTTATTCAACTCTTCATGCATAGCTACAACCCAGTCCGGATCTTCAAGAGCTTCAAACAATTTCTTGGGTTCCACCATTGAGATTTGAGCTTGATGCTCACCGAAACTTGCCAACTCCCTTCTTTTGGATACCCTTTTTTGAAGATCACCTACAACTTTGTCAAGAGTGTGACCCCTTAACTCAAGGTTCCTATCTGCATGAGCTTTGCGACGAAGTTCAATTAGCTTGTTGTATCTTGGGGGAATAACTTCATCATTTGAGTCTTCGTTGGAATCATTGGATTGGCCTTGATCTGTAGCTTGATTAGAAGGAGTAGGATATAATGAATCGTGCCCTTGATGTGGATCAACGGTCGTAACAGGAGGCTGCTTCTCTTTAGGAGTTTCAAGGCCGGATAATCTGGCCATGGGTGGGGCTGGATAATCCGGCCTAGGAGAACCTGAAGCATCTTCATAAACTTGACTGGATCTTGCTCGAATTGGAGAGTGGACGGATAATTTGGGGTCAGCCGGAAAATCCGGCCTGGGACTTGAAGTAGGTTCTTTGATATGTTGATCATTTTGGCCAGCAGTGGAGGGATGGCCGGATAATCCAGTGTCGACCTGATAATCCGGCCTGGAGCATTCAGTAGCATGTTGATCTTCAGCATTTGGCGGAGTTAGTGTAGAAGTTTCTCGAGTGGTCGGAGTATGTTGAGCTTGTGTGGATGAGGGCTCTACTTGAGTAGAGCATTGTCCTTCCCAGTCCGCCACAAGGGGTTCCTCAATGGGGTGTAAAAATCCCATGGCCATTCTTCTTATGGAATCTTGGGGGTATTTCAACATCTGCATCACAAACATCAACTTGCGCTGCATGGGAGCCATCATTTTCCTTGAACACCACACTACAAGATCCTACAATAGTTCCAGAGAGCTTATTGTAGACTCTATAAGTATGGTATTCGGCACCATAACCAACAAAATGCCTTCTAAAGCCTTAAACTCAAATTTAGATAAACGAACTCCTTTGATGAGAAAGAAACACTTACAACCAAATACCCGAAAGTATGAGATGTTTGGCTTGTTATCGGTAAGTATTTCATACGGAGTCTTGTCAAAGATTTTACGGAGATATAGCCAGTTGGATGAATGGCAAGCGGTAGTGATTGCTTCAGCCCAGAAGTTATATGGAGACTTGAATTCAGCTAGCATAGACCTTGCCATATCCATTAAGGTCTGGTTCTTCCTATCGGCAACACCATTTTGTTGAGGGGTGTACGCAACGAAATATTAATGTCTTATCCCCTCTTCACTTAGAAATTCATTTAAAGTGTAGTTCTTGAACATGGAGCCATTATCTCTTCTAATTGCCAAAATTGGGAGATTCTGTTGACGTTGAACCTCGTTGGCAAAGTCAATGACTGTTTGTTGAGTCTCACTCTTCAACTTGAAGAAATAGACCCATGTATATCTTGAATAATCATTAACAATTACGAGACAATATTTCTTCCCACCAAGACTTGCATGAGACGGAGGACCAAAGAGGTCCACATGAAGGAGCTCCAAAATCCTTTTTGATGAAATAATGGTCTTTTGTCGATGGGGAGAGTCATGCATTTTTCCTTCAACACAAGCCATGCAAACACGATCTTTGGCAAAGGAATCATTTTCTTTTAGTCCAAGGATGTGGCCACCCTTGTGGAGACTTTGCAAAGTTCTCATGTTGATGTGGGCTAGTCGGCGATGCCATAACGAACCCGCGTCGGCCGAAAAGACACATCGGGCATGTAGTTGTTTTCCTCGAGAAGTCCACCACATACAGGTCATTTTCGACATATCCCACGAAAGCGACCTTTAGAGACTTGCTCCACAAGAGTACCACCAAATCAGCATCAATAAAAACTACAAAGACCATATTACCAAGGGCACGAACTGAAAGTAAATTGTAACCGAGGGTCTCAACAAGCATGATGTCCACGAGAGAGATATCGTGAGAAACCGCAACTTTGGCAAGACCCAATACCTCAGATTTTGACTGGTCACCATAGGAGACCGTTATGTGATCATGATTTGGCCGCATCTTC
Organism: Avena eriantha; assembly: GCA_910589775.1. Classification (NCBI taxonomy): domain Eukaryota; kingdom Viridiplantae; phylum Streptophyta; class Magnoliopsida; order Poales; family Poaceae; genus Avena; species Avena eriantha. The sequence continues at coordinate 271,469 of OU342746.1, forward strand.
GTGATAATCTCCTTGCTTCCGGTCATATGACTTGTACACTCTTTATCAAGTACCCATTTAGATCCACCGGAACCATAACCAGGCAAGAAAGTTACTTCTTGGATTTAGGTACCCATTTTTCAATGGGTCCTCTCATGTTAGTGACAAGGGTTTTGGGAATGATCCCTAATTTAATGCTATGATAAAATATGGATCACAACCACTATAAACCACCATGTTAACATATTTTTATGACAAGTTATTGATGGAAAAGTCCATAGTAATATTTCTAAAACTGTTGAAAATGAAGTCTGGAATAAACCAATCTATATCTATTTGCTTTCTTTCAACATCTATGAGCATATTGTGCAGTTCAAGATGGGAGAGGAAGAACAACAATGATGAATTAATGTGTATAAAATGATAAAATAGGTATGAATCCTTTTCTGTACTTATGCATGCAATTTAACATTAGCTAATGCTTGGGCAAAGCTTCATCAATACTTAGGGAAGGGGTAATGAATGGTTACTTTGTTTGTGTCCTTTTGCCTATATAATGAGGCAAATAAGATGCTATTAGGGGACATTTTTTTTAACTTGATTGCATGATAGTACATCTGAAAAAAGTCTATGCATCCCATTATGCTTGTTGATGTGGACGTGGCACATATTCAATGATGAATATTTATATTCCTATGTGTCTTTGAAATATGGAGGTTGAGGATTGTATGATACTCCAGTCTTTCACATTGTGAATCTCATCGTCGAGTCATATGTTAGTGGGTTGATAGTATCTTTAGAGGACAACTAAGCCTTTCCGCTAGCATTTAAACCAATTCCACCAACATGGATATCATTGTGATGGTGGGCACCCATCCTTTAAACCCTTATCCTAAAAAAAAGAAATATCCCGATGAGTTGGCTCTTTCGCAGAAGACAAAAGGATGAAACTAAGAAGTGCCCACCAATAAAGGTAGAAACCAAGAGATGCTTATTTGTTCAAAGCCTATATCAAAATGTTAATGCATAATGGATATGAAAATCCACTCAAAGCTGAATGAAGAAAGTCTCGCAAGCCCCAAAAAGTGGCAACCAAAAACTCATGCCACTCATGCAAACGTGCGAGAAACATACCAAAAAGCACCTATCCTATTCGACTCCACCTATTGTCAACTAAACATACTAGTTACTTACTCATGTATGGGCCTTCTATGAGTGTTTAAATGTTGAAATACTAAAAGGATATGGCGTCCCAAAATATTTAGTTCGCAATGCAAGCTTGAAATACTTGTCAACAATTGAAAGAATCAAAGGCCTCAAAAACCTTACATATGATCCAATCAAATGCGATGTGAGAACTTTTTTCATTGCCACTATTAGGTAATCATGCTCAAATAGTGTTGCCATATATTATCTCCTTTGCATCATGTATAATTATTTGTACACCAGCATAGTGGGCTCTCATTATTACTTTGCTATTCATTCATAAAGCTATGTTTCAATTATTTGCCATGATAAACCTTTATGCATGAATAGAGCAAAGTTCTTGTCAAAGTCTTTTATCGCTTCTACACTGTGTTTGAATTGTTTGAGGACAAACAACAAGCTAAGCTTGGGGAGCTGATACATCTCAAATGTATCTACTTTTCCATGTACTTTGATTGATGATTTGATCCAGAATATTCCCAAACATGGAATAAACTACTCAATCTAACGCTGCTTTTAGCAAAAGTCTTCGCTATGTCAGTTTTCGTAGGAAATAAAATAGAAGAAAAATACCACGTAAGTTTCTCACCAAATAATGAAGTATGGGCTTTGGAATCAAGCGAGAGGAGCCACGAGGCCCAAAAGAGACCAGAGGGCACGCCCAGTAAGGGTGGGAGCACCCTCTAGTCCCTTTTGTCCGTGGAGCGTCGTCTCGGCCCCTCTGGCATATCCCATATATACCTGAAAAACCTAGGTATCCAGGAGGACAAAGCTTTTTGTGAAATAGAGCACCGCCACCATCAAAATCTTTGTTTTGGGGGTCAGATTGATTCTGGTCTCCATGCCACAGAGGGGGATTTCGAGGTCTTATTCATTACCATCATCATCAACATCATCACCAACAACCATGAGCTCATCCCCCCTCATCATGTGTGAGTAATTCCTTATGGGCATGTGAGGTGGAAGGGGATTGGATGAGATTCATCATGTAATCATCCATATGTATCAAGATTTGAGGTGTTTATCTTGTGGAGATTCTTGTATGAGTGTTGGTACACTTTTTCTATGTTTAATGCTTGTTGCTAGGGCCCGAGTGATATGATTTCAGTACTGAACTTCTATCGCCCTATCATCTATTTGAGTTTGGTATTAAAGTGTATTACCTATTATTATGTTGAACCTGCGAACCCTATGGTGACAGTTAGGGAAAACAATGGGAATATATGATAGTTTGAGGATATTGTGTGTTCATGAATTTTTAATGCTTTGTTCTGGTCTATTTGAAAAGGTAGATATTATTTGCCTATAGTTCCAAGTTGGTCCCGGTGAAATGGGAAGGCAGGACAAAAGATATTATGCAAATTCACATGCATGATTATGTTTGGAGCACACGCGTACACACAAGTGAATTAGAGATAAATGTCATGTTATTATGATACATTATATGATGAATATTATCCATGCAACACTCAGCTATCACCTCATGCATGCGCTTTAGCCACTGAATGTTTCACAACACAACATCAGGTGAAAACTAGAAATCTACTACAACTTTTTACTACTTTATTTTGTTGTTCTGAATCAATTGCCAAAAATCACCACTTTCTTTGTGAGATTATTGATATACAGGTGTGGTTGAGAGTGACGTATCAATTGATAAAGTCTTATTTTATATTCTTGTGTTCCCCTTGAGTCGAACTATAAATTTGGGTAATACTTCTCATCAAAGATTTCAGCGATCTCCTATACTTGTGGGCATCAAAGCTACCACTCTAAAAATGTTTCTAAACTTGTAGTCAATCCCATGTAGGAAATTGCTAAATATGTTGGAAACACTACAAGGAGGATACAACCCAAAAACTACTTGGTGTTTGATTATTAAGCACAATTTCCCTGATAAATTCCATAATATAAAGCATGACAACAACCACTACTAACATGTGACACTCGAACATACTAGACGTATTGAGCAACATGAACACTAGCAGTATAAACGCAACAACATCCATCCGTAGAGAGTATATTTACCGATAGTTTGTAGATGTAGCATTCGTGGTTGCAACGGTGTTGACAAGCTATTGACGAAGACGACATTGATGTCATCGAACATGCTGAGCCTGAAGTCCCACAGATCATCCAGGAACATGAGTTGTGATGACGAGCTTGGGCAATCGCGCGAAGCGCTTCCCCAAAACATTATTTTTCCTTCCCATATAGGATCGCAAGGATGAGTGGTTCCAGAGACCTACTCTCCCGTTCGCCGGTGCACACCGACGCTTGGGATGGAGTAGCCTTTGGTGGCAGTGAAAGCAGAGAGATTGGAAAAACCCTAGATTGGTATCGGTATGTTGTGGTGGCGGCCGCACAAGACTTTAGACAGAGCGGCTTAGGAAACCCTAACAGAGGAGAACGTGGGCCGAGTAAACTTCGTGCACGGTCGGCTCAGATACAGTAGCCCATCATCCGGGAGCAACCCGAATTGGCTAATTGTTGACACGTCTATCAAAACCACACAAGTTTTCCTGAATAGCAAAATAAAGCTCAGCTTGGTGAGATTCCCGCAAACTGTGGTTCCACACGTCATGATAAGACGGGCGGGTGGTGTGTGCATGCGAGCGGCAACATTGTCGTCAGAGGAGCGTGCGTGTAGCTCTCCTCTTATCACTCACTTTACTAGGTGGTGAAACACTCCACCTTATAAGGTGGTGCAACTCTCCTCCAACTTTCCATGTGGGACTAAACTTAGGTCCGACTCCACGCCCGTGTGAGCTGGCGCAAACACATGTGATATGCCACAAACATGGGCTTTGAGGTTTAGGGAAAATATGAAATCTACATGGGTCTATATAATTTAGCCCATTATTTCTAACAATCTCCCACCAGATCTCAAATACCCATTTGAAGATTTGGCATTCCTTGCTACTTGTTTATATACCAGTGTTTCAGCAAAGACTGTTAAGTTGAAATTCTGCGTATAACCTGGAGATACGTCTATCAGTAACTTGAACAATGGACGAACCTTGTATTGCAAGTTTGGTGCTTTTAGATTTCACACAAAATCATAACTAGTATCTGATTGCCAGTAGCCTACACTGCGGGTGTAGCATATGCATCATACTACTTGCTATCTTCATGAATATACTAGAGATCACACAAATCTCATAGATTGCAACGTTTAATAATCGGAACTCATATAGGTGTATTCTTTCAAGAATTTTCTGTAGGACATCATCTTTGATAATCATAGCCAACAGAAACACATTAAGGCATGTTGCCAACCGGGCTTACAACTTTAGAGAGTTGTGCATCTTCATATAGAGAGGGTTATCTAATACTCTCCTATGTCACACGACTAGCTTGTTCTTCCCAGGTCCTAATTCACGGGATCTCCAATCACAAAATTTGGGTTACCACTACTGTGTAACATTCATGGGTCTCAAACTCATCTCTCTCGATGCAGTTCATATCATGTTTCATGATAGTCCCTTCATAAAGGTATTTGACAGGTTTTTGTCAGTTTGAATATATGTAACATTAATTACTCCATAGATTCTCAATTTCCTAACAGACTTCAAACGTCTCTTGACGTGTCCTGATGACTTCACATTATTTTTAGAATTTTTCACTTTGATAATAATAGTTTCATTATCACAATTCAAGAGGATGGCTAGTATAGGTTTGTCAACCACATGCAAGTCCATCAAAATTTCATGCAACCATTCTAACTCTATATGGCTGTCTCTAAAGCAGCAAGTTCTTATTCCATAGTTGATCTTGTAAAAATGGATTATTTGCAAGATCTCCATGATACTGCGCACCCCAAAGGTAAATACAAACCCGCTAGTGGCGTAGAGTTCATCTACATCCGAGATCCAGTTTGCATCACTATACCCTTCAAGCACCATTGGACGCCCTGCCATTGGATTGAAGACATGTACGCCGAGAGGGGGTCCTCGAGGCATGTGCAAAGATGGGGTGTGAGGAGACGATATTCCGAGAACAGTGAGCACATAGGTTCTACCCGGGTTTGAATCCAACAGCTTTGGATGGATCCTACTCCTACTAGCAATCTAGTAGTACGGTAGAGCCGGATGTACAGATTACTAGAGAGGTTTCGCCTGTGCGAGTTGAGGTTGTAAGTTGTGGGTGCCCTAAAGTGCGGTCCCTAGGATGGTTTATATAGATATCCAGCCTAGGGTTACATGAGAGACATATTAGGCTACGATATAGAGTCGGTTATAGAGTACATCTTGGACTACAAGTAACTATATAGGCCTAAGTCGGTAAGTCTTCAGGGCCTTCCCGTAGCCGGATGGACGTCCATATTCTCTCCCTGATAGGGGCGCATGTGAACAAAGCTCTAAGCCAGAGTGCGCTACCCTAGTCAACGAGTCATAGTGGGTATACCCGAAGAGTATATCCCCAACAGTAGCCCTCGGAAGCCTCCAATATCCGAAGTCAGATTTCGTCGTCTAGCTTGATCTTTCTTCGGCTGTAGAATCTTGAAGGGTTCCTGAAACTCCAAAACAAAAGTAGGATCCGAGTCTCAAAATGAGTCGGACCTGTGAATATTCCATTATGGTTTTCTCCAGCCCGATTTCAAACTAAGCAAAAATTGGTCTCTAACGCAACCTGAGATTAGTCAAGGTGTAGTCTTGTCACTAACAGGCATTCGTGTCAGTGTGACAATTGGTGTGTCCGCTTCGCATGGAACCGAGGCACCGTTTAATGCGCACACGGAGATCGAGGAGGAGTAATCTTCTTGGGGAAGTTTCCCAGTTCCTTCCACGATGCGTGGCACAAATTACTATTTGTTGACAGGAATCTTGGTGCAGCCGTGATATAAGGGGTTGAGATTCTATCATTATCCTCTCACCAGCACCCTTTCCTTCTTCTTCCTCCAAACGACATAGCACCCTTGCGTTCTTTCCTTCCCAAATCCCAAAGGGCCACCCACGAAAGGTCATCGCCCCTAACCAGATGGCTGACACTTCTTACGATACGACGGCGACAACGGGGGTGGTAGCGACGGAGAAGGAGAACTTCTCCGGGGTCTAGATCCCCTATGTTCTTGATGATGAGAAGCTGCGCAGCGTCGAGAAAGAGGGTCTCCACTACGCCGATGACTGGTGTAGTGGTTTCAATGAAATCATCCCCACCCCTCACGCTAACGAGAGAGTCCACTTGGGCAACCATTTGGACCAAGGTTTGAGCTTTCCTCCCTCGCAGTTCTTAACTGAGGTTATCAATTACTATGGATTTCGACTCCACAATCTTCTTCCCAATTGAATTCTAGAGCTTAGCGCTTTTGTTCTCTTTGCGAGGGGTATCTCAAAATCAAACCGAGGCTTATCCTATTCCGGTACTACTTCGATACCTAGAAAAATTCCATCACTGCCGACAATCCTTAGCTTAGCTTAGCTCTTAGGAGAGACCAAACCTATCCTAAGATCATGGCTAGTGATTCAGTGAAAAAGTGACCGTCCATGATCTTTTACCATAAGTACAAACCGACTCTCAGCAAGCATGAAGCTTTGCAGGCTTTTGTCGATAGTGCCATCACTCCCCAAGAGTCCTGGGACACGGAGGCGCTGACTCTCTCTAAAGATTTGATCCACACCAATAGGCAGATTGAATACTTGATGAAGCACAAGGGTTTACATGGATCCGACTTGATCCATTGCTAGTTAGCCTGTAAAATCCAAGCCCTCCAACACCATGGTGACCGACTCATGCATACGATCACCAAGAGCAAAAAGGACAGTATGAGGATTTGCACCTCGCGATCTGCGGCAAGGAGTACGAGACCCGGATCAAATGGTTGATCATTGAGTGGATGGAGAAGAAGATTCAAGAAACCCTTGACACTAGTAAGTTTTTTGACTGATCTCCCTTGTACTTACACTTGTATGTTTTATTTGCAATACTGAGCTACTCCATGTTTCAGCTTGCTAGCCTCACTGAGTCGAAGCTTGCTCCTATCGAGGGATATCCGCCTGAGGATCCGGTTCCCCTGGAGGATGAAGATCTTGGAGTTCTGCCAGAGGCGCTTACCTGGAAGCGCAAAACTCTGACCGTTTCTATTGGCACACAGAAAGTTCCTGTTGTAAAGAGGTAAATTTCTTCCCAAGGTTTCGTATCTTAATTCGTATTCTTCATGAATTGCAACGATCGTAATCTATTAGCTTGTAGATCTAAAACATTCACCATGGGCAAGGGAAAAGGAAATCCAGGAAAGAATTGCCGTCAGTAAAAGTTGACTCTGGCCTCGCCTACTACCCCCCGCCTCTGACTCCTACCCCGATGCCATCATTAGTACCATAGGATACATCATCTCCTTGTGTTGAAGATGTTCCAGATCAATCTTCAGAGCTAGAAAACCTTGGTTCAGAGACCAACATCACCATGAGTGACTCGGGACATGATAAGGGTAAACCCTCAAAGGGCAATGATCAGTCAGCTGAGACCTTTGGAGAGAACCTTCTGCAAAATCTGGGTATTGCCAAACTTGTCCTTACTCGGAAGAGCGCAAAAGAAATCCAGAAGCTTGCTCTCCATTTCCCGGAGACCCGAAATATCACAGCTTAGGAGGAGGCACAAGAAGCTGAGGATATCAAACTCGTCGAGCTTCTTGACCAAGTTCTTCTTCACAACAAGAAGTTGAAGGTTGGTGGGATTCTGCCTCCACCAGTGGTTCCTTTAACTCCCGCTGAGAAGGTTTCTTCTGAGGTCAATATGAGCCTCAACAAACAGACTCATGAACATTATGTAAGTCGTATTCTGACTCTTTATATTATATTTCATAGCATATCCTCTATCCCCAAGCATGAAGTTAGATAGGAATCCAGATTTATGCTTTTGTAGGATGCCAAAGAAGTACCTTAGTATAGCCCCCAAGGCTCGTGTTGAACTTAGTATAGCCCCCAAGGCTCATGCTGAACTTAGTATAGCCCCCCAAGGCTTGTGTTGATATTTAAATTAGTTAATATAGCAACCCGAGTCTTAGTAGACTTCTGACTTCGGTTACCATTCTGATTTATAGAAAGTTAAAGATTATAACAAGGAATTGTTGAATAATATCTACAACAAGTGGAGAGAGACCAGAGCTCTCCAACTTGAAAATTAGTAGCTTAAAGTTGCAAAAGATGAAGCTGAAGGTAAGCATTTTCGACTTCATTTTCATAGTCTGTTTTTGAGTTGTGGCCGTATATTTATTCGACTTTATTTGTTACCACGCCAGATCTTGTGAAGTAGTCCTGCAAGCTTATTGAACAAGCTGAAGATTACCAAGTCTTGGAAGTTGAAAATGATGACTTGTGTGCTGAGAAGGACAAACTCAAGGTAGACCATGAGTGCAGCATCAACACCATTCTTCAATCCAGCAACATGACTACTGAAGAGCATGACCTCACCATAGCAAAACAAGACAAAGCAATCCCGGACTTGAAGGATTAACTGGACAGGCAGAAAGATACCACTGAAGCTCTTAGGAATGAACTCCAAAGTCTTCGGGAGGAGAAGACCAAAGTAGATGACGCTATCTTTGGTAAGTTGGCTCTCTCTAAATTGTTGTTTTCTGACTTTGTTAACTTGGATATGTTGTTGACCTTGCTTTATTATTTTCAGGTCCTCTAAAACATTCTTGATGCCTATTCATCCGAGTCTCGTACCAGCCGACTTGTTGCTGTCGGAGACCTGATCCATGACTTCCGCCAATCTTTGGAGGACATCGATGAATTCGTCTAGCTCTCTAGTTTAGAAAAAAGTCTTCCTTTGAAGTATGAGACGGATATGATCAAGCTTGTTAAGGATTGGAACTTGTCCTATGTATGCATAGTGGCACATAATGCCCTAAAAATGGTAATGAGCCACCAAGGAAGCACAGATATATGGCAAGTTACCAAGGGTTATTCTACTATCGATGAAGACGCTAAGCAGCAGAATATCAAAGAAATCTACGATGCCTACGCCGGATACGCTTGTTGTGTGGCCGAGCTGACCAGCTATGACAATCCATTCTTCACGCCATTTGAAGTGCCACCTCCCCAGAGAAGAAGTTGCTGAAGTTTCTGAAGATGTCGAACATACTGAGGCTAATATATACTCGTCTCGGAAAGATATCAGGGTGATGTAGGTGACATCTCCAGCAATCCAGCAGATCCTTCATCTTCACCTGCATCAAAGAGTTTGCCATAAAAACATTGTGTTATTCTGAAAAACAATTTTATGTCATAGCTATTATTTTGTTGTGCTAGCCTGTAAGAACTTATATTTTATTGCATAGGAATTTTTTTTTGTGCTTGAAAAATACATAAGCACTATTTTGTCTATACTTACCGTTTATCTGGCTTTCTGCCTTATCCCTTTTGTGAGCCGGAAAACTTTCAGCACGGAAACTTTGCCGAGCAATGAAGCTCAATTGCTAAACCAATTTAAACCCGGAATCAAAGCTGCCTTCCAACACCAACAATTCACTACTCAGAAAATACCCGCGTTCAGCAATCAGAGAAAACCCAATCATAAAGTAAAAAATTAGACTTATACCTAAAGGTAGCATTCTTAGAATCAGAAATCTAACCAGAACAGAAATGAGCACAAAGTACATTCAAGTGTTCTGGGATTTTTGACTATGACATGATCATTCAGAAATAAGATGGTACTTAAAAAAATCCCAGAAAAAACATTGAGGAGACAAATACTTTATTTCACTTTGAACATCTACATTGATATGATTACAAAGAAAGAAATTTAAGAATAAAAGGGACATAGCTGAGCAATATTCCATGGATGGTCTGTTTCATCCGGGTTTGTACTACCTCCAGCTCTCTTTCTCTTCTTAGTAGCAAGTATTTCTTTTTCTGGCTTCATGTCAGTTAGGTAGTAAGAACCATTGTGAAATACTCGACTAAGCATAAAGGGCCCTTCCCATATAGGGGCAAGTTTGTGCTCTCTTCTGTGCACTATTCCGAGAACCAAGCCGCCCTTCCTAAAAGACCAGTTTCTGACTCTCTTACTATGATACTTGCGTAACTTCTGCTGATAGGATGTAGATCTCTGTTCAGCAATGACGCGAACTTCCTCGAGCATATCGTGTTCATTTTATCGAGCGACTTCGGTATCCTCTTTGACATAAGTGCAAGAACATTTCATGTTTTCCTATGTTTTGCGTGTTAGTGAACAATACTATGGAAACTTTTCATGTGCGCTAAGTGTGCAGGAAGTTTTGAGGGGAGGCGGATAATCCACCCCACTAAGGGTCAGATAATCCAGCCTACCTCATCACTCAAAGGAAGCCAAGGCGCATTGCTTGGTACCCGGTCGGATTTTCTCCTGGAAAATCTGAACTAGGGCGGTTTTTCCTCCCCAGGCCGAATAATCCGGGTGTTGCACGGGCCGGATAATCCGGTCCCCAGTTTTCGAGCAAAAGGAGCCAAGGCGCGTCGCTCGGTATCCGGTCGGATTTTCTCCCGGAAAATCCGAACTGGGGTGGTTTTTCTTCCCCAGGCCAGATAATCCGGCCCTCACATAGGACCGGATAATCCGGCTCCCAGAAGTTGATCAAGGGCAAGCTCGACGCGACGCTCTAAGAGGGGGCGGATTTTCTGCCGGATATTCCGAGTCTGGGGCAGTGTTTTCCCCAGACCGGATAATCCGGCCCTCACTTGGGCCGGATAATCCGGCCCCCAAAGGTTGCAACGGCTGGTTTCTGAGGGGGGGGGTATAAATACCCCTTCTTCCCCAATGTTCAGACCACTTGATTCATTCGAAATTGACCAGACATTGTTCCAGAGCTCTCATTCTCGATCTCCCACTTCAACCACCCGAAGGTCTTGATCCTTGGTGGAATTGAAGGAGGAGAAGTTCATCATCATCATCATCATCAAGAATCAAGCACTTCAACTCCTCTCCATTCACTGGGAGAAATCCCAGATCTAGTATTCTTGGCAATACCTAGATCTTGTTTATTGTATTTGATAAGTTTGTTCTTGTGGCAGCTTGTTGTCATTTCGGGAGCCTCCAAGTTGTTGTGGAGTTTTTGCCCCGCTAGTTGTGTAAAGGCGCCGGTGCCCGCCTCGAAGGGTACCTATAGTGGAAGGTGGATCAGGCCTTTTGTGGCGAGATCCATTGGAGAATAGGGTGAGGCCTTTTGTGGCGTGGTGGTCTTAGTATCTCCCACCCCTCCAACGCAGACGTACTTCCCTTAACAAGGAAGGAACTGCGGTCAAACAAATCCCGTGTCTCCGCGTGCTTCACTTCGGTTTACCCGTTCCTCTTCCACTCGCTCTTTACTCGCTAGTAGATAGGTTTGCATATAGGGAAATTCCACCTAATAGTTTATCTAGTGAATTTACCCTTTGTGCTAAGCCTAAAATTGGAAAAGAATTAAAAATTGGTGTAGCACCTATTCACCCCCCCCCCCCCTCAAGGTGCCCATACGATCAATTTCACTTAGTATCAGAGCCCCGGCTCTTTATTCGGGCTTAACCGCCTAAGAGTAGTATGGGTACCAAGGAAGATGGAAATGAGGTTGTGGATAAGGTCACCATGGATGATCTCAAGTCGTTGGAAACAACCTTGCTGAAATCCTTTGAGGCCAAGATGGAGGAGATGAATCAAATGATTGCTCGCCTTACATCATCCATAGCCCCATCTCCATCCTCCTTTGAGGCTGCCACACCATCATCTAAGGAAAAGGGTAACACCGGATCCAAGGATGATGATGTGGAAGGTGAAAAACTTAATGGTTCCACCTCCAAGAAGGGAAGTGGTAAGTAGGAATATAATCAGGTTCGCCACATATATTCCCCCGACCCACCTATCCCTCATCCTCATATAAACAATAGGGGTGATCCACCCAAGCTCTCTGCATCCTCTTTTAATAAATGGCAATTCCTAATGAAATCTCATGTTTGTAGCTCCTCTATTGAATTGTGGAGGATCATTGAAGAGGGTCTTCATATTGGAGATCAAACCAATCTAACGAGAAGAGAAGTTGTGGATAGCCAGTTGAATGCTACCGCTCTCCACATGATACAGTTGGGTGTGGTTCCCAAGGATATGCCACACATTGAACATCTCAACACAGCTAAAGAGGCTTGGGATGCTCTTACGGATCTCTTCGTTGGAAATGAAAGCATGAGAAGAAACAGGTATGATACCCTTAGTAATGAAGCTGAGGGATTCTATATGTTGGATGGTGAAAACCATGAGGACATGTATAGAAGACTCAAGGGCATCACAACAACATTTCGAAAGCATGGAGCCACTCACATTGATGATGCATGGATAAAAAGGAAATATGTGATTGCCTTAATGCCTTTCGAGCCAACGGATTTGAAGAGCCTGCAAGGTAGACACAACTATCATCAAATGACATCCAACGAAGTCATGCAATAAATGGCTTCATTCAAAGTGGCAGCAAAGAATGCTGAAGATGCTCGTGCTCGGGCCATTGGAATGCAAAAGGGTGTCAATGTGGCTCTCAAAGCCAATGTTGTTGATCAAGAGGAAGATCAAGGAGCTTTTGAGGGGGTATCCATTGACTGCCCCGATGAGGTCAAACGTGCTCATGGTGAGTACATGGCATTCTATGCAAGGAACTTTTGGAAGGACCCTACCAAAGCCAAGTCTGAACTTGAGCGCAAGAACGGGTCAAATGGAAGAAGAGAAAGTGGCCCAATATTGAGAATTTGCTTCAACTTTGGAGATAGAATGCACTTCGTAGCCGAGTGCCCTTATCAAAATAGAGAAGACAATGGTGGTAGGCTCATTCTTAAAGAGAAATCTAAAGCACCTAAGAAGAAGCCATTTATTAAGAAGAATGGTCCTTTCAAGAAGCAACCCAAGATTTTCTTGGTAGCTTAAGAGGAATACTCCTCCGCAAGTGAAGATGAAGAGGATGATGACAGTTCCCGTGAGGTGGCTGCTATAGCCACCACATTGACTCCCTCATCTCTCTTCGACTCACCAAACGAGAACGCCATCAACAACAACGCCACTTGCCTAATGGCAAGAGGGTCCGAGGTATCAACTTCTATCTCTTCATTTCCTAAGACTAACATAATTTTGGATATGGATGATCATGACAGTCTTAGAATGAAAGAAGAAGTTATTGCCTTGGATACTTTTTTTACTAACCTACAAGGTGAGCAAAAACTCCATTTTGATGCTCTTATGAGCCAACTTGCTCAAGCCGAAGATCTTCTTGAAGAAAAGGGCAGAATTGAAAGAGAAGATGCCTTGGAGATAGCTACTTTGAAGAATGCCTTGGAAGAGGAAGAGGAAGCTCGAGTATCTTTGGAAGAAAGACTCGGATCCCTTGAGGAGTCACAAGAAGAAGCTGTAGCTCAGCTCATTAAAGAATGTGACCATGCTCTTGCCAAGGTAAAGAAACTAAAGAAAGAAAAGATTGACTTTGGGGTTGTTCATGATAGACTTTTGGAGAAGTTTGATAATCTTGAAAGTGCTCACAAGGCATTGAAGAGTGATCATTCTACTTTAAATGAGTCTCATGACCAGCTCCAAACTCAATTGAAACGGTATGATGTGCCAAGTACCTCCACTTCATCCTCTAGAAAAGAAGACCTTGCAAGAAGTTCCCAAAACAAAGGTAAAGGGGTTATTGATGAGATACTGGGCACGCAAAGGAAAAACAATAGTAAAGAAGGTGTTGGTTACATACCCAAGACAAAGAGCAAGAAAAACAAGAAGAAGAAGAGCAAGACTGCTCAACCAAAGACTAGCAACATTACCAATGACAAGACTAATTATGATGGTTTTGCAAGGATCAGCAATCCTAACTTTGAACTATATTGTGATTATTATGGTGATGTTTATGCTAGTTATGTAGGCCCTTATGATTGTTACATTCCTTGGTCTATTTGGGTTCCCAAGACCCTTGTTACTAACATGAGAGGACCCATTGAAAAATGGGTACCTAAAACCAAGAAGTAATTTTCTTGCAGGGCTATGCTTCCGGTGGTTCTAAATGGGTACTCGATAGTGGGTGCACGAGTCATATGACCGGAAGCAAGGAGATCATCACGGAGAGGCAGCCAAACCTTGATCACATAACCGTCTTCTATGGTGACAAGTCAAAATCTGAGGTATTGGGTCTCGGCAAAGTTGTGGTGGCTCACGATATCTCTCTCATGGACGTCATGCTTGTTGAGACCCTCGGGTACAACTTACTTTCAGTTCGTGCCCTTGGTAAGATGGGCTTTGCAGTTTATATTGATGCTGATTTGGTGGTACTCTTGTGGAGCAAGTCTCTAAAAGTCGCTTTCGTGGGATATGTCGAAAACGACCTGTACGTGGTGGACTTTTCCGGGAAAACCACTACAGGCCCGATGTGTCTTTTTGGAAAGGCTGACGCGGGTTGGCTATGGCATCGCCGACTAGCCCACATCAATATGAGAACTTTGCAAAGTATCCACAAGGGTGGCCACATTCTTGGACTAAAAGAAAATGTCTCTTTTGCCAAAGATCGTGTTTGCAGGGCGTGTGTTGAAGGGAAAATGCATGACTCACCTCATCGAAGGAAAAACCATTATCTCTTCAAAAAGGATTTTGGAGCTCCTTCATGTGGATCTCTTTGTACCTCCATCTCATGCAAGCCTCGGTGGGAAGAAGTATTGTCTAGTGATTGTTGATGATTACTCAAGATACACTTGGGTTTATTTCTTCAAGCTGAAGAGTGAAACTCAACAAACTATCATCGACTTCTCCAACGAGGTTCAACGTCAACATAACGTCCCCATTCTGGCTATAAGGAGTGATAACGACTCTGAGTTCAAGAACTACACCTTAAATGAGTTCCTAAGTGAAGAGGGGAGAATACATCAATATTCCACTGCGTACACCCCTCAACAAAATGGTGTAGCCGAGAGGAAGAATCGAACTCTAATGGATATGGCAAGATCAATGTTAGCCAAATTCAAATCTCCATATAACTTCTGGGCTGAAGCAATCTCTACTGGTTGTCATTCATCCAACCGTTTATACCTCCGTAAGATCTTGGACAAGACTCCGTATGAAATACTTACAGGTAACAAGCCAAACATCTCATACTTTCGGGTATTCGGGTGTAAGTGTTTCTTTCTTATTAAAGGAGTTCGTTTATCTAAGTTTGAATCTAAGGCATTAGAAGGTATTTTTGTTGGTTATGGTGCTGAATCCCACACTTATAGAGTCTACAATAAGCACTCCAGAACTATTGTAGAATCTTGTAGTGTGGTGTTCGAGGAAAATGACGGTTCCCGTGCGAAGCAAGTTGGTGTTTGTGATGCAGATGTTGAAATACCCCAAGATGCCATAAGAAGAAGGGCGTGGGATTTTTCCGCCCCATTGAGGAACCCCTTGTGGCGGACCGGGAAGGACAATGCTCTACTCATATAGAGCCCTCATCTACACATACTCAACATGTTCCAACCACGGGGGGCAACTTCTACACCATCTCCATCAACTGCTGAAGGTCAAGATGTTCTAGAAAGCTCCAGGCCGGATTTTCCGGTTGACACCGGATTATCCGGCCACCCCGCTTCAGCTGACCATGTTGCTCCTGGTAGTGAAGATTTCAACACAAGCTCAAGGCCGGATTTTCCGGCTACCACCGGATTATCCGGCCCCTCACCAGTTCAAGCAAGTCCTAGGCTTCCTGATGAAGCTGCTGTAAGTTCTCCCAGGCCGGATTATCCGGCCCTGACTCTCTAGTTATGCAGCCTCCTGTTACGGCTACGGACTCACCTCAAGGGCACGCGTCTCCACCACCTGCTACTGATGTTCCAGTTACTGATCAAGGTCGAGGAAGTGCTTCCAATGAAGACTCAAGTGATGAATCTCCTCCTCCAAGAGACAACAAACTTATTGAACTTCGTCGCAAGGCTCGGGCTGATTGTAACCTTGAGTTGAGGGGTCACACTCTCGACAAGGTTGTTGGTGATCTTCCACGAAGGGTCTCAACAAGAAGAGAATTGGCCAGTTTTGGTGAGCATCAAGCTCATATCTCCATGGTGGAACCTAAGAAGGTCTTTGAAGCTCTTGAAGATCCAGACTGTGTTGTTGCTATGCATGAAGAATTGAATAATTTCGAGCGCAACAAAGTCTGGAAACTCGTGAAGCCCAAAGAGTGCCGCAATGTTATCGGCACCAAGTGGATTTTCAAGAACAAACAAGATGAGGATGGCATTGTTGTGAGGAACAAGGCAAGACTTGTTGCTCAAGGTTACTCCCAAGTTGAGGGCATCGACTTCGGCGAGACCTATGCTCCTGTGGTTCACCTTGAGTCCATCCGTATCCTTCTTGCTTATGCTGCTCATAACAATTTTAAGTTGCAGCAAATGGACGTCAAGAGTGCCTTCCTTAACGGTCCTCTACATGAGTTGGTATACGTAAAGCAACCCCCGGGGTTTGAGGATCCTAACTTTCCGAACCATGTCTACAAACTCGATAAGGCACTCTGTGGCCTTAAACAAGCCCCACGTGCGTGGTATGAGCACCTTAAAGAGCTTTTGTTAGATTGTGGCTTCGAAGTTGGGAAAATCGATCCCACTCTTTTTACTAAGAAGGTGAAGGGGGAGCTCTTCATATGCCAACTATATGTAGACGATATTATCTTTGGTTCTACTAATAAAGCTTTTAATGATGAATTTTCAAAGCTTATGATTGACAGGTTTGAGATGTCTATGATGGGGGAATTATGGTTCTTTCTTGGATTCGAGATCAAGCAACTTCGAGAAGGAACCTTTATTAATCAAGCAAAGTACATCCAAGACATGCTCAAGAGATTAAAGATGATAGATCTTAATGGTGTCGCCACTCCGATGCAAACAAAATGTCATCTCGAACTTGACCCAAATGGTAAATTTGTGGACCAAAAGATATACCGGTCCATGATCGGCTCTCTTCTTTACCTCTGCGCATCTAGACCCGATATTGTGTTGAGTGTGCGATTGTGTGCAAGGTATCAAGCAGCTCCTAAAGAAAGCCACTTAGTGGCGGTCAAGAGGATCTTTCGATATTTGGTTCATTCCCTAACTTTGGTCTCTGGTATCCCAAGGGCTACAATTTCTCTTTATGTGGCTATACTGACTTAGATTGGTCTGGTGATAAGGATGATCGGAAGTCCACTTCTGGAGCTTGTCAATTCTTGGGAAGATCTCTTGTATGCTGGTCCTCTAAAAAGCAGAATTGTATCTCTCTCTCCACCACCGAAGCTGAATATGTTGTTGCTGTCAGCGCTTGTACTCAATTATTGTGGATGAGGCAAACTTTAAAGGAATACGGTGTCAATTGTGACAAAGTGCCTCTTTCATGTGATAATGAAAGTGCAATCAAAATTGCCTACAATCCTGTTCAGCACACAAGGACAAAGCATATTGAGATTCGGAATCACTTTATTCGAGACCATGTTGCTCGCGGCGATATTGATCTATCCTTTGTGAGCATGAATAACCAACTTGCAGATATTTTGACCAAGCCACTTGATGAAGGAAGATTCTGCTACTTGAGGAATGAGCTAAATATCATTGATTCTAGGAGCCTATCTTGATTACTCGTGCACTCACTCGTACATCTCAATCCTTCTTTGGTCTAGGTGTGGGCATGGATATAGGGGGAGTGTGGTCCTAACTCATTGGACTAACCCTCCCCCCATAATGCTAAAAGCAAGATAAATCATTTCTCTTAATATCATTTTGTCATTTGTGAGCTTATTGATGAGTATTGGTCATGAACCCAAGATATATCTTCACGGTGTCACACCATACACTCCAACAAGCTGGCTTTGGCCACCGCCTTCTCCCTCGAGGAGAATTGGATCTTTTTGGATGTTCTTTGCTCTCTCGTGTTCTTATGGGAATCACACTCAATCTTGGCTTTTATTTGATTTGGATTTTGCAAGTTTGAGTGTCTAGTACCATCTCAGTTTGGCTCTCTTAATCCTAAGCCTTTTCCTACCTCTAGGCCATCTATTCTAGCACACAAGTCCCTTGTACACCTTGTGGGGGTGTTGTTTGGGGATGCGTGGGCCTGGTTCTGTGTTTAATAGAAACCCAGATTTCAGGCCGGATAATCCGGCCCAAGTGTAGGCCGGATAATCCGGCCCTGGCAGATTTCATCTTAAAGGGCAGGGCTCAGGGGGAAGGGCTCATATCGAGCAGCACTTTCCCCCCAGCCCACTCCTCCTCCCCAACCGCCGCCTGCGGCCCCGCCCCCTCCCTAGAGCCTCTCCGGCCACCGGATTTTCCGGGTCTCCCCGGATGTTCTTCTAAACACCTCCGGGTACCTTCTCCTCTGTGTTCTTCCTCCAATGAGTGAGGGTAACTCCCTCTCTCCCCATCTTTGGCTAGATGTGTAACTTGTTGGGTGGAACGTTGTTTAGAAGGTTGTGTTTTTGCATAGAAATCATAGTCTTGTAGTTTCTAGGCCCGATCTACTTTTTTGCATTCAATCTAGGTGAAATCGAAAATTTCTGCCAGGGCCTGATTATCCGCCCCTGGCCAAGCCGGATAATCCGGTCTGACAGATTCGATTCTGGTTCAGTTTCACTATGGGATATGCATTGAGTAGTTTTGTCCTATGAACTTTTTGACTACTTTTTCCATGCTCTCTCCTGGACTTGTGTGTATGCTTATCCCCTTGCTATCGCCCTTATTCTCCTCACAGGTGGTTCCGGTGTTTCCAAGACCTACAAGCGCCATCCTCACGCCAAATACTTTCGGGACGACGGACATGGTAACTTAGTGGACGAAGTTGAATTGAGGAGAAGGAAGAATGAAGAGAAGCGCATGGCTGAACAAGCAAAGAGGACTAGGAAGGGGGTGTCCATGAGGAAGGTGACACTGAGGAGCTTGAAGATGAGGATGAGGAAGACAATGAAGAAGAGGACGAGGACGAGGACTACGAGTGATCCCATGGGAAGCTAGCATCGCTCTTCTCCCTTTTTGGTGTCTCGATGCCAAAGGGGGAGAAGTGTTTCTATTAGGTTTTCCGTGGATTTGCATGGGTCGGGCATAAGAACTTGCACTTTTCTATTCGTTTTTTTTCTTATGCCCATTTAGCGTTGAACTTTAAATTCATGATTTGTGGTTGGTTGAGACTTTATGTAGTTGTCTGGTTATGCCTATGGATTTCGTATCATGGATTATGCTTATGGATCTATCTATTCATATCCTATTGCTGGAGCCTTATCATGGAAGGCGCGCTCATAATGGTTATCTGGTACTAATGTATTAATTATGACTTATGTCAAGGATGCCTACTCTCTACTTCGGTGGTATGTGTTTTTGCTCATATGTCTATGGAATAGATTCACCTATTTGTGTGCATTTGTATTCCAATGCAAAACTCTATTATGCACACATTGAGGGGGAGTCCCTTGCATAGTTATCACTGTTTGTCTTATGTCTTTCTCCTGCAAATCCTTGTATTGTCATCTAACACCAAAAAGGGGGAGATTGAAAGAACATTTCATGTTTTCCTATGTTTTGCGTGTTAGATAACAATACTATGGAGACTTTTCATGTGCGCTAAGTGTGCAGGAAGTTTTGAGGGGGGCCGGATAATCCGCCCCACTAAGGGCCGGATAATCAGGCATACCTCATCACTCAAAGGAAGCCAAGGCGCGTCGCTCGGTACCCGGTCAGATTTTCTCCCGGAAAATCCGAACTGGGGCGGTTTTTCCTCTCCAGGCGGGATAATCCGGGTGTCGCACGGGCCGGATAATCTGGCCCCTAGTTTTCGAGCAAAAGGAGCCAAGGCGTGTCGCTCGGTATCTGGTCGGATTTTCTCCCGGAAAATCCGAACTGGGGCGGTTTTTCTTCCCCTGGCCGGATAATCCGGCCCTCGCATAGGACCGGATAATCCGTCCCCCAGAAGTTGATCAAGGGCAAGCTCGGCGCGACGCTCTGAGAGGGGTGGATTTTCTGCCGGATATTCCGAGTCTGGGGCGGTGTTTTCCCCAGACCGGATAATCCGGCCCTCACTTGGGCCGGATAATCCAGCCCCCAAAGGTTGCAACGGCTGGTTTCTGAAGGGGGTATAAATACCCCTTCTTCCCCAACGTTCAGACCACTTGATTCATTTGAAATTGACCAGACATTGTGCAAGAGCTCTCATTCTCGATCTCCCACTTCAACCACCCGAAGGTCTTGATCTTTGGTGGAATTGAAGGAGGAGAAGTTCATCATCATCATCAAGAATCAAGCGCTTCAACTCCTCTCCATTCACTTGGAGAAATCCCTGATCTAGTATTCTTGTCAATACCTAGATCTTGTTTATTGCATTTGATAAGTTTGTTCTTATGGCAGCTTGTTGTCATTTCGGGAGCCTCCAAGTTGTTGTGGAGTTGTTGCCCCGCTAGTTGTGTAAAGGCGTCGGTGCCTGCCTCGAAGGGTCCCTATAGTGGAAGGTGGATCAGGCCTTTTGTGGCGAGATCCATCGGAGAACAGGGTGAGGCCTTTTGTGGCGTGGTGGTCTTAGTACCGGCCACCCCTCCAACGCAGACGTACTTCCCTTAACAAGGAAGGAACTGCGGTCAAACAAATCCTGTGTCTCCGCGTGCTTCACTTCGGTTTACCCGTTCCTCTTCCACTCGCTCTTTACTCGCTAGTAGATAGGTTTGCATATAGGGAAATTCCACCTAATAGTTTATCTAGTGAATTTACCCTTTGTGCTAAGCCTAAAATTGAAAAAGAATTAAAAATTGGTGTAGCACCTATTCACCCCCCCTCTAGGTGCCCATACGATCCATTTCAATAAGTAGCGCCTCGAGGAGAAGTATGAATAAGATCACTTGGAAGAAATTCTGCTGCACCATGGACCAAGAAGAAGGGTGTATATCCTATTGACCTATTAGGAGTAGTTTGTAAACTCAAAACAACAGATGTCAATTTGTTTTCCCAAGACCCCACAACATGATGAAGTGGTACTTCGAGTCTTGGTCGTAGGCCTTGACGAATAAAACCATTTGCCCTTTCGACTTATCCATTGGCTTGTGGATGTGTGACTTATGCAATATCAAGTATAATCCCTTGATCATTGCAAAATTTGATGAGTTCTCCCATTGAAAAGTTACTCCCGTTGTCTGTAATAATACTGTGTGGATACTCGAATTGGATTATAACATCCTCGACGAATTTTTTGGTTGTTGCTCCATCACAGCTTGTGACGGGTTTTGCCTCAATCCATTTTGTGAATTTATCCACCATCGCAAGAAGATGGGTATATCCACATGGAGCCCATTTAAACGGTCCTACCATGTCAATCCCCTAGACCACAAAGGGCCATCAAATCGGAATTGTTCGAAGCTAATTAGCTAGAACATGGGCTTGTTTAGCTTATTATTGGCAACCTTAGCATGTCTTGACCAGCTTCTCGGCATCTGCCTTAGCTGTAAGCAAGAAAATCCGTGTCTAAAAGCCTTTGCCTTCATGGATTTTGCCTCCGGAGAAACACATCACTGAAAGACCCCAGACATACTCCACTTATAGAGCTCACCACTCACCACTGTGTGGGATTTTGCTCATAGGACAATCTGTCGACTCAGAACTTCACCTTCAGGTAATTTTCCGTCTACCAGGAATTCAAGGTACGGTTTTGTCCAGCTGGGAATTACAGCTAGAACTGCTATGAGGGGTGAGTCAGATTTGGTCAAATACTCCTCATCAACTCCTGTGATAGAGGGAACTCTTAAGTGCTCTATAAAAGAACCATCCGGGACCTTTTTCGGTGCAAAGCCTATTCTTGATAGAGCATCTGCATCCTCATTTTCTATTCAGGGAATGTGTTGAACTTCAAACCCTTTGAATGATTTAGCTAGTTCTTCCAAGACAGCTCTATATGCTGTCATGTGCTTCTTTGCATTGCAGATATCGGATATTTGCTAGGCAACTAAATCCGAGTCTCTGTAACACATGAGTCGGTGAATGCTGATGTCTTTTGCAATTCAAATTCCATGCAACATGGCTTCATATTTGGCAATGTTATTTGTCGGTGTGAAGTGAATCTGGAACACATAGAACAATTTATCACCTTGGGGTGACTTGAGTACCACGCCAGCCCCGAGCCCCCGAGCGCTTTATACCCGTCAAAGTGCACGGTCCAAACTTCCCTCTCTGGGGGACCTATGTTTATTACCATCTCTGTCCAATCAGCGACAAAGTCATCATGAATTTTCTATTTGATCGCTATGTGTGGTTTATACTCAATTTCAAAAGCTGCTAGCTCAATTACCCACTTAGCGACACGTCTTGTGGCGTCACTGTTGTTGATTATGTCTGTCATGCGAGTTGTGCTCACCACGGTAATCTTGTGCTCTTGAAACTAATGTCGTAGATATTTGGATGCAAAGAACACACCATAGGCTAACTTTTGGTAATGAGGATACCTTTGCTTAGATTTAGTCAGGACCTCACTGAGATAAAAAGCGGACGCTGCACCAGGTGCTCCTATTTTTCTTCTGGTCGTTCCACCACCATGACGACACTGACGACTCTGTTTGTCACAACTAAGTAGAGCAACATCGGTTCCTATGGTTCCGGTGCTGTAAGGACAGGGGTGGTGTAACACCCCAGTTTTAGTTAAATGTTAATTAGGGTATGTTTATGCATCATCAGCATCACCTTCTAAAAATGCATGCAACAAAAAGAAAGAAAAACCCTAAAACCGTAGTTTCCCCCTCTCTCTTTGAAACATATTCTAAAGGGTTTGAATTTTGAAAAGATCAAAATGTGTGGACCCAATGTAACATCCCAATTTCAGCAACCCTGTCTAGAATGCAAAAATCAGGGGAACAAATTTTTTTTCTTGTTTAATGCTCAATTGTTTGCTTGTTGTCTCACTGTGCTTATGCATGTAAATGTGTAGTAGATGATATACTCCTTACCTCACCCTCAGTTTACAAAACCTATTTAACAAAACTGTCTTGGCTTATTTCCATATTCTCAAATGTTCTAGCATTTCAAAAAACTGAGCCAAGATGCCTTTGCAACCCTAACCATTTTATTAGCTTCTATTGACCAAACTATGGAGAGCTATATATAATCTTATCTTTTTAGGACAAAACTTTCAACTACTCTTACCTCTAAGTTTTTCCAAAACCTTTCTTTAAAGCTTATAAATTCTACTCTTGGTAGATATACCAAGGACCCTCACGTTATTCAAACTCCAACCTTTCAAAACACCCATCCTTACCTCAAACTAGGCTTGATGGTAACCCTAGTAGTAGTTGTTGTGCTGGGTAGATTAATTTCCTTGATCTGCTGTCTGACTTCTTTTGCTTTGGAAGTAGTATGAGCTACTCTAGGAGCTCATCCCCTAGAATTAAGCTAAATTAATATCACAAACCCTAAGAAAGATTACAATGCTGGATCTGACCTCTAGCTACTAGGTGATCATCTAAAACCCTTAATTAGACCATTCCAACAATAATCCTTTCTAGAAGTTTCCAAGCCAAGGAAGACTAATAGCAAGCATGGATCTATCCTACTCAATCTACACTTTATGATTATCCAATTGATGATGTTTTGGTACCTTGCAACCAATCAAAAACATCCCCTCTTATATTCTAGTCAAAAACCCTAAATCTGCCAAAACATATGACTTAGTCTGGAAATGTTATCAAGATGCCATCTTTGAGTGTCCCTCATTTCCAATCCTTCTACATTTTTTGTAATGCACTTGAACCTTCTTGTAGATTATCTTAGGGAATAGCAAGGACCACTATTTCCCTTGGATATATCATACTCGCACCCACTTGTTCCTGATAGTTTTGCCAGCAAGAAAATAACATTTCCTGCAAATCTTATCAACATGCCTACTTTAGCAGAAGCTCACATCTTCATACTATCTTCTATTGACCAACTCTTGCCATCTTTTTAATCTACTCATGAAGGTTATCTATACCTACTTCACTTGTTTGAATGGGAGCTTTGTGCTTCCAAAATCCACGTGGTTTTGAAGGCTAGCTGATAATCTGTTTTGGCAACCTTATTTTATTCAAAGTTTGTCATCAATCCTTGCGCAGCTCCATCATGATCAACCTCAAACCTCTGTACCATGGTGATCTACATCACTTGGAATATCCATCCATATATCCCATGACACAAGGGGAGCTCTGAGCTCCAAGATCCAACAAGCTTTTGATGGTATAAAAATAATAATGCCCGAGATCCTTCACCCCTTGCTTTTCTTCCAAATCAAGTTGGATTCTCAAAACTCGAGGTTCAAAATGATTGATACATCATGTGGACATTATCTACCTTGAATATCAAGATTTATCAAATATTATCCATAATTATTATGGCCCAAAACCTTTTTATTTCTCTTAATGGACAAAACCTCTAAAACTCCCTCCATAAAGGAAAGTTTGGTTTTTTCCAAAACACCTCTCCAACTTAGGTTACATTTGAGGCCTATGTATCATATCCTACCTTCACACTTTTTAAGAGATTTAATGTTAGCACCCGGATTTTTAAGTCCATATGCCTCTTATGCCGTCCATCGCAATCCCAAGATTACCATTTATATGAGACATAACAAATGTGGTACCACAGTAAATCATCCATTACAAACCATAATTAAGGTCTTACAAATAAATGATCTCATGATCCAGTCTTAATACAATCAAAGCAGCGGAAAGTAAACGTAGTAGGCTCCGTCTTCAGGGTCACAGGCAATGTTGACGATGGGAGATGATCCTAGTTGTCATAGACCTCCTATTGTCCATCTTTCGGGTAATCCTCCTCATAGTCTGGCCATGAGAATAGTCAGGGACAAAGCCATAAGTACTCTTTAAGTACATGCAAACTATTACTAGCATAAGTAAGGTAAAACTAATAGGAATCTTAATCTCTAGGTTTGTTTGAAAAAATCAAGGTTTACTTCATAAAGACTTAGGAGTAAATACCTAAGTTTAGTGCTCTACATTAATTAAGTGGGAACTTAGATTTCATGTCCACACCTCTGTTGTGGTCAAGTCAAAGTCATCTTTCAAGTCACAAGTCATTTTAAAAACATCTGACAACAGAACAGTATGGCCACTCCAATTGTCCATAATCGAGGACGCGGCTATTCGAATAGTTTGACACTCTGCAGAGGTCGTACACTTTCACCACAAAATTCGATATATCCGTCAGCGATAACCCTGAATCATCATACTTGGTATGCGGATAATCAATCCTAACCTTTCATCTATACACCCTAGTATAAGGACCTCCCCTATGAGCTTGGCCTCCCAGCCATGGCCATATGCTATCCTAGGCACTGCATAGGTGGACAGTCATCATGAGGTAGCCTCAACTCAACCTCTTCCGCAAGGGAACCCATACTCAAGTATTGTGGTTGTACGGTAAAATTGGAATGGTATCGCATCCGAACCCAACCATCAGTTTTTGTCAAAGTCAAGGCTCATGCCTCATGCATTTTCATCATCAAACCATTGTGTATCATAACACATGTCAAAACATTTCAATAGAATGAATCGTCATTCCAAGTTTTTGATAATCTTTTCTCCAAGTATTCCCATCTAGCGTGATCAGGTTTTAGCTTAGCAATATCCGCTAGTATTGAGGGTATCACTATTGGGGGTGCTAATCAGGTATAAGTATCTAGGACTAGTTCTATGGTCTTGATGGTATCCATCCTACTTTTCCATTAATCACAATTCATCAACTAGAGAAGAAACTTCAGTAAGATGAAAAGTAAAGCTGGTAAGTAAAAACTGGGATTGATATAATCAAAGTTGCATATCCAAGCATGCCTAGTGCATCTAGTATAAGGGGCTTGCATAGATATCATGCATAGTTCTAGCTTCCCTTGCTGGTTGCAATCGTTGAAGTTTTCTTCCTATTCCTCGAAGTACTCCTCCTTGTTATAGCCCGGGTCAGTACTAGCATCTATAAATACATACAATGTACACAATCACCAAAAAACACTTCACTACTTCTATTTTGCACACAAGGGCTCACATTAGATGATCTAGCATCATTTCAATTATCATATGGAATATCAACATTTTCTTATTCTTCTTATTTAAGAAAAGCAATTTCTACTCATTGAAACCATTTACGTTTTAATATTCTCCAACTAGAAAATGGGATCATATTGGCACATGTCATGCCACATATTCCAATATTTGGGAATGTGATTTAAAGTGGGGATCATATATTACAAGATTTCATATTACTATTTAATAATATTTAAGTACTAGAAATGCCTATATATCATTCTTTTAATACTAAACCATGTTTCATATCTGTCACACCAAATCCTGTTACATATTCACGTAGACCATGATAAATGTGATTTTTGAGAGTTGGAATCAACCCAAAAGAGTTATGGTTGATTTTATAAAAATGTTTGAAGTGGAAAAAGTCTCTGTCTTGTTATTTCTAGTATAGGTGATCTATAGTTTCAGTTGGTTTGAATCCAACAGGAGTGATTAGATATTTTCAATACCTTTCTAGCAAAATTTGAACCATGCAATTTGGTTTACAAGAACTCTTTGAATTAAATTTTGAATCTACTCACATAATAGAGTTTTAAACTAAATAGCAAAATTCTATTTGAACTGACGGGCTTTGCGCAGGAAAAGTAATGGGCTGGCCCAACTGCACAACGCGGATGTAGCGGGCTGTTGACAGAACGGTCCCACGTGTCAGCGACTAATTCTAACCGAAGTGGTATGTATCAATACTAGCCCTACCATTAGAACATGATCTATGGCTGAGGTTCGTCATCTCCGTCGAACTGCTCCAGCGAGATTCGAACCCTAACTCGGCGGTGGGGGTGGCTGGGGACTTACCAGGGCTCCAGCTAGGGTCGACGATGGAGGCGAATGGGCTTGTCAACAAAGGCGAGTCAATTGGCGGTCACGGTGGCTCCTGTGGTGGCTCCAATAAATGTCTTCCTTCATCCACTACAATGGTGGACTCCGATCAAATTCCGGCGTCGTGGTGCTCGCCTTGCTCCGGGGAAGGGTAGGTGAGGTTCCTGGGTGAGTGGGGAGTGGAATGGTGTGCCGAATGAGGTCTGGGGTGGCCTCTATTATACACCAGCGTTGGAGGAAGGACGGCATGGTCGGGCTTCTCCGGTGACGCTACTATAGGTCCAGCTAAGCATGGCGGAGGGCATGTGTCGACACGGGGTACTATGGCGATCGTCACATGCGTGATGGCGCGGCAAGGGGCGTTCTCAGTCGGTTGGGCGATGTCGGTGCTCTGTTTAGGTACGAAAGTGTTCATCACTAACTACGGTGGTCATGGGGCACGCTGCGGCAAACCATCGTGTCTGGGAGGTCACTGGTTGTACGACGACTGCGGGTAAGAGCGGAGAGAGCGAGGTGCGGTGCGTGTGTGTGAGGCGGGTGCGGCGCTCCATCGTGCTCTCGGCAAGGTAGAGGCTTAAATGGGCGCGGATGTTCCAGCGTCTCCACTCCTCGTCGTTGGTCAAGGGGTGGACAGAGGGCGGCGGTGAGGTCACGGCTAGCAGCTACGTGTTGTGGGAGAGGGCGGCGTGGCACGAGGCGACCTAGCCATGCTCGACTGACATGTACAAGCTTGGGTACGCATGGGACTTGTGCAAGGATGATCAATTGATTGATCACAAACAGTAGATAGTTGGTAGCTATAATGTGTCTACTTGGTGTTCGACCAAATGGCCGCATGAAATTTACTTTCAAATTTTTGAATGATTTTTGGTGAGTGATCTGGTCATATGCTTGGTATTCTATGGTTTCTAGGAATTGTCAAGTGGAGGTTGTTTAGTGGTTTTTGATAACTGGAGATCTAGGTACATGCACTTGATTCAATTTTGAATTGCCTCTTAAATATATTTAAAAATAGTTTTTGTGAATTTGTAAAGTTTGCTTGGATTCACTTTTACTTGGTCTAGCAAGGGGTGAAAAGAATTGGAATTGTTTCTGTTAGAAATCTTTTACTAGAGACACACAAAGTGGTCTAGTGATTAATTTTTGCCAAAATGACCATATGCTCATATGATCCATATTTGACTTTCTTTTCATTTCATTTTTCTTGGAAATGATCTAGATGATGTGGTAATCCTTTTTAAACTAATCCTTATCATTTTTAGCAATCAAACATGGCAATTGCAAGCATTCATGCATTAATGGAAATCACACATGCATTCATATAAAGTTTAATTATAAAAGTTTTTGTTAACCCTAAACTTGGGTGATTGTATATTGATAAGCTTTTTTAATATTTTTGGGATGTTGCAAACCTTCCCTCCTTAAATAGAATCTCGTCCCGAGATTCAGGAAAATCTAGGAACTAAAGTGATTGGGAAACTCAGTCCTAATGTAATCATCTCGTTCCCAAGTGGCTTCTTCTTCGGTATGGTTACTCCATTGGATCTTGAGAAATTTCATACTTCGGGTCTAGGTGGTTCTGAATGCTTCTTACAAAATACGGATGGGAATTTCACGATAAGTTAAATCCTTGTTGATATCTATTGCTCGGTGATCGATGTTCTTGAAAACTTCGGTCTTCTCTGGAACTTCTAGGCATTTGCGAAGTAACGAGATATTGAACACATTATGCATGACTGACATCTCCTCAGGCAGTTCCAGTTGATAGGATACTTTTCCTCTGCGATTCAAAATCTTGAAAGGTCCAATATATCTAGGGGCTAACTTGCCTTTCTGTTGAAAACGTTGCATTCCCTTCAAGGGTGACACCTTGATATACACAAAATCTCCGATATTGAAGGTCCGGTCTCGACATCTTTTGTCAGCATAACTCTTCTGTCTAGATTGAGCGGTCTTGAGGTGTTCACGGACTTTGTGAACCTTCTCTTTGGCTTCTGATAGAATGTCGGGTCCGAAGATCTAACTCTCTCCTACTTGCGACCAATTCAACGGGGTACATCACTTCCTTCCATATATAAACTCAAAGGGGGCCATTTGCAAACTAGCTTGATAACTATTGATGTATGAGAATTCCGCAAAAGGTAGACAATCTTCCCATTAGATCCATATTCTAACACACAAGCTCTCAACATTCTTCTAAGATCTGGTTGACTCTTTCTGTTCGTCCGTCGGTTTGTGGGTGATAAGTTGTGCTAAAATTCATTTTGGTTCCTAATCCTTCTTGGACGTTCTGCCAAAATCTTGAGGTAAAGTGGGTTCCTCGATCCGACACTATGGTCTTGGGGCTTCCATGCAGACTGACTATTCTAGCAATGTACAACTTTGCTAGCTTTGAGCTTGGGTATGTATTTTTGACAGGTATGAAATGGGCTAGCTTGGACAATCGATCTAATATGACCCAAGTAGAGTCATTTCCCCAACTAGAAGTAGGTAAACTGGTGATGAAATCCATTTCGATAGAATCCCATTTCCATTCCAGAATCTGCAATGGTTGCAAAAGTCCCGCGGGTCACTGATTTTCTGCTTTGACTCTCTGACATATGTCACACATGGCTATGTAGCTTCTGATTTCCCTCTTCATTTTGTGCCACCAGAATTGCTCCTTCAAATCTTGGTACATCTTGGTTCCTCCTGGGTGGATAGAATAAAGGGTATCATGGGCTTCTTGCATAATGACTTGCTTCAACTCCGAATCTACTGGAACACAGATACGTCCTTTATACCATAGAACTCCTTCTTCATCTTTGGAAAATCCAGGTACTTTCCCTGTTCCGATACGACGCTTGATTCCATCGATACTTGCGTTTCCTTTTTGGGCCTCTTTTATCTGACTAATCAAAGTGGGTCGAAGTTCTATGCTAGCTAGAAATCCTTCACTAACTAGCTCCACTCTGAAATTCTCCATCTCCTCATGCAGACTGGGCTGGGCTGCCTTAATCATGGTGTTTAATCTACACGGTAGTCTACTAAGAGCATCCGCTACCACATTGGCTTTGATGGGGTGGTAGTGAATGCCAAGGTCATAATCCTTGATTAACTCTATCTATCTCCTTTGCCTCATATTCAGCTCCTTCTGGGTGAAAATATTCTTCACACTATTGTGATCCGAATAAATCTCACAGCGGTTACCCATAAGGGAATGACGCCATGTCTTCAATGCTAAAACTATGGCTGCCAATTCTAGGTCATGGGTAGGGTAGTTCTGCTCATGTTGCTTCAGTTGTCTAGACAGATAGGATAAGACTTTGCCTTCTTGCATCAACACACATCAGGGACCAATCTTGGATGCATCACAGTACACATCAAAGGGCTTATTGATATCTGGCATGATCAAAATTGGGGCTAAAATCAACCTCTTCTTAAGATCTTGAAAACTTGCTTCACATTTGTTAGTCCATTCAAACTTCTTATCTTTCTTCAACAATTGGGTCATCGGTCTTGCGATGCTCTAAAATCCTTCGACAAACTTGCGGTAATATCCGGCTAATCCAAGAAATGCACGGACTTCTATTTGGGTGGTTGGGGCTTTCCATTCTACGACATCTTTAATCTTGGTGGGATCGATAGCAACTCCTCCTGCTGACAAAATATGGCCTAGGAATCCTACTTCTTTTAACCAGAACTCACATTTGCTAAACTTGGCATACAACTGATGCTCTCTAAGGGTTTCAAGGATGGTTCTCAGATGTTGCTCATGGTCTTCTTCCGACTTGGAGTAGATCAAAATGTCATCCATAAGAACAATGACAAACTTATCTAAGAAGTTCATAAAAATATTATTCATGAGATTCATGAAATAAGCGGGGGCATTGGTTAATCCAAAATACATGACATTGTACTCATACAATCCATATCTGGTGGTGAAGGTAGTCTTTGGGATATCCATTGCGCGAATCTCCAATTGATGATAACCAGTTCTAAGATCAATCTTAGAAAACTCTCTGGCACCAGTCAGTTGATCAAACAAATCTTCTATCTTTGGCAGTGGGTACTTGTTCTTGATGGTGACATCATTCAACTTCCGATAATCCGTACCGAAACGGTTGGTACCATCCTTCTTATCAACAAACAAAACAGGCGATCTCCATGGCGATGCACTTGGTTGTATCAAACCTTTTCCCAGCATATCATCAAGTTGCTTCTTCAGCTCCACTAATTCAGATGGGTTCATACTATAGGGTCTCTAAGCTATGGGTCCGGTTCCAGGAATTAGTTCAATGATAAACTCGATATCCCGATCTAGGGGGCATACCAGGCAATTCATCTGGGAACACATCGGGGTATTCACAGACTACTCTAACTTGGTCAATGGTGGTTTTGGCTAAACTCTTGTTACACTTGAATTGACGGGGCAATGTCTCAGATACATGTTCTACTGATACTCTGGTGCTACTGGTCATGGTTATGGCTTTCTTGGCACAGTCGATTAATCCTTGATCTTTCGACATCCAGTCCATTCCTTGCACTACTTCCAAACATTTGGTTCCAAGTACTATTAGATTGGCATAAAAATCTATCCCATGTATTCTGATAGGTACGGCCTTGCAAATTTTTCTAGCTTTGGTGGTTGAACCAGGTATTTGAACTATCATAACATGCTTCAAATTTGTTGGTTGAATCTTACTAGTGCATGAAAATTCTTCTGTAACAAATCAGTGCGATGCTCTAGAATCAAACAACACGCTTGCTAATCTGAGTTAACAGAAAACATACCCATCACGATACCTGGCGCTTCTTGGGTTTCCTCGGCATTCATGTGGAATAGATGGCCATTACGGTTGTGCGGGTTTGATGGGGGCGAACCTCTTTCCAAGATGGACACGACGCTGTTGTTGGGTAGGTGCATTCACATTGGTTGCTGCAGCAAGCTTCTTGGGGCACTCGTTGGAGTAATGACCCATGACTCCGCATTCAAAGCAAGTGATCATTGACTTGTCTTTCCCTGCGACAGGCACATCATTGCTTCTAGTCCTTGGGGCAGTATTGTTGTTGTTGTTGGACTTTGGTAGTGAAAGGTTCAAATTATTGGAGTTGCCGGGGTTGTTGTTGTGGTTTCCTCCGAGCCTTGGGTTTCCTCCGCCACGGTTAGAGTAGTTCGAACGGTTCATTGGTGGTCTGTTGTTTCTGGGTGCATATCCTGCAGATGGGTTGGGGCGATAATTTGGGGTATGGTGGGGTCCTGGTTGGCGCATCATACGATGTGTATGGTTCTCACTGGCTTGGTTGATCTTGCCTTCCATCTGGATTGCAGAAGCCACTAAGGCTTCTAGGTCATCAAAGGGAATGTTGACTAGCACTGTCTGCATCTCATCATGCAGACCATTCAAGAATCTCTCCTTCTTCTTTGCTTCATTGTCCATCTCATCAGGGGTATACCTAGCTAGTGACAGGAATTTGTCACGATACTCAACCACAATCATTTGGCCTTTCTTCAGCTCCTTGAATTCATCCCTCATCATCTTGATCAAGCCTAGGGGTACATGACTCCTGCTGAACTTGAGTTTGAATTCCTCCCAAGACATCATCTGACCTCCGTTCATTGTACGGGTGCTGTTCCACCATGATCTTGCACAACCTGCCAGATAGTGGGTGGCAAACAATACCTTCTCATTGGCATCAACTCCTGCGACTTGTAGGTTGTTTTCCATAGTCTGCAGCCAGTCATCAGCATCTAAGTGCTCTTCGGATTTACTAAACATGGGAGGATTGGTATTCTGGAACTTCTTGAGCTTGGATCGATGGTGATCTTGGTTTCCATGGCCTTGATTATTGTAGGCCATCTGGGCTATATGTTGAAGAGTGGCTAAGTTGGCTTGACGTTCAGCTCTACCAGCTTCATGGTCTGAAACTAAGATCTGCAGAATCTGCAGCATTGGGTCCTGAGATGAACTGCTTCCTCCGGAGTTACCGCGAGTCATCTGAAGATTGAGATAGATAATGAGACAAGAGGGAAATTCTAGAGTTCGTGGGTTTGTTTCAAAAACCTTAAACTTTGAGTATGACTTAGGTTTTGAAAACTAGCAACTTCTTCTCATTCATTCATTCCAAACACACAGTACAAACACACACCACAACTAGAAAACAGATGGTTTTAATAACCATTCTGTGAAGCTACGATACAGTAGGACCGGGTACAACTCACACCTATGATAGTGCTCATGTGCGACTAATCATCATCGGGGGTGTCTGGCTCTTCATCATCAATGAAGTCAGCATCATCCTGATCAGTGTTGTCCTCCATGGCGGTGTCCTCCAGGTAGTCATCGTCATCACTAAGGTAAGAGTGAATATCACCATGGATGTCTTCACCTTCCTCCTCCTGCTGCTCCTCCAGCTGGATCTCCTGGTCATTGATAGTCTCCTCCAAGGTGGCTATCTTCTGACGAAGACGGGCGATGATGCGATCCTTTTTGTCACGCTCGCGACGAAGGTACTTGCGTTCCTTGGCGAGAATGATGAGGGTTTGCTTCCTCTCAGTGGCTTCAGCATGGTTCTGGTTAGCGTAAGCACAAGAATTGTCCAAGTCCTTATCAGTCCCGCATGAAGGCCATGTGGTCCACCTGACAACTCCGGATGCGCTGGCATGGATAAAGGTTGTCCCGTAGATTCACGTCTTGCATTGTGGGCAAAATGGGTGCCACTGATCTGGTTGATGTTCTGAGCACACAAGCGATCACGTGCCTCCTGCATTGCCCTGACTAGACCGTCTAAGCAGTTGTTCTGCCTTACGCTGAACTGAATCTTATCCAAAAGAGGTGGCTCCATTTTGCCTCTCAGGTCGGCAACAATCTGTCACTGTAGCTCCCCTCCAGCTTGGTCATCGAGCTATCCACTGAAGAACTCTGGGTCCAAGAAACTCCGAGATCTGGTCCATAGCCCTCTCAAAGATAAGCTGTCCTCCGTTGCCCAACTGGTAGAACTTGTTATATTTGACCTCCATCTATAAGAAATTAGGATGAGTAAGTTGGTGAGGTGATCAAGTGTGTCAAGTTTTATGTAGAATTGAAAGAATTTTGAGTAACACGTGGTCTCTTTTTGAAAGAATCTCACGGGTAAGAGTGAGAATAGGTTTTTGTAAATACTCACTTTCTTTGTTTTGAAACTAGGTTTTTTAGGCGTCCATTCTGACTAGGGTCTCCTATGGTAAGGATGGCTCTGATACCAACTTGTTAACACCCGGATTTTTAAGTCCAGATGGCTATTATGCCGTACATCGCAATCCCAGGATTACCATTTTTGCGAGACATAATAGATGTAGTACCACAATACATCATCCATTACAAACCATAATAAAGGTCTTACAAATAAAGGATCTCATGATCCAGTCTTAATACAATCAAAGCAGTGGAAATTAAACATAGTAGGCTCCGTCTTCAGGGTCACAGGGAATGCTGATGATGGGAGATGATCCTAGTTGTCATAGACCTCCTGCTGTCCATCTTGAATGGAATATGCCCGAGAGGCAATAATAAAGTGGTTATTATCTTATTCCATATTTATGATAAATGTTTATTTTGCATGGTATAATTGTATTAATTGGAAACGTTAATACATGTGTGTTTAATAAACAAAATACAAAGTTCCTAGTAATGCCTCTCATACAAACTAGCTCGTTGATTAACAAGATGATCAAGGTTTCCTGATCATGGACATTGGATGTTGTTAATAACGAGGTCACGACATTGGTGGAATGATGTGATGAACATTCATCCGAAGTATAGCATTACAATCAGAGTCGTTATGTTTATATTGCTATAACATCATATGAAGTAATCTTAGTCCTTAGACCATGAGATCATGTTAATTGCTAACACCGGAATAGTGTCTTGATAACATCAAACGTCACACTGTAACCGGGTGACTATAAAGGTGGGTTCAGTACTACGAAGGTGTTATGTTGAGGCTCATGGATCACGAGTGGGATTTGTCCAATCCGAATGATGGAGAGATATACTCTGGGCCCTCTCGGTGATATCACATTAAGATAGCTTGCAAGAAAGTGATGTGATCACTAGAATGTTATATCGTGGGAACCAGAAAAGAGTGCATGTCGGTAACGAGATCAAACTAGGTATTTCGATGCCAATGATCGAATCTTGGACATGTAATATATCGTGAGAAAAACAGATTACGTTACAACGTTAAAGGTTCAAGCGATCACAAGAGTCATCATTGAATATGTAGGAGTCAGTGCGGATCTCCAGGTCCCGCTGCTGAATATTGATCGGAGAGGGGTCTCGATCATGTCTGCATTATTCGCGATCCGTAGGGTGACACACTTAAGGGATACCAACACCATTTGGAGCAAATATGTTTCAGATAAAGATTTAAGAAAGCGCTAGAATCATTTCGATGTAAACCAGAATTGTTTTGGGTGAAATTGCAGAAAATGGTTCTGCATGTGATATTGAAATGTTGCAGGGGGTTTTATGTGAATGTTTGTTAATTAAAGTAATTAAAAAAATTCAGAATAAAATAAATAAAAGTGTTTTATTTAATGAGAGCCTGCATCAAATTTGGTGGAAATTTAATGCATGTGTGAGTGGAATTTTGAGTGGAGGCTTTTTATGGGAGTGGGAGCTCCACCCACATGAATGTGGAAGAGGTGGGGGCACTACCATGGCTGCCACGCCATGGTTCTTGGGTGCCCCTCTATCCCTTATAAAAGCCCCCCCTCTCCTCCTCACAAACCACACCTCCTCGTGAAGGATCTCTCTCCCCCTCTAGTTATTCCCCATGGTCTCGGATTAGCGAGATACATGTTCACGGTGGCTTTATCTGGAAAGGAGTTGCTGCTTCTGCTGCTTTGCTAGAGAGAGGGACGGAGGTTGTTGAGGTACCGGACGTGTGTGCGATCACGGATGCACCGCTGCTTTGTGGTGCTGGACTTGGTGGTGCTGGACTTGCTGGAGCTGGATCTGATGGACGTGCTGGAGCCAGACCTGCTGGACTTCTTCACGATCTTGAGATCGACAAGTGTACAACTACATCATCCACGAGTTCTATCTTGTTAAAAAAGCTTTATTGTCCTCGAGGGTAAGTTCTCTATGGATTAATCTCCATCCGTTGCTTGTATCTAATAGATAGATCTTGGCGATAGTTCCCATCGTAGGAAATTTTTTGTTTTCTATGCTGCGAACCCAACAGTGGTGTTAGAGCCTGATCTATGCGTAGGTGCTTTGCACGGGTAGTACACATATGTTTATATGTGGCCGATGATGATCATGTTATTGCATCTTCTATGTATTTTGGATATTGGTGGCATAGTGGGATGAAGCGGCCCGGACCAACCTTACATGTCATCGTACATGAGACCGGTTCCACGACTGACATGCAACTAGTTTTGCATAAGTGGATAGCAGGTGTCTGTCTCTCCTACTATAGTCAATATCTGATTTACAACGAGTTGCTAATAAGTTGGTTATCCTCGTTGTGGTTCATGTTCGTAGGTAATATCGGTTCTATCTCTGGAAGCCCTAAGCCACGTAAAACTTGCAATTGATAAATTAGAGGCGTCTAGTTTAGATCGTTGCTGGGCTAGTGTCTTGATATGGTATTGTTGTAAGTAGATGTATGATAGATACTCTTACAATACACTTAACGTGTAAGTTCCATAGACCTTGGACTTACACACAAAGGAATGATAGAGATCATACCATGATGCAAATGATAGAGATCAAATGCATGGACCATATCATCCCACTTTACACATTAGGTGTTTGCATCTTATATTACTAGTTTGGCGTTTTAATAGCATTATAAGATGATCCCTCATTGAACTATCAAGATAAAAATGTGTTCTTCCTTAAGTATGCACCGTTCTATGGATCGTGTTTCAAGACATCACATGATGATCAGGTGTACTTGACTCTACGCTTTCATACAACAGGTGTAAGATAGTTTTACACACGTGATACTAAGGTTCTTACTTGGCAAGCCTAGCATGTATAGACATGGCCTCGGAATACGGACCGAAAGGTTATGCATGAGTCATATAGTTGACGTGATGACCATATTGATGCTCGCCTTTGAAACTACACCGACTCACGTGATGATCGGACTTGGTGTAGTGGATTTGGTTCATGTAATCACCAAAAATGCATGAGGGATGTTGTTTTTGAGTGGGAGTTCATTTCTAATTTGGATTAGTCGAACTCAATTTGTCATAAACTAAATCGAAGTGAATTTGCATAATTTGTTGTAGTCATTGGCATCTGTTCACTACCTTATGTTTAGTTTTAATTGAGATAATAGAACTATAGAATTCTGGATATTTACTTTACAAACTGGTATCATATTGTTTTGAATGTCAATTTAAAGTTTAGAAGTCCTACTGCAAACTTTCAGCAAATTCTATTTACTCCATGAAGTTTAATAAGTAGTATTAAATCAAGAGTAAGAATTCCAATGTTAGTATCTAAAGTATCATGTTTGCCTCCATGATTATTGATATTCAAAAGTTGTTTTAATTTCAATATTATCTAGGAGCTGAATAATTGTTTCAGAAACCATCATGTGCGGAATATATTGTAATACCCTCAAATCGACCCTATGCAAGTTTTAGCCCTTTCCGCCAAACCCGCATAGAAACGATTCAAGGACGCCCACCAGGCACTTTCGTGCGGGTGGAAAACGAAGTAATACCATTACACAACAGTCCTCGATGGGACCCACATAACAGATATATATACCACAACGACTCCACGAGTCAAGAATACATATATACCATACAAAGATCCAAATCACCTTGAAAACCATAGAGCGTCCGACTACGGACAAGATGCAAAAGGGGCTAAGAGCCCAGAAGAATAATCACTAGCGTCCATAACCCTGCCCAGGCCAAGACGAAAGGGTAACCCTGCTAACGACGTCGATCGCAAACCTGCTAAAACAAAAGGGGGTGCCGAAAAAGGGTAAAGGAAAAAGAGGAGCGTGACTACTCAGGTCAGTACACGGCGAGGCTAGAATTCGGCGGCTCTCGCCTACATAGGTATGGTGGACTGAAGCGGCAGCGCAGCAGCACTAAACAACCTATAGAGACTCAGTACAACTATCAGCAATTAGAGAGAGGTAAGAAAGACCTATTCGGAACCACCTGATACTAACACCAATCAAACCCATCCTGGTATTTCCCCCTCAAGACCAAACGAGGAAGTCGGACCAAGGAACTCACACAGTT
This sequence comes from Avena eriantha, assembly GCA_910589775.1. Lineage (NCBI taxonomy): Eukaryota > Viridiplantae > Streptophyta > Magnoliopsida > Poales > Poaceae > Avena > Avena eriantha. The sequence goes on from OU342746.1 coordinate 309,718, forward strand.
GGCAGTTTTATCCATTCCATTATAGTTGCAGCATTTACTAGTCAGATATATAGCATGAATCATCATGATAGCACAAGTAGTGGGACATTTTAGTTAACCATTCCGTTGTAGTTGGAACATTTACTAGTCAGATATAATTGTCCTGAGGAAGCCCAAAACCCAGCAATTGTTGGCACTTTTATCACATTCCATTGGAGTTGCAATACTTACTAGGCAGGTATAACAAGACACAAGGAACCCCAGCTCCACCAGTTGTTGGCATTTTTATTATCCATTCCATTGTAGTGAAACTGATTACTAGTCACATATTAAGTCAAATTTATAACACTACTTTAGTGATGCTTGTCTATGATGGAGATATTGTGCTCCAAGTCGTACATAACCGCGGACACAGCTTTCAGAAAGTTTTACTCTGCAGGGGTGCACAAATAGCAACACACACTCGATCAACCTCGGAAACACCAACTCAAAACCCGATGAGGCATTCACGACAAAGCGATCACAGGATTCATAAAATATTTCAGGGGGCCACCCCACTAAGCTACCCGCAACGAAGTTGGCCGCCTCCGGAACGGACCTAGGGTTTGCGACGACGGCTGTAAACGAATGGGAACCCGAAAGTGTGACTGGGCTTGTCGATACCGCGAAAACGTGGCGCGATCCAAAACAGTGCAGGTGCTCCACGCACAATCTTAAATAAAACAGTAAAGCATGGCATAAGTACAGGATAGTAATAAAACCCCAAACTAGTTTGTGGCCCCAAGATATAGAAATGAATCAAGCTCTGGCTCAGGGGGGTCCATAAGGCCTCCCGGATGTGGATAGTGCGAATAGTCAAGGAATAGGTATCAAGTACTCGGGGTCCTATGGGAGACAAGTGAGCGTGGAAGAACCAAATAACATCTATTGCCCACTGATGCCACTACATTAGTTATATCTAGCATTTTAATAGTTGTATTTAAAGTCATGATCATCTCCACCATAAACATCTACCAGCATTCCAACAACTGTGGTACTTGACAACACGAGATCGCACCTAAGCAAGCAACTACGACTCGCAAGGCCAGCTATCTACCAAACACAGGTAATAGGAGGTCTCCAAGGCAATATAGAGGCTGCACGGGATATAACTGGTACGGAACACTAAAGCATCGCGACACGGATAGCAATAGATCAACAGGAGGAAATAAAGATTATAAATGCAAAATAGGTACAAGGGGGAGAGATGCTCGCCTGGGAAACACTGCCGAAGGTTCATATCCGGAGAACTTATCGATACTCGCATCAACTCATCGGCCTAATCCACGAAGAAGCAAACACTAGAAGAAACACCGGATGCAGTATTTAATACTATGGCAAAAGATCCGGCATGCTTATGATATGATGCATGGCATGGCACAGATGCGGTGCAACTAGGCAATATTAAGCGGAACCGGGGTCCCGACAATTAATTAATACGTTACAGTTATTTAACAACCCCGCAATTTAAATGTTGTATTAACAAGGCAAAACATGGCATCAGTTCGCTACACCAATTTAAATGGAGTCCGGAATAAGACAAAAGTATCCCGCAGATGGACTCCATATTAATTATGAGGTGAATCAGCATAATGCCCCAAACCACATGATATGCATGCGAGATGAACAATTAATATGCGACATATGAATGTCATATTTTATAAAAATAGGGGCTTAGGGTCATACATAGTGGTTCGGCGATCTTGGGGTTGCGATGGTTCTGGTCTGGTCTCGGCGCGAAGAGGAACTTGGCGCTCCGAGGGATCGATGGGGTTCGGCCTTCGGACTCCGGGAAGGAGTACTTGGCATTCTAGAACGAAGATCTTGGTGGGGGCTCGGAGGGTTCGGTTTCGGCGGGATCGGGCTTCGGTCATTGGATCCAGGGAAGAACTTGGGGTGTTAGGTCCGGTGTTCCATCTTCGAGGGATCGGTGGCGAACTTATGAACATCCGTGTCCGTTGTGCGAGTGGTACCAAAAATCCTGGAGGAAGGTCTTTTATCCATGTGCTGAACTTGTCGTCATGAAGTTTTGATGGGCTCACGGGTCACAAAGAGACACCGTTTGCGAAGATATTGCGAGCCACTCATCGCCACCCTTTGTTGCTTGGTTTTCGAGTAGCTTTACATCGACAATACCTAACAAGTAAGGCATCCGCTGAGTACAATACAAGATGAACACAAAGCACCAAGGCGGCATTGAACTACATGGTTAGCACATCCAGGAAACAGGTCCTGCACGCGTGGGAGGCGAGGAGGCGAGGCCGAGGAAGGCCGGCGAGCGCGTGCTGGGGAAAACCAGGTGGTGGAAGCAGAGGGACACGTGGGCGGGTGAGCTTGCTCGCTCAGGGGAGAGGCCAATGATGGGGAGGATAGGGCCCGTGCGAGGGGATGGCGATGCAGGGGCGCTCGGGCCGGGGGACACGGCTATTCCTGGAGGCGGAGGAAGAAGCGGTCTATGGGGAGGAGCCTGACGGTAGGGGCCACGGCAGCAAAGCGGTTGCGCGCCCCTGGCGGCACAGGCGAGGGACGTCGGTGATCTGTGGCTCCGAGATGAGGGAGGCAGGGGTTGCGTGTAGGAGCGGGGGGGTTTAGGTAGGTCTAGGGTTAGGGTGTTTTCTAGTTGGGCCGGGTAGTAGACTGTTGGCTTGCCGGGCTTTTGGCCTGGTAGGCTGGCGGTCTCCCAGGTAAAAACGTTTGTATTTTATTAGACTGTTATTTTATTTTTAATAGACCTTTTTGTAAATTATTTTTAGACAACACAAAATACTCCGGAGGGCCAGGGTTTTACTTTGAATAGAGACGAGGCATATTTAGAGGATAAAACTAGGCTTTTAGAAAATAGTTTTAGACAAAACCATGCATGATGATGACGATGCTCAATGCAATGTGGCATGATGACATGAGCATGCAGTCATGATGATGCAATGCACAAAAACACAGGGATTTTCTAGTAGTGATTTTAGCGGGGTGCCACAATTAGACACCACTAACAAGGGATCTCGCCCTCGAGATCTGCCTAATGGTACCGGGAAGAAGGCTAATGACCTGAGTCTTCGCGCTTTGTGTAGATCCTCGCGACACCACTAACAAGGGGTCATTGTCCGTGATCGTCGAGAGAACACTCCGGGAAACAAGGGCGAAGGTAGAGGTATCAACAAATAAAGCCACCTCTAGCTTCCATGGACAGAGTAGAATTGTTGGATCCACCGATTCGATATACAAAAGCAAATGATAAGAGTAGTCGGATGGTGATCAGTCCATCGCGCACCCAAAACATTACTCTGCACACACGAATAGGTGAATTATGCAACCAACTCTCGGAATTAGACTGAAGATCTCGACAATCGAGGTTCGGAACAAAGAAGTGATGCAGACTCTGCATCGGATCTGGCGTAGATGATGTCGTCATGTCGGAAAACACGAGAAGGCACGAGAAGGAACAAGGTGAAGTCCAACAGATGAAGGATTCCTCAGATAGGATGAAGACCGGATGTAGAAGCTCCGTTACCAAAGGAGGGGGCGAAACCTTGAAGGTACGACGGAAACCTAACCACGAGAATTCCTGGACTCGAAGAAAAGAAGAGAGCAGATTCAAAGCACGCGGAGGTAAGAGGAGAATAACACAGGGGTAAAGAGTAAAAGCAGACCTAATCAGATCTATCCAACCGATTTTGCAAAATAGTTTGGACACTCTACTTTGGCCGTTAGCTAGGTTATCTTACAGGCTGGACTTGTGGGGTATCGTAACTGTTGAGCTCTAATACCACTCTGTAACACCCTCAAATCGACCCTATGCAAGTTTTAGCCCTTTCCACCAAACCAGCATAGAAACGATTCAAGGACGCCCACCAGGCACTTTTTTGCAGGTGGAAAACGAAGTAATACCATTACACAACAGTCCGTGATAGGACCCACATAACAGATATATATACCACAACGACTCCACGAGTCAAGAATACATATATACAATACAAAGATCCAAATCACCTCTAAAACGATAGAGAGTCCGACTACGGACAAGATGTAAATGGGGCTAAGAGCCCTAAAGAATAATCAAAGGCGTCCATAACCCTGCCCAGGCCAAGCCGGAAGGGTAACCCTGCTAACGACATCGATCATAAACCTGCTAAAACAAAAGGGGGTGCCGACAAAGGGCAAAGGAAAAAGTGGAGCGTCAGTACTAAGGCCAGTACATGGCGAGGCTAGAATTCGGCGGCTGTCGTCTACATAGGTATGGTGGACTGAAGCGGCAGCGCATCAGCACTAAACAACCTATAGAGACTCAGTACAATTGTCGGCTATTAGAGAGAGGTAAGAAAGACCTATTCGAAACCACCTGATACTAACACCAATCATACCCATCCTGGCATTTCCCCCTCGAGACCAAACGAGGAAGTCGGACCAAAGAACTCACATAGTTGGCAGTTTTATCCATTCCATTATAGTTGTAGCATTTACTAGTCAGATATATAGCATGAATCATCCTGATAGCACAAGTAGTGGGAAATTTTAGTTAACCATTCTGTTGTAGTTGGAACATTTACTAGTCAGATATAATTGTCCTAAGGAAGCCCAAAACCCAGCAATTGTTGGCACTTTTATCACATTCCATTGGAGTTGCAATACTTACTAGGTAGATATAACAAGACACAAGGAACCCCAGCTCCACTAGTTGCTGGCATTTTTATTATCCATTCCATTTTATTGAAACTGATTACTAGTCACATATTTAGTCAAATTTATAACACTACTTTAGTTATGCTTTTCTATGATTGAGATACTGTGCTCCAAGTCGTCCATAACCGTGGACACGGCTTTCAGAAAGTTTTACCCTACAGGGGTGCACAAATAGCAACACACACTCGATCAACCTCGGAAAAACCAACTCAAAACCCAACGAGGCATTCACGACAAAGAGATCATAGGATTCATAAAATATTTTAGCGGGCCACCCCACTAAGCTACCCGCAACGAAGTTGGCCGGCTTCGGAACGGACCCGAGTGCGACGACGGTTGTAAACGACTGGGAACCCGAAAGTGTGACTGGGCTTGTCGATACCACGAAAACGTGGCGCGATCCAAAACAGTACAGGTGCTCCGCGCACAATCTTAAATAAAACAGTAAAGCATGGCATAAGTACAAGATAGTAATAAAACCCCAAACTAGTTTGTGGCCCCAAGAAATAGAAATGAATCAGGCTCTGGCTCAGGGGGTCCATAAGGCCTCCCGGATGTGGATAGTGTGAATAGTCAAGGAACAGGTATCAAGTACTCAGGGTCCTACGGGACACAAGTGAGCGTGGAAGAACTAAATAACATCTATTGCCGACCGATGCCTCTGCATTAGTTATATCTAGCATTTTAATAGTTGTATTTAAAGTCATGATCATCTCCACCATAAACATCTGCCAGCATTCCAACAACTGTGGTACTTGACAACACGAGATCGCACCTGAGCAAGCAACTACGACTCGCAAGGCCAGCTATCTACCAAACACAGGTAATAGGAGGTGTCCAAGGCAATATAGAGGCTGCACGGGATATAACTGGTACGGAACACTAAAGCATCGCGACACGGATAGCGATAGATCAACAGGAGGAAATAAAGACTATAAATGCAAAATAGGTAGAAGGGGGAGAGATGCTCGCCTAGGAATCACTACCGAAGGTTCATATCCGGAAAACTTATCGATACTCGCATCAACTCATCGGCCTAATCCGCGAAGAAGCAAACACTAGAAGAAACACCGGATGCAGTATTTAATACTACGGCAGAAGATCCGGCATGCTTATGATATGATGCATGGCATGGCACAGATGCGGTGCAACTAGGAAATGTTAAGCGGAACCGGGGTCCCGACAATTAATTAATAGGTTAGAGTTATTTAACAACCCCGCAATTTAAATGTTGTATTAATAGGGCGAAACATGGCATCGGTTCGCTACACCAATTTAAATGGAGTCCGGAATAAGACAAAAGTATCCCGCAGATGGACTCCATATTAATTATGAGGTGAATCGGCATAATGCCCTAAGCCACATGATATGCATGCGAGATGAACAATTAATATGCGACATATGAATGTCATATTTTATAAAAATAGGGGCTTAGGGTCATACATAGGGGTTCGGCGATCTTGGGGTTCCGAGGGTTCTGGTCTGGTCACGGCAGGAAGAGGAACTTGGCGCTCCGAGGGATCGACGGGGTTCAGCCTTCGGACTCCGGGAAGGAGTACTTGGCATTCTAGAACGAAGATCTTGGTGGGGGCTCGGAGGGTTCGGTTTCGGCAGGATCGGGCTTCGGTCATCGGATCCGGGGAAGAGCTCGGGGTCTTAGGTCCGGTGTTCCATCTTCGAGGCATCGATGGCGAACTTATGAACATCCGTGTCCGTTGTGCGAGTGGTACCGAAAATCCTGGAGGAATGTCTTTTATCCATGTGCCGAACTTGTCGTCACGAAGTTTTAGTTGGGCCGGGTAGTAGACTGCTGGCTTGCCGGGCTTTTGGCCTGGTAGGCTGGCAGTATCCCCGGTAAAAACGTTTGTATTTTACTAGACTGTTGTTTTATTTTTAACAGACTTTTTTGTAAATTATTTTTAGACAACACAAAATACTCCAGAGGGCCAAGGTTTTACTTTGAATAGAGACAGGGCATATTTAGAGGTTAAAACTAGGCTTTTAGAAATAGTTTTAGACAAAACCATGCATGATGATGACGATGCTCAATGCAATGTGGCATGATGACATGAGCATGCAGTCATGATGATGCAATGGACAAAAACACAGCGATTTTCTAGTAGTGATTTTAGCGGGGTGCCACAAATATTGTGCTATGTGAAACAATGTTTTCGGTTGAATTATGATAGAGTATAATTTAGCAAAATACATTTTCTCATATTGTATAAGAATTTGTGAAGGATGAAGATGCTAGGCATCTGGATCTCCCAAAAAGGTTTTGGGAACTAACATTATACTCGCGATTCTTTCTATAGTAGCTTGATCATAAAAGTTGTCATGATAAGGATGAATAGAAGATGTAAGTAAAATTTTTACTACACTAATAGATTACTAAAGAATGGATTTTTTAAAGAACACCAAACATTTGATGATGGTGATCCACTTCAAAGTGCAAGTCGAAAGGTATTAGTATTTGACTATATACACTTTGTACTATGTGTCATGTGAATGACACCACTATTTGAGGCCAAGATGGAGGAGATGAATCAAATGATTGCTCGCCTTACATCATCCATAGCCCCATCTCCATCCTCCTTTGAGGCTGCCACACCATCATTTCAATCATCATATGGAATATCAACATTTTCTTATTCTTCTTATTTTAGAAAAGAAATTTCTACTCATTGAAGCCATTTACGTTTTAATATTCTACAACTAGAAAATGGGATCATATTGACACATGTCATCGCCACATATTCCAATAATTGGGAATGTGATTTAAAGTGGGGATCATATATTACAAGATTTCATATTACTATTTAATAATATTTAAGTACTAGAAATGCCTATATATCATTCTTTTAATACTAAACCATGTTTGATATCTGTCACACCAAATCCTGTTACATATTCATGTAGAGCATTATTAATTTGATTTTTGAGAGTTGGAATCAACCCAAAAGAGTTATGGTTGATTTTATAAAAATGTTTGAAGTGGAAAAAGTCTCTGTCTTGTTATTTCTAGTATAGGTGATCTATAGTTTCAGTTGGTTTGAATCCAACGGGAGTGATTAGATATTTTCAATACCTTTCTAGCAAAATTTGAACCATGCAATTTGGTTTATAAGAAATCTTTGAATTAAATTTTGAATCTACTCACATAATAGAGTTTTAAACTAAATAGCAAAATTCTATTTGAACTGATGGGCTTTGCGCAGGAAAAGTAATGGGCTGGCCCAACTGCACAACGCGGGTGTAGCGGGCTACTGACAGAACGGTCCCACGTGTCAGCGACTAATTCTAACCGAAGTGGTATGTATCAATACTAGCCCTACCATTAGAACATGATCTATGGCTGAGGTTCGTCGTCTCCATCGAACTGCTCCAGCGAGATTCGAACCCTAACTCGGCGGTAGGGGTCGCTGGGGACTTACCAGGGCTCCAGCTAGGGTCGACGATGGGGGCGAATGGGCTTGTCAACAAAGGCGAGTCAATTGGCGGTCACGGTGGCTCCTGTGGTGGCTCCAATAAATGTCTTCCTTCATCCACTACAACGGCGGACTCCGATCAAATTCCGTCGTCGTGGTGCTCGCCTTGCTCCGGGGAAGGGTCGGTGAGGTTCCTAGGTGAGTGGGGAGTGGAATGATGTGCCGAATGAGGTCTGGGGTGGCCTCTATTATACACCATGGTTGGAGGAAGGGCGGCATGGTCGGGCTTCTCCGGTGACGCTACTATAGGTCCAGCTAAGCATGGCGGAGGGCATGGGTCGACACGGGGTACTATGGCGATCGTCACATGCGTGATGGCGCGGCAAGGGGCATTCTCAGTCGGTTGGGCGATGTCGGTGCTCTGTTTAGGTACGGAAGTGTTCATCACTAACTACGGTGGTCATGGGGCACGCTGCGGCAAACCATCGTGTCTGGGAGGTCACTGGTTGTACGACGACTGCGGGTAAGAGCGGAGAGAGCGAGGTGCGGTGCGTGTGTGTGAGGCGGGTGCGGCGCTCCATCGTGCTCTCGGCAAGGTAGAGGCTTAAATGGGCGCGGATGTTCCAGCGTCTCCACTCCTCGTCGTTGGTCAAGGGGTGGACAGAGGGCGGCGGTGAGGTCACGGCTAGCAGCTACGTGTTGTGGGAGAGGGCGGCGTGGCACGAGGCGACCTGGCCATGCTCGACCGACATGTATAAGCTTGGGTACGCATGGCACTTGTGCAACGATGAAGGGCAATGGCTCCACTGCACGGCTGTGTACTGGGGGTGATCGTGGGAGAGATATGGAGTAGAATTGGGGTATAATGGATGATCAATTGATTGATCACAAACAGTAGATAGTTGGTAGCTGTAATGTGTCTACTTGGTGTTCGACCAAATGGCCGCATGAAATTTACTTTCAAATTTTTGAATGATTTTTGGTGAGTGATCTGGTCATATGCTTGGTAGTCTATGGTTGCTGGGAATTGCCAAGTGGAGGTTGTTTGAGTGGTTTTTGATAAGTGAAGATCTAGGTACATGCACTTGATTCAATTTTGAATTTCCTCTTAAATAGATTTAAAAATAGTTTTTCTGAATTTGTAAAGTTTGGTTGGATTCACTTTTACTTGGTCTAGCCAGGGGTGAAAAGAATTGGAATTGTTTCTGTTAGAAATCTTTTACTAGAGACACACAAAGTAGTCTAGTGATTAATTTTTGCCAAAATGACCATATGCTCATATGATCCATATTTGACTTTCTTTTCATTTCATTTTTCTTGGAAATGATCTAGATGATGTGGTAATCCTTTTTAAACTAATCCTTATCATTTGTAGCAATCAAACATGGCAATTGCAAGCATTCATGCATTAATGGAAATCACACATGCATTCATATAAAGTTTAATTATAAAAGTTTTTGTTAACCCTAAACATGGGTGATTGTATATTGATAAGCTTTTTTAATATTTTTGGGATGTTGCAAACCTTCCCTCCTTAAATAGAATCTCGTCCCGAGATTCAGGAAAATCTAGGAACTAAAGTGATTGGGAAACTCAGTCCTAATGTAATCATCTCGTTCCCAAGTGGCTTCTTCTTCGGTATGGTTACTCCATTGGATCTTGAGAAATTGCATACTTCGGGTCTGGGTGGTTCTGAATGCTTCTTACAAAATACGGATGGGAATTTCACGATAAGTTAAATCCTTGTTGATATCTATTGCTCGGTGATCGATGTTCTTGAAAACTTCGGTCTTCTCTGGAACTTCTAGGCATTTGCGAAGTAACGAGATATTGAACACATTATGCACGACTAACATCTCCTCAGGCAGTTCCAGTTGATAGGATACTTCTCCTCTACGATTCGAAATCTTGGAAGGTCCAATATATCTGGGGGCTAACTTGCCTTTCAGTTGAAAACGTTGCATTCCCTTCAAGGGTGACACCTTGATATACACAAAATCTCCGATATTGAAGGTCAGGTCTCGACGTCTTTTGTCAGCATAACTCTTCTGTCTGGATTGAGCGGTCTTGAGGTGTTCACGGACTTTGTGAACCTTCTCTTTGGCTTCTCATAGAATGTCGGGTCCGAAGATCTAACTCTCTCCTACTTGCGACCAATTCAACGGGGTACATCACTTCCTTCCATATAGAAACTCAAAGGGGGCCATTTGAAAACTAGCTTGATAACTATTGATGTATGAGAATTCCGCAAAAGGTAGATAATCTGCCCATTAGGTCCATATTCTAACACACAAGCTCTCAACATTCTTCTAAGATCTGGTTGACTCTTTCGGTTCGTCCGTCGGTTTGTGGGTGATAAGTTGTGCTAAAATTCATTTTGGTTCCTAATCCTTCTTGGACGTTCTACCAAAATCTTGAGGTAAAGTCGGTTCCTCGATCCGACACTATGGTCTTGGGGCTTCCATGCAGACTGACTATTCTAGCAATAATATTGAAATTATTGGAGTTGTCGGGGTTGTTGTTGTGGTTTCCTCCGAGCCTTGGGTTTCCTCCGCCACGGTTAGAGTAGTTCGAACGGTTCATTGGTGGTCTGTTGTTTCTGGGTGCATATCCTGCAGATGGGTTGGGGCGATAATTTGGGGTATGGTGGGGTCCTGGTTGGCGCATCATACGATGTGTATGGTTCTCACTGGCTTGGTTGATCTTGCCTTCCATCTGTATTGCAGAAGCCACTAAGGATTCTAGGTCATCAAAGGGAATGTTGACTAGCACTGTCTGCATCTCATCATGCAGACCATTCAAGAATCTCTCCTTCTTCTTTGCTTCATTGTCCATCTCATCAGGGGTATACTTAGCTAGTGACAGGAATTTGTCACGATACTCAACCACAATCATTTGGCCTTTCTTCAGCTCCTTGAATTCATCCCTCATCCTCTTGATCAAACCTAGGGGTACAAGAGTCCTACTGAACTTGAGTTTGAATTCCTCCCAAGACATCATCTGACCTCCGTTCATTGTACGGGTGCTGTTCCACCATGATCTTGCACAACCTGCCAGATAGTGGGTGGCAAACAATACCTTCTCATTGGCATCAACTCCTGCGACTTCTAGGTTGTTTTCCATAGTCTGCAGCCAGTCATCAGCATCTAAGTGCTCTTCTGATTTACTAAACATGGGAGGATTGGTATTCTGGAACTTCTTGAGCTTGGATCGATGGTGATCTTGGTTTCCATGGCCTTGATTATTGTAGGCCATCTGGGCTATATGTTGAAGAGTGGCTAAGTTGGCTTGACGTTCAGCTCTACCAGCTTCACGGTCTGAAACTAACATCTGCAGAATCTCCAGCATTGGGTCCTGAGATGAACTGCTTCCTCTGGGGTTACCGCGAGTCATCTGAAGATTGAGATAGATAATGAGACAAGAGGGAAATTTCTAGAGTTCGTGGGTTTGTTTCAAAAACCTTAAACTTTGAGTATGACTCAGGTTTTGAAAACTAGCAACTTCTTCTCATTCATTCATTCCAAACACACAGTACAAACACACACCACAACTAGAAAACAGATGGTTTTCATAACCATTATGTGAAGCTACGATACAGTAGGACCGGGTACAACTCACACCTACGATAGTGCTCATGTGCGACTAATCATCATCGGGGGTGTCAGGCTCTTCATCATCAATGAAGTCAGCATCATCCTCATCAGTGTTGTCCTCCATGGCGCTGTCCTCCAGGTAGTCATCGTCATCACTAAGGTAAGAGTGAATATCACCACGGATGTCTTCACCTTCCTCCTCCTGCTGCTCCTCCAGCTGGATCTCCTAGTCATGGATAGTCTCCTCCAAGGTGGCTATCTTCTGACGAAGACGGGCGATGATGCGATCCTTTTTGTCACGCTAGCGACGAAGGTACTTGCGTTCCTTGGCAAGAATGATGAGGGTTTGCTTCCTCTCAGTGGCTTCAGCATGGTTCTGGTTAGCGTAAGCACATGAATTGTCCAAGTTCTTATCAGTCCCGCATGAAGGCCATGTGGTCCACATGATGCTTCAACTCCGGATGCGTTGGCATGGATAAAGGTTGTCCCGTAGATTCACGTATTGCATTGTGGGAAAAATGGGTGCCACTGATCTAGTTGATGTTCTGAGCACACAAGCGATCACGTGCCTCCTGCATTGCCCTGACTAGACCGTCTAAGCAGTTGTTCTGCCTTACGCTGAACTGAATCTTATCCAAAAGAGGTGGCTCCATTTTGCCTCTCAGGTCGGCAACAATCTGTCGCTGTAGCTTCCCTCCAGCTTGGTCATTGAGCTATCCTCTGAAGAACTCTGGTTCCAAGAAACTCCGAGATCTGGTCCATATCCCTCTCAAAGATAAGCTGTCCTCCGTTGCCCAACTGGTAGAACTTGTTATATTTGACCTCCATCTATAAGAAATTAGGATGAGTAAGTTGGTGAGGTGATCAAGTGTGTCAAGTTTTATGTAGAATTGAAAGAATTTTGAGTAACACGTGATCTCTTTTTGAAAGAATCTCACGGGCAAGAGTGAGAATAGGTTTTTGTAAATACTCACTTTCTTTGTTTTGAAACTCGGTTTTTCAGGCGTCCATTCTAACTAGGGTCTCCTATTGTAAGGATGGCTCTGATACCAACTTGTCAACACCCGGATTTTTAAGTCCAGATGGCTGTTATGCCGTACATCGCAATCCCAGGATTACCATTTTTGCGAGACATAACAGATGTAGTACCACAATACATCATCCATTACAAACCATAATAAAGGTTTTACAAATAAAGGATCTCATGATCCAGTCTTAATACAATCAAAGCTGTGGAAATTAAACATAGTAGGCTCCGTCTTCAGGGTCACAGGGAATGCTGATGATGGGAGATGATCCTAGTTGTCATAGACCTCCTGCTGTCCATCTTGAAGGGAATATGCCCGAGAGGCAATAATAAAGTGGTTATTATCTTATTCCATGTTTATGATAAATGTTTATTTTGCATGCTATAATTGTATTAATTGGAAATGTTAATACATGTGTGTTTAATAAACAAAATACAAAGTTCCTAGTAATGCCTCTCATACAAACTAGCTCGTTGATTAACAAGATGATCAAGGTTTCCTGATCATGGACATTGGATGTTGTTAATAACGAGGTCACGACATTGGTGGAATGATGTGATGAACATTCATCCGAAGTATAGCATTACAATCAGAGTCGTTATGTTTATATTGCTATAACATCATACGAAGTAATCTTAGTCCTTAGACCATAAGATCATGTTAATTGCTAACACCGGAAGAGTGTCTTGATAACATCAAACGTCACACCGTAACATGGTGACTATAAAGGTGGGTTCAGTGCTACGTAGGTGTTATGTTGAGGCTCATGGATCAAGAGTGGGATTTGTCCAATCCTGATGACGGAGAGATATACTCTAGGCCCTCTCGGGGATATCACATTAAGATAGCTTGCAAGAAAGTGATGTGATCACTAGAATGTTATATCACGGGAACAAGAAAAGAGTGCATGTCGGTAATGAGATCAAACTAGGTATTTGGATGCCAATGATCGAATCTTGGACATGTAATATATCGTGAGAAAAACAGATTTAGTTACAACGTTAAAGGTTCAAGCGATCACAAGAGTCATCATTGAATATGTAGGAGTCAGTACGGATCTCTAGGTCCCGCTGCTGATTATTGATCGGAGAGGGGTCTCGATCATGTCTGCATTATTCGCGATCCGTAGGATGACACACTTAAGGGATACCAACACCATTTGGAGCAAATATGTTTCAGATAAAGATTTAAGAAAGCGCTAGAATCATTTCGATGTAAACCAGAATTGTTTCGGGTGAAATTGCAGAAAATGGTTCTGCATGTGATATTGAAATGTTGCAGGGGGTTTTATGTGAATGTTTGCTAATTAAAGTAATTAACAAAATTCAGAAGAAAATAAATAAAAGTGTTTTATTTAATGAGAGCCTGCATCAAATTTGGTGGAAATTTAATGCATGTGTGAGTGGAATTTTGAGTGGAGTCTTTTTATGGGAGTGGGAGCTCCACCCACATGAATGTGGAAGAGGTGGGGGCACCACCATGGCTGCCACGCCATGGTTCTTGGGTGCCCCTCTCTCCCCTATAAAAGGCCCCCTCTCCTCCTCACAAACCACACCTCCTCGTGAAGGATCTCTCTCCCCCTGTAGTTATTCCCCATGGTCTCGGATTAGCGAGATACATGTTCCCGGTGGCTTTATCTAGAAAGGAGTTGCTGCTTCCGCTGCTTTCCTGGAGAGAGGGACGGAGGTTGTTGAGCTACCGGACGTGTGTGCGATCACGGATGCACCGCTGCTTTGCGGTGCTGGACTTGGTGGTGCTGGACTTGGTGGAGCTGGATCTGATGGACGTGCTGGAGCCAGACCTGCTGGACTTCATCACGATCTTGAGATCGGCAAGTGTACAACTACATCATCCACGAGTTCCATCTCGTTAAAAAAGCTTTATTGTCTTCGAGGGTAAGTTCTCTATGGATTAATCTCCACCCGTTGCTTGTATCTAATAGATAGATCTTGGCGATAGTTCCCATCGTAGGAAATTTTTGGTTTTCTATGCTGCGAACCCAACAGTGGTATCAGAGCATGATCTACGCGTAGGTGCTTTGCACAGGTAGTACACATATGTTTATATGTGGCCGATGATGATCATGTTATTGCATCTTCTATGTATTTTGGATATTGGTGGCATAGTGGGATGAAGCGGCCCGGACCAACCTTACATGTCATCGTACATGAGACCGGTTCCACGACTGACATGCAACTAGTTTTGCATAAGTGGATAGCGGGTGTCTGTCTCTCCTACTATAGTCAATATCTGATTTACAAGAGTTGCTAATAACTTGGTTATCCTCGTTGTGGTTCATGTTCGTAGGTAAGATCGGTTCTATCTCCGAAAGCCCTAAGCCACGTAAAACTTGCAATTGATAAATTAGAGGCATCTAGTTTAGATCGTTGCTGGGCTAGTGTCTTGATATGGTATTGTTGTAAGTAGATGTATGATAGATACTCTAACAACACACTTGACGTGTAAGTTCCATAGACCTTGGCCTTACACACAAAGGAATGATAGAGATCATACCATGATGCAAATGATAGAGATCAAATGCATGGACCATATCATCCCACTTTACACATTAGATGTTTGCATCTTATATTACTAGTTTGGCATTTTAATAGCATTATAAGATGATCCCTCATTGAAATATCAAGATAAAAATGTGTTCTTCCTTAAGTATGCACCGTTCTATGGATCGTGTTTCGAGACATCACATGATGATCGGGTGTACTTGACTCTACGCTTTGATACAACGGGTGTAAGATAGTTTTACACACGTGATACTAAGGTTCTTACTTGGCGAGCCTAGCATGTATAGACATGGCCTCGGAATACGGACCAAAAGGTTATGCATGAGTCATATAGTTGACGTGATGACCATATTGATGCTCGCCTTTGAAACTACACCGACTCACATGATGATCGGACTTGGTGTAGTGGATTTGGTTCATGTAATCACCAAAAATGCACGAGGGATGTTATTTTTGAGTGGGAGTTCATTTCTAATTTGGATTAGTCGAACTCAATTTGTCATAAACTAAATCGAAGTGAATTTGCATAATTTGTTGTAGTCATTGGCATCTGTTCACTACCTTATGTTTAGTTTTAATTGAGATAATAGAACTATAGAATTCTGGATATTTACTTTACAAAATGGTATCGTATTGTTTTGAATGTCAATTTAAAGTTTAGAAGTCTTACTGCAAAATTTCAGCAAATTCTATTTACTCCATGAAGTTTAATAAGTAGTATTAAATCAAGAGTAAGAATTCCAATGTTAGTATCTAAAGTATCATGTTTGCCTCCATGATTATTGATATTCAAAAGTTGTTTTAATTTCAATATTATTTTGGAGCTGAATAATTGTTTCAGAAACCATCATGTGTGGAAGATATTGTAACACCCTCAAATCGCCCCTATGCAAGTTTTAGCCTTTTCCGCAAAACCCGCATAGAAACGATTCAAGGACGCCCACCAGGCACTTTCGTGCGGGTGGAAAACGAAGTAATACCATTACACAACAGTCCTCGATGGGACCCACATAATAGATATATATACCACAACGACTCCACGAGTCAAGAATACATATATACAATACAAAGATCCAAATCACCTTGAAAACGATAGAGCGTCCGACTACGGACAAGATGCAAATGGGGCTAAGAGCCCTGAAGAATAATCATGGGCGTCCATAACCCTACCCAGGCCAAGCCGGAAGGGTAACCCTGCTAACGACGTCGATCGCAAACCTGCTAAAACAAAAGGGGGTGCCGACAAAGGGCAAAGGAAAAAAGAGGAGCGTTAGTACTGAGGCCAGTACACGGCGAGGCTAGAATTCGGCGGCTCTCGCCTACATAGGTATGGTGGACTGAAGCGGCAGCGCAGCAGCACTAAACAACCTATAGAGACTCAGTACAACTGTCGGCAATTAGAGAGAGGTAAGAAAGACCTATTCGGAACCACCTGATACTAACACCAATCAAACCCATCCTGGTATTTCCCCCTCGAGACCATACGAGGAAGTCGGACCAAGGAACTCACACAGTTGGCAGTTGTATCCATTCCATTATGGTTGCAGCATTTACTAGTCAGATATATAGCATGAATCATCATGATAGCACAAGTAGTGGGCAATTTTAGTTAACCATTCCGTTGTAGTTGGAACATTTACTAGTCAGATATAATTGTCCCGAGGAAGCCCAAAACCCAGCAATTGTTGGCACTTTTATCACATTCCATTGGAGTTGCAATACTTACTAGGCAGGTATAACAAGACACAAGGAACCCTAGCTCCACCAGTTGTTGGCATTTTTATTATCCATTCCATTGTAGTGAAACTGATTACTAGTCACATATTAAGTCAAATTTATAACACTACTTTAGTTATGCTTGTCTATGATGGAGATATTATGCTCCAAGTCGTCCATAACCGCGGACATGGCTTTCAGAAAGTTTTACCCTGCAGGGGTGCACAAATAGCAACACACACTCGATCAACCTCGGAAAAACCAACTCAAAACCCAATCAGGCATTCACGACAAAGTGATCATAGGATTCATAAAATATTTCAGGGGGCCACCCCACTAAGCTACCCGAAACGAAGTTGGCCGCCTTCGAAACGGACCCAGGGTTTGCGAAGACGGCTGTAAACGACAGGGAACCCGAAAGTGTGACTAGGCTTGTCGATACCGCGAAAACGTGGCGCGATCCAAAACAGTACACGTGCTCCACACACAATCTTAAATAAACAGTAAAGCATGGCATAAGTACATGATAGTAATAAAACCCCAAACTAGTTTGTGGTCCCAAGAAATAGAAATGAATCAAGCTCTGGCTCAGGGGGGGTCCATAAGGCCTCCCGGATGTGGATAGTGCGAATAGTCAAGGAATAGGTATCAAGTACGCGGGGTCGTACGGGAGACAAGTGAGCGTGGAAGAACCAAATAACATCTATTGCCCACTGATGCCTCTGTATTAGTTATATCTAGCATTTTAATAGTTATATTTAAAGTCATGATCATCTCCACCATAAACATCTGCCAGCATTCCAACAACTGTGGTACTTGACAATACGAGATCGCACCTGAGCAAGCAACTATGACTCGCAAGGCCAGCTATCTACCAAACACACGTAATAGGAGGTGTCCAAGGCAATATAGAGGCTGCACGGGATATAACTGGTACGGAACACTAAAGCATCGCGACACGGATAGCAATAGATCAACGGGAGGAAATAAAGATTATAAATGCAAAATAGGTAGAAGGGGGAGAGATGCTCGCCTGGGAAACACTGCCGAAGGTTCATATCCGGAGAACTTATCGATACTCGCATCAACTCATCGGCCTAATCTGCGAAGAAGCAAACACTAGAAGAAACACCGGATGCAATATTTAATACTACGGCAGAAGATCCGACATGCTAATGATATGATGCATGGCATGGCATAGATGCGGTGCAACAAGGAAATATTAAGCGGAACCGGGGTCCCGACAATTAATTAATAGGTTACAGTTATTTAACAACCCCGCAATTTAAATATTGTATTAACAAGGCAAAACATGGCATCAGTTCGCTACACCAATTTAAATGGAGTCCGAAATAAGACAAAAGTATCCCGCAGATGGACTCCATATTAATTATGAGGTGAATCAGCATAATTCCCCAACCCACATGATATGCATGCGAGATGAACAATTAATATGCGACATATGAATGTCATATTTTATAAAAATAGGGGCTTAGGGTCATACATAGGGGTTCGGCGATCTTGGGGTTCCGACGGTTCTGGTCTTGTCTCGGCGGGAAGAGGAACTTGGCGCTCCGACGGATCAACGGGGTTCGGCCTTTGGACTCCGGGAAGGAGTACTTGGCATTCTAGAACGAAGATCTTGGTGGGGGCTCAGAGGATTCGGTTTCGGCGGGATCGGGCTGCGGTCATCGGATCCGGGGAAGAACTCGGGGTCTTAGGTCCGGTGTTCCATCTTCGAGGGATCGGTGGCGAACTTATGAACATCCTTGTCTGTTGTGCAAGTGGTACCGAAAATCCTGGAGGAAGGTCTTTTATCCATGTGCCGAACTTGTTGTCACGAAGTTTTGATGGGCTCACGGGTCACAAAGAGACACCGTTTGCGAAGATCTTGCGAGCCACACATCGCCACCCTTTGTTGCTTGGTTTTCGAGTAGCTTTACATCGACAATACCTAACAAGTAAGGCATCCGCTGAGTACAATACAAGATGAACACAAAGCACCAAGGCGGCATTGAACTACATGGTTAGCACTTATAGGAAACAGGTCCTGCACGCGTGGGAGGCGAGGCGGCGAGGCCGAGGAAGGCCGGCGAGCACGTGCTGGGGAAAACCAGGCGGTGGAAGCAGAGGGGCACGCGGGCGGGTGAGCTTGCTCGCTCAGGGGAGAGGCCACCGATGGGGACGATAGGGCTCGTGCGGGGGGACGGCGATGCAGGGGCGCTCGAGCCGGGGGACACGGCTACTCTTGGAGGCGAAGGAAGAAGCGGTCGGTGGGGAGGAGCCTGACGGGAGGGGCCGCGGTAGCAGAGCGGTTGCACGCCCCTGGCGGCGCAGGCGAGGGACGTCGGTGCTATGTGGCTCCGAGATGAGGGAGGCAGGGGTCGCGTGTAGGAGCGGGTGGGGTTTGGGGAGGTCTAGGGTTAGGGTGTTTTCTAGTTAAGCCGGGTAGTATACTGCTGGCTTGCCGGGCTTTTGGCCTGGTAGGCTGGCGGTCTCCCCGGTAAAAACGTTTGTATTTTATTAGACTGTTGTTTTATTTTTAACAGACTTTTTTGTAAATTATTTTTAGACAACACAAAATACTCCAGAGGGCCAAGGTTTTACTTTGAATAGAGACATGGCATATTTAGAGGATAAAACTAGGCTTTTAGAAAATAGTTTTAGAAAAAACCATGCATGATGATGACGGTGCTCAATGCAATGTGGCATGATGACATGAGCATGCACTCATGATGATGCAATGCAGAAAAACACAGCGATTTTCTAGTAGTGATTTTAGTGGGGTGCCACAAATATTGTGATATCTGAAACAATGTTTTCAGTTGAATTATGATAGAGTATAATTTAGCAAAATACATGTTCTCATATTGTATGATAATTTGTGAAGGATGAAGATTCTAGGCATCTGGATCTCCCAAAAAGGTTTTGGGAACTAACATTATACTCGCGATTCTTTCTATAGTAGCTTGATCATAAAAGTTGTCATGATAAGGATGAATAGAAGATGTAAGTAAAATGTTTACTACACTAATAGATTACTAAAGAATGGATTTTTGAAAGAACACCAAACATTTGATGATGGTGATCCACTTCAAAGTGCAAGTCGAAAGGTATTAGTATTTGACTATATACACTTTGTACCATGTGTCATGTGAATGACACCACTATTGATGTTGATAGATTCTTTTAAAAGAAAAGGAATTGTTGAAAGAGAACCTATGAAATATTTGGCAGAAAAGAAAAGGTTGGAGATGTCCAACTAAGGTATATAGAAGATATACGTGTTATGGCTGTATGCCTTGCTTGTTAAACAATGTGGTTCTAAGGTATTGGATATCGGTATTGGATACCAAATTGGTTGGTGTGAAGTGTCATACAGAACAACACAATGCATGAACTACAACGACCTAAGTAACTGGCAAGAGAATATGTGATGATGTTCATCGAAAACAAATAAAGTGTTATGGTGTTTTTTGTTATCGTCAAACCGAGCCTTCAAGATTTGTTTTGATAATTGTTATTCTGTTCCAGTATTACGAGAACAATAGTTGTTCAAATAATTGCCGTATTCCATAAAGGATGGATGAACTTTTACAAGTCTAGTTGGAGAAATCACATCCATAAACATTATTGCAAAAATGTCGTAAGACAAAAAATTGGAAGATCACTTATGAAGTGACATCGTTGTTTGAATTATATTGGAAAGTAAACATGAAGAAACTCCATGTTGATGGATTTTCAGAGTATCTTGATTTTGATCTATTAACGCTTGTGAAACATTCCTTGAGATAATTGAAACTCCGTCCATAGGCCAAAGAGGAACGGATGACTAAATTATTGGATATTATGCATGTTGATGTATACAGTCCATTATGTGTAGCCATATGCGATGGATCTTTTTGCTCCATATGCTTTCTCCAGAAATTTGAGTGAATATATCTATATATTTACTTAATAAGGAAGAAGTATGCAACATTTGAAAATTGTTCAAAGACTTTCAGGATGAAGTGAAAAATCATTGTAACAAGAAAATAAAAGAGATTATGATTTGATCATAAAGGAAGATATTTGAGTTACAGGTTTAGCAAAAACACCTAAGATTTCAGGAATTGTTCCATGCAATTGCATTTCCCGATAAACCACAGGAGTATCGTATGTTCGATAGATCAAATCAAACCTTGTTTGACATGGTAATATCAAAGGTGTCATTTATATTACTGCCATTATGCTTTAAGGATTAAATATTTTGAGACTATCACTTTTACACTGAAAAAAGCACCATCGTGATCCGTTGAAATGACACCATATGAGTTATGGTTTGGGATAAAACCCGGATTGTCTTTTTTTAAATTTTGGTATGCTATGCATAAGTAAAATGTTTAGAACCAAAGTCGGATAAGCACGTCTTTCTAGGTTATCCAAAATAATTTGTTGGGACTTCCTCCATAACACCAAGGACAAAAGAGTTTGTCGCTTGGAACGTCAAGTTTCTTGAGAAGGAATTTTTCGTGAAAATTTAAGTGGGAGGACAATAGAACTTTGATAAGGTTGTTTAACCTTAGCTATATGTGCTGAGTAGCGCAACGCTGGAAAGTGTCCCGATGGCAGCCACAATGCTCATGGCTCCCGTGATTACAAAGGGTGTGATCTTGGAGATTAGAGTTCTTACTGAACCATGTGGGTCGGTAAGAATCAAATAGTAAGATTTGAAACATAAGTCGTTATTGTTTTGACAATGATGAACCGACTGCATGCAAAGAAGCGATAATGGGCCCTGACTCCATAAAATGACTAGAAGTCATAGAATCCGCGATAGTATCCATACACGAGAAATCAAGTTTCTGAACTTGGAAGACCCTCTAGAAAGGCGTGAAGCCTATAGGTCGTGTTTGGATCTATAAAGAAATAGACATGGAGGTTTAACATCGATGAAATAGTCGACATGTCGGAAAGAAGTTTACCGCAATGTTCAAGTTGTTGACTATGACAAGATTTGATCTTTCATAGCGATATTTAGTCTTGACGGATTAATGTAGCAACCACTACATATAATTTGGTATATGGTAGTTGAATAAACAAAACAAGGTTCTTCTAATAGAATGGTTACCTAGGACGTGTACATCACATGGTCCGAAGGGTTTTGTTAATTCAAAGGGTGCTAAATGGTCATGCAAACTTCAATAGTTGAAGTGAGCATAGCGGAGTTGGAATCTTCACCATGATGAAAATGGTAAGGGAGTTTAAATTCATCGGAGATGATGAAGATGCTTGCATTTGCAAGAAATTAAGTGGGAGCACTGAGACATATTTCTAATACATTATGTAGAGGACTTGGTGTTGATTGGAAATAATGTATCTTGTATTGACTCAAGTTAAGAATTTCATTAAAATAGGATTTCGATGAAAGACTTGGGCAAAACCAGAATATTCGGCATCAATGTCTATATGGATAGATTGAGGCGCTAATATGGTTATGCCAGACGTACATATATGAGATATTGAAAGGGTTCAATATGGAAACAACAAGAAATGTTCTTGCTGCATGGACATGATTGTATCAAGATTCAAGTGTTTCAACACTTGGTGAGTAAAATCACATGAATATTTTGATCGATTATACCGTGATATGTGTATATCCAGATATGTCCTATGCTCTAAAAGTTATGAGGACATACCAGAATGATTCATAAGATGATCATTGGACAATAGTAAAGATATTCTTATGAGCATTGGAAGAACTAAGTATATATCATGTATAAGTGACAAATAGTTAAAGGTAGTTCATTGTAAAGTGTTACAATGATACTAGTTTTGTCACAAGATACAAATTAAATTTATCTCAATTTAGACTATGGGTGGCACAATGTAATGGAAAGGATGTTCCATGATGGATTTGGATGAGTTCCAAAGTTGAAACATTGTGACGGATACTACAACAAAAGGCTAAGTATATGACTATTATAGTAGCAGCAAAGGAGGGAATTTGTGTTATGTAGTTTGTTATCAAACTAGGTATGGTTCAAAGTGGGCTAATACTATGAAGATATATTGTATGACAATAATATCAACATATTTTAACCCGAACGAACTAAAGGTCTCACCAAAGGACCAAATTTATACAATGCCATCTCATTTGAGAATGAGTGATGCGTAGAGACGCAAAGACATGCAAATACACACGGACCTGAAACTGTAAGATCCGGAGATTATGTTAACTACTAGCAACCGCGTATATGCAACACCAGAAAGCAATGGGTGTTCAATACGGAATGTTTTTCAAACTATATTATTGACTCTAGTGCAAGTGGGAGACTGAAGGGAATATGCCCGAGAGGCAATAATAAAGTGGTTATTATCTTATTCCATGTTTATCATAAATGTCTATTTTGCATGCTATAATTGTATTAATTGGAAACGTTAATACATGTGTGTTTAATAAATAAAATACTAAGTTCCTAGTAATGCCTCTCATACAAACTAGCTCGTTGATTAACAAGATGATCAAGGTTTCCTGATCATGGACATTGGATGTTGTTAATAACAAGATCAAAACATTGGTGGAATGATGTGATGAACATTCATCCGAAGTTTAGCATTACAATCAGAGTCATTATGTTTATATTGCTATAACATCATACGAAGTAATCTTAGTCCTTAGACCATGAGATCATGTTAATTTCTAACACGAGAAGAGTATCTTGATAACATCAAATGTCACACCGTAACAGGGTGACTATAAAGGTGGGTTCAGTGCTACGAAGGTGTTATGTTGAGGCTCATGGATCAAGAGTGGGATTTGTCCATCCCGATGACGGATAGATATACTCTGGGCCCTCTCGGTGATATCACATTAAGATAGCTTGAAAGCAAGTGATGTGATCACTAGAATGTTATATCACATTAAGAGTGCATGTCGGTAACGAGATCAAACTATGTATTTGGATGCCAATGATCAAATCTCGGACATGTAATATATCGCGAGACAAAGGGATTTAGTAACAACGTTAAAGGTTCACGCGATCACAAGAGTCATCGTTGAATATGTAGGAGTCAGTACGGATCTCCAGGTCCTGCTGCTGATTATTGATCGGAGACGGGTCTCGATCATGTATGCATTATTCGCGAACCGTAGGGTGACTCACTTAAGGGATATCGACACCATTTGGAGCAAATATGTTTCAGATAAAGATTTAAGAAAGTGTTGGAATCATTTTGATGGAAACCGGAATTATTTTGGGTGAAATTGCAGAAACTGGTTCTGCATGTGATATTGAAATGTTGCAGGGGGTTTTATGTGAATGTTTGTTAAATAGAGTAATTAACAAAATTCTGAATAAAATAAATAAAAGTGTTTTATTTAATGAGAGCTTGCATTAAATTTGGTGGAAATTTAATGCATGTGTGAGTGGAATGTTGAGTGGAGGCTTTTTATGGGAGTGGTAGCTCCAGCCACATGAATGTGGAAGAGGCGGGGGCACCACCATGGCTGCCACACCATGGCCCTTGGGTGCCCCATCTCCCCTATAAAAGGCCCCCCTTCTCCTCCTCACAAGCCACACCTCCTCGTGAAGGATGTCTCTCCCCCTCTAGTTATTCCCCATGGTCTCGAATTAGCGAGATACACGTTCCCGGTGGGTTTATCTGGAAAGGAGTTGCTGCTTTCGCTGCTTTGCTGGAGCGAGGGACGGAGGTTGTCGGGGTACCGGATGTGTGTGCGACCACGAATGCACCGCTGCTTTGCGGTGCTGGACTTGGTGGTGCTGGACTTGCTGGAGCTGGATCTGATGGATGTGCTGGAGCCGGACCTGCTGTACTTCATCATGATCTTGAGATTGGCAAGTGTACAACTACATCATCCACGAGTTCCATCTCGTTAACAAAGCTTTGTTATCTTCGAGGGTAAGTTCTCTATGGATGAATATCCACCCGTTGCTTGTATCTAATAGATAGATCTCTGCGATAGTTCCCATCGTAGGAAATTTTTCCTTTTCTATGCTGCAAACCCAACACATCTTCTGGGTAATCCTCCTCATAGTCTGGCCATGGGAATAGCCAGGTACAAAGCCATGAGTACTCTTTAAGTACTCGAAACTATTACTAGCATAAGTAAGGTAAAACTAATAGGAATCTTAAGTTCTAGGTTTGTTTGCAAAACGCCATGTTTACTTCATAAATACATAGGATTAAAGACCTAAGTTTAGTTCTCTACATTACTTAAGTGGGAACTTAGATTTCATGTCCACAACTCTGTTGTGGTCAAGTCAAAGTCATCTTTCAAGTCACAAATCATTTTTAAAACATCTAAAAACGGAGCCGTATGCACACTCCAACTGTCCATAACCGTGGACGCGGCTATTCGAATAGTTTGACACTCTACAGAGGTGGTGCACTTTCACCACAAAATTCGATACATCTGTCAGGGATAACCCTGAATCATCATACTTGGTATGCGGATAATCAATCCTAACCTTTCAATTATACACCCTAGTATAGGCACCTCCCCTATGAGCTTGGCCTCCCAGCCATGGCCATCTGCCATCCTTGGCACTGCATAGGTGGACATTCATCATGAGGTAGCCTCAGCTCAACCTCTTCCGCAAGGGAACCCATACTAAGGCACATAAACTTCCAGTTAAGCCCTACCCAACTCAGGTATTGTGGTTGTACAGTAAAATTGGAATGGCATCGCATCCGAACCCAAGCATCAATTTTTGTCAAAGTCAAGGCTCATGCCTCATGCAATTTCATCATCAAACCATTGTGTATCATAACACATGTCAAAACATTTCAATATAATGAATCATCATT
Organism: Avena eriantha; assembly: GCA_910589775.1. NCBI lineage: Eukaryota > Viridiplantae > Streptophyta > Magnoliopsida > Poales > Poaceae > Avena > Avena eriantha. The sequence goes on from OU342746.1 coordinate 335,511, forward strand.
CCAAGGTTTTCATAATCTTTTCTCCAAGTATTCCTATCTAAAGTGATCAGGTTTTAGCTTAGCACTAGCCACTAGTATTGAGGATATATCTCTATTGTGGGTGCTAATCAGGTATAAGTATCCAGGACTAGTTCTATGGTCTTGATGGTATCCATCTTACTTTTCCATTAATCAAATTCATTAACTAGAGAAGAAACTTCAGTAAGTTGAAAAGTAAAGCTGGTAAGTAAAAACTGGGATTGATCTAATCAAAGTTGCATATCCAAGCATGCCTAGTGCATCTGGTATAGGGGCTTGCATAAATAGCATGCATAGTTCTAGCTTGACATGCTGGTTGCAATCATTGAAGTTTTCTTCCTCTTCCTCGAAGTACTCCTCCTCGTTGTAGCCCGGGTCAGTACTAGCGTCTATAACTACATACAATGTACACAATCACCAAACAACACTTCACTACTTCTATTTTGCACACAAGGGCTCACACTAGATGATCTAGCATCATCTCAATCATCACATGGAATATCAATATTTTCTTATTCTTCTTAGTTTAGAAAAGTAATTTCTACTCATTGAAGACATTTAAGTTTTAATATTCTCCAACTAGAATATGGGATCATATTGACACATGTCATCACCACATATTCCAATATTTGGGAATGTGGTTTAAAGTGGGGATCATATATTACAATATTTCATATTACTATTTAATAATATTTAAGTGACTAGAAATGCCTATATATCATTATTTTCATACTAAACCATGTTTCATATTTGTCACACTAAATCCTATTACATATTCATGTAGAGCATGATAAATCTGATTTTTTAGAGTTGGAATCAACTCAAAAGCAGTTATGGTTGATTTTATAAAAATGTTTTAGTGGTTGAAGTCTTTGTCTTGTTATTTTCAGTATAGGTGATCTATAGTTTCAGTTGGTTTGAATTCAATGGGAGTGATTATATATTTTCAATACCTTTCTAGCAAAATTTGATTCATGCAATTTGGTTCAGTACAACTTTTTGAATTAAATTTTGAATCTACTGACATAATAGGGTTTTAAACTAAATAGCGAAATTCTATTTAAACTACTAGGCTCTACGCAAGAAAAGAAATGGGCTGGCCCTACTGCACAGCGCGGGCGCAACGGGCTGTTGACAGAATGGTTCCACGCGCCAGCGACTAGTTCTAACTGAAGTGGTATCTATCAATACTAGCCCTATGATTAGAACATGATCTACGGCTGAGGTTCTTCATCTTCGTCGAACTGCTCCGGAGAGATTCGAACCCTAACATGGCGGTGGGGGTCGCTAGGCGCTTACCAGGGCACCAGCTAGGGTCGGTGATGGGGGTGAATGGGCTTGTCGACAATGGCGAGTCGATTGGCGGTCACGGTGGCTCCTAGGGTGGCTCCAATCGATGGCTTCCTTCCTCCACTGCAGTAGCGGACTCTGATCAAATTCCAGCATCGTGGTGCTCGCCTTGCTACGGGGAACGGTCGGTGAGGTTCCTGGGTGAGTGTGGAGTGGAAAGGTGTGCCGAATGAGGTTTGGGGTGGCCTCTATTTATACACCAGTGTTGGAGGCAGGGCAACATGGTCGGGCTTCTCTGGCGACGCTGCTTGATGTCTATGCACTTCTAATCTTGTAGATAGTTGTTGGGCCTCCAAGTGCAGAGGTTTGTAGAACAGCAACAAGTTTTCCCTTAAGTGGATTACCCAAGGTTTATCGAACTCAGGGCAGAAGTGGTAAAAGGTATTCCCTCTCAAGCAACCCTGCAATCAAGATACAAGAAGTCTCTTGTGTCCCCAATACACCCAATACACTTGTTAGGTGTATAGGTGCACTAGTTCACCGAAGAGATAGTGAAATACAAGTGGTATGGATATAAGACAATGGTGCTAGAAAATAGCTTGATGGCGTGGAAGAGACTAAAAGCAAACTGAAATAAAGATGGAAGCAAGCAAACATGTAACAGATCTAGTTGCAAACGGTGTTTCAAAGCTTAGAAACAAGTCCTAGGGATCATACTTTCACTAGTGAACACTCTCATATAAATATCTTCTCTTTATGATACTACTCTAAACTACTCTCCGTTTGGACACTCTAATCCATGGTAGGGCTATAACAACACACCTCAAAGTAAGCCTTTCCCATCTAGATAACCCCACACTATCACCTTGAGCACTAGATGGTTCCAACAAACACCACAATTTCATAAAGACATCAAACTCAAAATATAAGTCATAATAAGTATTTGTAATCTGTAGCCTAAGTGCAACCATGGTGTGCACGTTGTCACTTTGACACACATGGGGAGAGCAGAGATCTATTAAAGCACTTGAGTAGCAAGGTATATCTACTTGATTACAAAGCTCATGATCACAATATGATCATGCGTAGAGAGAGAGATGAACACATAGCTACCAGTAGAACCCTTAGCCTCGAGGAAGAACTAGTCCCTCATAATCATGGGAACCAGCAACAGCGATGGATATGGTTGTGTAGATCGATGGAGATGGCTCCGGGGGCACTTCCCTGTCCTAGCAGGGTGCCGGAATAGAGACTTTCTGGCCCCCGAATCTCCCCTTCATTGGCAGTAGCGCTGTGGAATTTTTCGTGGCTGGAGGCTATTCGATTTAGGGTTTTTGCATCGGGAGGCTTCTTATAGGAAAAGAGGCAAGGTCGGTGGGTGGACCAAGGGCCCACACCACCTGGTGGCGCGGCCAGGGTCACCCACGCAACCATATGGTGTGGCCAGGGCCTGGCCCTCCTCCGTCTCGTATTTTGGCTTCGTGTCCCCCTCGGTGAAATATTTACTTTGGCTTTTGTCTCATCCAATTCCGAGAATATTCATTTTCTGACTTTTTGGAACCAAAAACAGCAGAAAACAGGCAACTGGCACTATGGCATCTTGTTAATAGGTTAGTCCAAGAAAGTTTATAAAAAGTACTCCAACGTGTGGAAAAAACATAAGAAGGTAGATATAAACCAAGCATGGAACATCAAAAATTATAGATACGTTTGCAACGTATCAACATCCCCAAGCTTAACTCCTGCTCGTCCTTGAGTAGGTAAGTGATAAAAAGAAAGAATAATTTTTGAGGTGGCATGCACCACCATAAACTTGATCAAAGTATTTCTAAAACATTGATAGCTGGGATCATAGTACTTCAACATAGCATGAAAGATAAAGTTCTAACAATAAGACATATCAACTATGTTGTAACATGAAAAGGCACGAACAAAGATTCATGAATAACAATGCTTTGCAAGACGTTTGTTTGTTTTACATAAAGAAAACATAGCATAGTGGTATTCAGGTTGTCCCTCATAGAGTAGCAAATATAAATGCATAGGACACCTTCAAAGTTCATAAGCGTGACTAGATACAAGTAGTTTAAGAACAAGACATATCAAGTTATGCATCAATCAACAAGTCTTGGGACAATGCACATAGAACTAAGAATGGCCACTATGCTCTCAAAGTAGGTGCATAAAGGTAGAAGGTGGAGACTCAACATAAAAGTAAAAGAAAGGCCTTCATAGAAGGAGGTAGGGATTCAGGTTGTCCAAAAATTATGGTACTAGTTAGCTTTCAGCTCTCATTGCCCCTATCATAAGCATCTTGAAGTGATTAAGGTTAAAGTGACAGAACTAAGAGGATATGCTTGACAAGTTACAAGCCGAAATCCCATGCCCCTTACTTACGAAGACCGAACCTCATGCTACTCAACTTTAGTCACAAGTAAGATCTTGTCATTGTAAGTACATATGTATCATAAACAACCGCCAACAGGGTACCCCTTACACATGATACAGGAGCTATGCCATAATCAAAATGACAAGGCAAGCAAACAATGAGCATCTCAGCAATCTTTTTATTTGCTATTTGCATAGGTTTTCCACCATGATTAGGCATGGCTTAGGCTAGCGGCCCAGGTGTTTCTCTAACACACATACAAACTCCATGATCTTACAAGTTCCACTTTTATTTCACACCGCCGAGATACATAAACAAAAGAACATGATATCAACAGGGTACAAAGTACAAGTGCAATGTTGAAAGCGTTCCCCATGATACATGGTTCTGCTAATTTCAACTTATAAAGCACAAGCATATACGCAACAAAGATGGACACAATGGGTCAAGGTTATTAATTAAAAGAAAGTAAAGTGTGCCATCAAGTTCGTGAGAGCTTTAATCACTAATTTTCACATAACAAGTTTAATTTGGAAGGTAGATACAAACATCAATATACTTGGAATAGCAATTGCTAATAGGTAGGTATGGTGGACTCTTTGGAATACCTTGGTTTTAGGAGTTGGATGCATGAGTGGAACTCATACTTGGTTATAGAGGCTAGCAAAAGACTGGGAGCGACCAACTAAGAGAGCAATAATGGCCATAATCATGAAGAGCGATAAAACATCATTAATAAAAGCATAAATTGATACTACAAGTTTAAAACTAAAGGATCATAAAGGCTATGGTGACTTGGGATAGTCATAACATGGTGTGATCATGCGCCAAGTCAACCCAAATAAAGCATCAAAGGAGAATACCAGAATAGTAAGCTTTAATATAGTAAAACAACGCATGATTCTTTCAAGGCACATTAAACACTCTCAATTATTTGTAACATGTCATGCTATATAAAAAATCACTAAGCATAAAGCAAAACCAATATCAAGCATGACATGACAAAGTCTAAGCCACAGTCAAAAACAATACTCCTTTTATACCACTTATAAGCATGAACCTTCCTACTCTTTTTCAATCCAAACCAACTTATTTGAAAGAACTCACAAAGATAATAATAAATAAAGATCAGTGAGCTTGTCTCACAAATCCAAAAGGAAGAACTAAAAAGTTCTAAGCTAAGAGCACAAGAAAACTAAAGCTAAACACAGTCCTACTAAAGGAGAACACTCACAGAATAATAAGAGTGAAAACTAGAGTGTTCTAAACAATGAATAACAGGGTGTGTCTCTCTCCAAAGGAAGTGCTGGGATCCAACCAACTTCTTCAAGCAAACTAAGCAAACTAAGAAAACCAAAAACAAAAACAAAACGAAGACGCTCCAAAAACAACACAACTGTGCATGAAATAATAAAAATGAAGTGTATGGAAGAAACCTAAGATTTTTATTGATGAAGAAGGGGATGCCTTGTGCATCCCCAAGCTTTGACGCTTGTACTTCTTGGTTATTTCTTGGGGTGACACGCATGTCATCCCCAAGCTTGAGCTTTAGTCCGTTCTTCATCTCATTACATCATTCTCTCCATACACCTGAAATGTTTCCTTCATACGAAACTTCACATAATCTTTATTAGCAACATTAGTGCACTCAAGATAATAAGTCTCTGGGTTCAGTTTCAACACCAATAAAACTTCCATTAAAACACAAGCTACTGTAGCACTTCCCTTGAAATCCTCAATTCTCCAAAGAGAACCCAAAAAGGAACCAACAAGAAGCAAATGCAAATAATGGCAGAAATCTGTCAAAACAGACCATTAGGTAAAAACCAATTTGTTCGAAGAACTTCTGTTGCTCAAATCGAAAAGTATTGAACTAACTAAAGTTAGATAACAACCTGGGGCAGAAGCACAAAAATTCACTCCTCAAAAAGTCGTACAGAGATTTTACACGATTTTTTACAACGAAACACAAAAGTCTGTTTCGGGACAGGAACTTTCCCACACATTACTTCTCTCTCATTAGAGGTTACTCTTAGCACAAAAACCACAAAAAATGATAAGGAGCGGTTATTACAGATGTAATAATTTCCAAGACTCAACTAAAACTTTTGGGTTATCTCCCAATAAGTACTTTTCTTTAACGCCTTTAAGTTAGGCATGATAGTTTGAGAAGATGCTCACATAGGAAATATGATTTGAAGTAAAAGAGAGCATTACGAAGCAAATTCAAAACACATTTAAGTCTAACCCACTTCCTATGCATAGGAATCTTGTAGACAAACAAGTCATGAAAGCACAAAGCAATAAGCATAGTAAAGCAAAACAAGTGCAACTTCGAAAATTTCAACATAAAAGGGGAAACTTAATATTATTGAGATGCATAAAACCATGTTTCCCTCTCTCATAATAACTTTCAGTAGCATCATGAATGAAATTAACAATATCACTATCACATAAAACATTCTTATCATGAGCCACATGCATAAAATAATTATTACTCTCCCTATAAACTAGTCATTCTTATTAATTGTAGTGGGAGCAAATTCAACAAAATAGCTATCATTATTATTTTCATCACCATAATCATCAAATATAGGACGCATATTGTAATCATAATTAATTTTCTCCTCAATAGTAGGTGGACTGAAAGTATCATATTCATCATTGTAATCATCATATATTGGAGGCATAGTATCAGCAAAGTAAATTTTCTCCTCCATGCTTGGGGGACTAAAAAGATCATCTTCATCAAAACCAGGTTTCCCATCCTTAGACTTTTCCATAGCATTAGCAATAATGGTGTCCAAATAATTCATACTAACAACATTTCTATTAGCATGCAAATAAAGTTGAATAGGTTTTTTAATTTTCTATTCAAATACTTCATGTCCTAACTCAAGATAAATACTATAAAGCTCTCTAATTTTGTTGTTGTTTTCCATTAAGCCTAACTAGTGAAAACAAGAAACAAAAATACAAAATTGCAGAATCTAAAGGAAATAACTTCGAGCACTCACACCGGAGGATGGGAGTACCTTTTACCTTACCTCCCCAGCAACGGTGCCAGAAAATAGCTTGATGTCTACGCACTTCTATTCTTGTAGACAGTTGTTGGGCCTCCAAGTGCAGAGGTTTGTAGAACAATAGCAAGTTTTCCCTTAAGTGGATTACCCAAGGTTTATCAAAATCAGGGAGGAAGTGGTCAAAGGTATTCCCTCTCAAGCAACCCTGCAATCAAGATACAAGAAGTCTCTCGTGTCCCCAACACACCCAATTCACTTGTCAGGTGTATAGGTTCACTAGTTCGGCGAAGAGATAGTGCAATACAAGTGGTATGCATATAAGACAATGGTGCTAGAAAATAGCTTGATGCCGTGGAAGACTAAAGGCAAACTGAAATAAAATGGAAGCAAGCAAACATGTAACCGATCTAGTTGCAAATGGTGTTTCAATGCTTAGAAACAAGGCCTAGGGATCATACTTTCACTAGTGAACATTCTCATATAAATATCTTGTCTTTATGATACTACTCTAAACTACTCTCCGGTTGGACACTCTAATCCATGGTAGGGCTATAACATCACACCTCAAAGTAAGCCTTCCCCATCTAGATAACCCCACACTGTCACTTTGATCACTAGATGGTTCCAACAAACACCACAATTTTATAAACACATCCAACTCCAAATATAACTCATCACAAGTATTTGTAATCTCTAGCCTAAGTGCCACCATGGTGTGCACGCTTTCACTTTCACACACATGGAGAGAGCAGAGATCTATTAAAGGATTTGAGTAGCAAGGTAGATCTACTTGATTACAAAGCTCATGATCACAATATGATCATGCATAGAGAGAGATTAACACATACCTACCAGTATAACCGTTAGCCTCTAGGAAGAACTACTCCCTCATCATCATGGGAACCAGCAACGACGATGGAGATGGTGGTGTAGATCAATGGAGATGGCTCTGGGGGCACTTCCCCGTCCCGACAGGGTACCGAAATAGAGACTTTCTGTCCTCCGAATCTCCCCTTCGGTGGTGGTGGTACTGTGGAACTTTTCGTGGCTGGAGGCTGTTCGATTTAGGGTTTTTGCATCAGGAGGCTTCTTATAGACGAAGAGGCAAGGTCGGTGGGTGGACCAAGGGCCCACACGACCTGATGGCGCGGCCAGGGGTCACTCGCACTACCATATGGTGTGACCAGGCCCTGGTCCTCCTCCGTCTCGTATTTTGGCTCCGTGTCCCCCTCGGTGTAATATTGACTTTGGCTTTTGTCCCGTCCAATTCCGAGAATATTCATTTTCTGACTTTCTGGAACCAAAAACTGCAGAAATACGGCAACTGGCACTGTGGCATCTTGTTAATAGGTTAGTCCAAGAAAGTCTATAAAAAATACTCCAAAGTGTGGACAAAATATAAGAAATTGGATATAAACCAAGCATGGAACATCAAAAATTATAGATACGTTTGCAACGTATCACTGCTATAGGTCGAGCTAAGCATGGCAGAGGGCATGGGTCGACGCAGGGTACTATGGTGATCGTCACATGCGTGATGGCGCGGCAAGGGGTGGTCTCAGTTGGTCAGGCAATGTCGGTGCCCTGTTCAGGTACAAAAGTGTTCGTCACTAAGTACGGTGGTCACGGGGCGCGCAATGGTGAACCATCATGTCTGGGAGGTCACTAGTGCTACGACGACCGCGGGTACGAGCGGAGAGAGCGAGGCGCGGCGTGTGCATGCGAGGCGGCTGCGGCGCTCCGTCGTGCTCTCGGCATGGCAGAGCCTTAAATGGGCGAGGCTGTTCCAACGTCTCCACTTCTCGTCGTTGTTCAAGGGGTGGACAGAGGGTGGCGGTGAGGGCACAACTAGCAGCTAGGTGTCATGGGAGAGGGCGGCGTGGCGCGAGGCGACCTGTCCGTGCTTGACCGACATGGATAAGCTCGGGTACGCATGGCACTGGTGCAACGACGAAGGGCAATGGCTCCACTACATGACTACGTACTGGGGCTGATCGTGGGAGAGATATGGAGTAGAATTGGGGTACAATGGATGATCAATTGATTCATCACAAACAATAGATAGTTGGTAGTTGTACTGTGTCTACTAGGTGTTCGACCAAATGGCCGCATGAAATTTACTTTCAAATTTTTGAATGATTTTTGCTGAGTGATCTGGTCATATGCTTGGTAGTCTATGGTTGCTGGGAATTGTCAGGTGGAGGTTGTTTGAGTGGTTCCGGGTGCACACCTACCTTCACCGCGCGCGAACCCCCTTCCAGCGCTAAACCCACTACTGTCGCCCATCACCGGGACCATCACTGATCGTCGTGTATTCCTTCCGCCTCTCCGACGCCTCCTGGAGCCTAGGTACGCTTCCCCGTGCCTCCCCTGAAAGTTTTAGAGTTTCTTCTCATCGTGTCTTACGCGAGGTGGACGACACGCGCCCGTCGTTGTTCTGCACTTAAATCAGATGGCCAGGGATGATTCTTACTGGTTCAGCGTCGACAGGTCGCTGACGAGCGGGTCTGCCCCTACCAGTTCAAAATCGCCAGATCCCGCTCCTCCTAAAGCCTGATGGGACAGAATGCCCCCTATGTGGCCCTTCTCCTCTGGGAATTCTAGCCAGTTCCTTTTTCTTATAATAAATATTTTGAGATCAGTATTTTTATAGTTTGGTTTAAAAATGAGTAAAAATGGAAAATACTATATCTTGACTAGATCTAAATTCCTACATGTTCCTGCACGTATTGTACAACATGCAGAACAAACCCTCAGCCAAAGTAGTTTTTGTTATTTAATGGAAATTAATCTACTAAAACGAGTCCATTGCAAGCAACAAGTATTCTAGGGAGTTGCACTTATCCAAATGAAGTTTTGCCAACTTTCCCTGGAAGGTGGGTTAGGTACCTGTCTAGTGACATTGGTCCCCTGCCAAGTGGAGCTGTATTATTCTAGTACTAAAAATAACAAAATCAATGCATAAGTGTCTGACGGAAATTCTTAAGGTTAATCTATGCTAGATATTGAGTTGATTCTAACTTTCCCTGAAGTGGTACTATAGTACCTACCAAATTCCAAGAGAACAAAAATTTATCAAGCCATTAACTAATTTTGGTGAATTAAACCTCTCTACCTAGAGTTAATTCAATAAATAAATCACTTCAGGTCTTCTACAACTCCTAAAATGATGGATCCAGTTTCTACATAAATGAATTTTAAGTATCTATATGATTACTTTGGTTTTATATTAAAAGCTTCTGTATAATAAATATTGTGAAAAAGAAAAATTGCTTACAAAGCTGACTTTGGGAATTTCCCAAGGGCATTCTGGTAATTATATTAAAGTGATTCCAACTCTCACAAATCAGAAACTCAATGCTATACAATATACTCTAAACACAAATTTATTTGAGCTACAAATATTTTATGGTGATCTATTCACCGAAACTAGGGTTATTTCCACTAAGATAATCATAACTAATTAAGGAAATTGATAAAATCACGAAACCACTTTTTAGCCTTGTTATTTAAATACCCATCTATTGATATCATTTTTCACATTTATATCATACATACCCAAGACTTAGTTGAAAACCCCTTCACTAGGTGGGATTTGACTAAATCATAAAGGAAATACCACAAATGCAATCATAGTAACTCCAAATGCTATGGTCCCAATCTATGCAAAACGTACTGAAGAGAATCATGTGTTGTATGTTTGTTTGATGTATTGTATTGGTGCTTGTATGCCTTGTGTTGATTGTGCCCTTGCTTGTTTGCATGTGTGCACCTTGACGATGATAGTTGTGATTATCTCGGAGATCAGAAGAAAATGGTTATTATGGTTATTATTATGGTATTCTAAGAAGAGGTCTATGGACATATATTGCAAGATTGCTGAGAACAGGCAAGCCACCTTCTTACTCATAAGCCTTGTCCTACTATTTTACTTATCATGTTTTACCTACTATTTATCAAAACAACATTGTTTTATATTATGATGATCTATATCTAGTAGTGGCTTGACTCCTCCAAACCATTACACATTTGTACTGCTAAGTATAACCCCCTTTATGAAACCTACTTGTACCTAGTATGGTATAAGGTCTATAACACCATACCCCTTTGGAGACCCCATTTTAGCGGAACAAAAACTATAGTATGGGAAGATTCCGGAATAGTTTTACAAAATGTTTTATGGTAAAATCTTGGTGAGGTCTGACCTACCAAGAGAAGTTTGAGAAGAAAAATGTTTTTGTTTTTGCAAAAGAGGCTGGAGCAAAATGGTTACAAAAATGCACCCATTTCTTTTGTAGTTTTGCCAAAACATTACTCTGGAGTGGGACATGGCTAGACTTGAAGTTTGCTACTCTAGTGTGGAAATTCTCACAACTGCTTCTAAGGTATCAGCTCCCTCTAATTCCAGGCTTCCTTCACAAAAAGGGTCAACTATTAGCCAGTCACCTAGAGGAGGTAAGATCGCCCATGTGACCGACCAATCGATACTATGAGCCTCTCATTAAAAGTGGCCACTTTTGAGGAGTCGGATGCCCTCTAGATGGTCTTTGGCCCAGACGTCCTGGCCTTAGAGGAACAACTCATAGGGTAGGTCCTATTCAATAGTGGCATCCGGAGTGTCTTGATCGGTTACTCGACCCACGATCTTTAGGTGATCAGGGCAGGGTACCGGGATGGTGTGGCTAAAGTGTACAACCTCTGCAGAGTTGATGGCTGTGATATACAACACTTTTTAGCAATATAAATTGTGTCATTTTCCTATCATATCATGCTCCATCTAACTATTGCTATGCTTCATATGCATGATTACTTGTTTTTATTAAATTCATTATGAGCCTTGCACATATAGTAGTTTAAGTAGAATTTTATCCCTCTTCCTTGTCTTTTACATGTGTAGGTGTTGATGATGATTATGGATAAAACAAAGGCAAAAGGAACAAAGAAAGCATTGTATGGAGGAGCTACAGGGACCAGCCTTAGCCATTCGAGAGGTTGGAAAAGTGGATTTTTCCAACTTCTCAAAATAAAGATCCTAGACCACAGGGTTTTATCCCTCAATGATACGAACTCAACGAGCCCAAGAACACCCAAAACGAAGTTCGTATGAAGAAATGGCGGCCAAAATACTAAAAGGGACAGACGGTTTGATGAGCAACTATACGACCGGAGCTATTATTTTGGTCGTATAGCTCCGCCCGTATAGTTGACAAAAAAGTCAGAAACGACGGGGTTTCACCTCAGAAAAGCTCCAGAACCTTCCCTAAGTCATATGACGGTAATAGGGGAACCCTTGGGAACCCCCAAGGCCTATATAAAGGAGGGAGAACCCAAGGAAGCCACAACAAATACACAAGACACCATATACAAGATCTAGATCCCATCTACTGGCTCCATGGTGGCGCCCTGCCGCTGTGGCACCTCCATAGCCTCTACAGTTTTACCAAGAATTAGATCTCCATCAACACCACCAAGCCATCCAAGCAAAAAGGAGGAGAAGGAGGACGCCGTCATCACCACGCCGATGCCACCATCACCACGCTGACATCATCATCTCCATCACTGCTACTCCTTTGTCCATCCCCTTCATGATCTCCATGATGGGTTGTAACATAGCTTGAACCCCCTTTTATTAGTGTTATGATGATTTGAGTAACTAAAGTGTGGTCTGTTCTTGTTAATTAATATGTTTGTGCTTTCTCTTTATATTCTTCTATTCATGATATTATTCTAGTGATTGGAGACGTCCAATCCGTTGTTGAGGAATTTACTAGGGATTCACGGAGTGTCACAAGGATCATCATTAGTCTCTACTCGTTCCATGGGCCTGGCAAGTCCGTGGGTAGAACTAATAGGCTATTTGCTATAAGTGATTTGTGCAGGCAATAGTAGCTTAGGATGCACCGCCCATTAAGATTTAATTTCCTCAAGATCACTCATGATATAGATAGGTATAGTGTTGCGAATTTCTTGACCCAAAAAGGGACATATGAGATATCTTGTGACTAGCACACTTGCTTAGGAATATGGTTGTCCATAGAACTTAATGCCTTTGCTCTAGTTTACCTTGATTGGTCTTGTTACCTTAATACACTATTCTCTTACGGATGACCCTTGTTCGCAGAGGGTGTGGACAATTGAGTTGTCTAGTTGCCACTTATCAACGGTGGGATACAATGATATACGAGGGACCACCACAATTATAGTTAACAGCTATTCCATAAGCACTTATCATGCACACTAGTATACACAACATTACTTGAGGAAGCATAGCATTAATATTTCATCCCATTGCATTCACCTATTTTCAGTTTTACTTTTGTTCTAGTTTTCTTCCAGTTGTAGTAGTAGTTATTACAAAACATCTTAAATTCATATATCCTAGCAACTTATAGCATAGGGTATTTCCAAACCACGGTTTGGGTGCGTCTGTGGTCGCATTGACAATGCGGCTACGAGGGTCGTGTTCACCGAGCTCCCATCAGGACAAACTCTTAAATATTTGCTGCTGCAAGTACTGCAGTAACCCTGTTTTGGTGTAGGAACCCCAGTCCATCAAATTGGTGCCGTTTCCGAGGAGCAAAGCATTTGGTTATCTACTCGCACATAGTTTATTTCAGTTTGTTGCTATTATCTTACTTCTTTCTTTTATATTGAAAACAATAAAAAAATTACAAAACCAAAAATTTATAAAAACTGTTACTACTAATCATGTATTTCGAGATAAATTTTGTTCAGGAGATAATACAAGCATTGGAGGAGATAAAGGGTTCAAGTTCATCAAGCCTGGTTGCTAGACATGAGCTGATAAAGAAATTGGTGGACCAATTGGAAAGGCATTCATTATGGTTGCGTGCTAATGATGGATCTTATTGCACAATTTGTATAACAGATGACCAAATTATAATAGAGATAAATCCTATGCTAGTTTGGAAGTACTAGAATATGTTCTTTTTATAGGTGCATCTGAAATGGTATTTAGACTAGGAAGTATTGATGTTGAAAGTGAAGCACTTGATGGAGTTTTTAATTTAGTATACCTCATATTCCTCTTTTGCGAAAATAATTTAAGTGCAGAGGAAAAGGAGCACAAGGAGGAAGAACAGATTGATCACCATCTCACACCTTCGACTCCTACTTTTGATTCTATCATTGCTATTAAGACACTAGTCGATGAAAAGGAGGAACAAAAAGGTGAGGTTGACAAAGAGAGTCACACTAAAACTTTTGTTTGTGATGCCTCTCACTCTAGTAGTGAGTTTTATGATGCTAAAACTGTTGATAATTGTTCCGCGGAGGTCTTGTGCATACACACTCATATGGAGAGCATTAATAATAATGAACTAGAGATAGAACCTTGATATACCAACATGCAGGGTCCTGAACTCCCTGCTATGAAGGAAGAATACTATGAAGTGTTCCCCAACACAGGTTACCAAGGTATATATTTAAGAATTTTATATGAATCTCAAATCCTCTCACTGTAGCTATACATGGAGGCATGATCACCAAGCTTGGTGCATCAACACTCGCTTGAAAGCGAGAACTTGTTCATCTACATGATGCTGATGCACCATAAGTGGGTACGACTCCGACGGAACTCTACTTTGAGATGCTTCAAACTGGTATGTACAACCTCACCTCGAGTTGATATCCCTAGGGATCCAGGTGGGTAATGTATGGAGCATCCTAGCCTAGCTTTATGGCTTTAAAGAGAGCGCTTCCTTGGAGGCAACCTAGAAGTCATTAGGCGTCTTTCTTAGTTTTGTGTCTTGCGTCTAGTTGCATTCATTTTGCATTGGCACTTCTATTCCTTGCATGTCTTACTATTAGCGTAATCTTGTGGTAGTTTTCAAAAGGTAGAATTTATTGTCACTATATTATGTGTTGCATAAACTCGGTAGAAAGGAAGAGAAAATCAGTTTCAGGTGAATCCTTCAATTGTATGTATTTGTTGGTCAAAAGTTTAATCTGTTATTTTTCTGTCAAAACATGGTATTTCACTAAGTTACAAGATAAGAAAGAATTCATGAAGAAATAGAAATTTTCTGATGTATACAGATGGTTTAACGACTAACTATATGGTGGGAATAAAAATTCTGGTCGTATAGTTACGGTCGTATAAATATTATTGCCATCGATTTTTTTCTTTCATATGTACTGTGAGTTTAACGAACAACTATACGGTGGGAATAAAAATTCCGGCTGTATAGCTCCGGTCATATAGATATCGGTACCTCCATACAAATTATTTTCTAATATACTGAGAGTTTAATGACCAACTATATGGCAGGAATAAAAATTCTGGTCGTATAGTTCCGGTCATATAGATATCTATGCCTTTATTTATTTTCTATCCTAGGGACAGACAGTTTGACGACCAAGTATATAGAGGGAACATTTTGTTTTGACTGTATAGTTGCACCCGTATAGCTGCACCACCAGGAGGAAACCCTAAAATTTTGATAGGAGGCCAACTATATGGCGGGAACACATTGTTCGGTCGTATAGTTGCGCCTGTATAGTTGGGAAACCCCTCAAACGCCAAATGGAAGCTAACCATTGCTCAAAATTTCATTCTTTCTTCTACCTTCTTCTTATAAAAGCCTCGAAACACCACCTGGGATCTTCTCCCATGTTTTAGAGAAGCCAAGCATATGTAAACAATAAAGTTTTATCTCAAAAATTCCTTGAGTTGTAATTATCTTTAGTAGTTCATGTTTTCTTTTCGTTTGCTTTCATTAGTTGGTTGAACAATCTTCATTCGTATACCAAACTGTTGTCTTTTATTTTATGTGTTATTTTCATAGGGACTTGAACCTTGTGTGACGACGTGTACGGTATTGCCAATCGTGCAAACACTCGCATGAGCCACCTGGTTGCTTCAATTCAACGTTTCAACAATCAGTGTTTGGTAAAACCTTCCAACTCGAACCTCTTTTAAATAAGCACACAGGGGCTGCACACTCGTGTCTCATATCCAGTTTCACTTGCACCTCATCACAATCTAGGAGAGGCCACTTCTAGAACTAGTTTGTTGACTTAGGCGTGGTGCTTAGGTTGATGAACCGACTCAATGGGACTTGTATTTTTATCACTTGTGAGCTAAACCCGTGTCTTAAAAAACATAAAAATATTTTGTCTTCTTTCTAGTCTTGTTCCTACCAGGTTATTAAGGAAGGCATACACCAGATCATGAAGCATTCATTGAACAAAAGGTTCTTTGTCCATCAAAGTAGTGGTTAAAAGCACCTCAACGGTAAAGTGTGTCACCCTTGCTTTAACTTAAGCTTGGGGAGGTAACCACTTCTTATACTCTCTTTTGATAACTGCATTTTCTCTTTTGTTTTCATGATCTTCTCAAGTTTAGCTTGAGGAGGTTATTTTGCAAGCATAGAGTCTTGTAAAAAGTTCTTTATCTTAAAAAGTGTTCATGCTATTGTGTATCTCTCTATTTTTGAATGCTTGCTTAGGTGAGATTTTGTATTTATATAAGGGATATACTTGCTCATGTTAGGCCCCATAGTGCTGGAAAATATTGTGATCTTCTAAATACACATTGCTATGTTCCCTACATTTTGAAAAGAAAAAAATATAATAAAGAAGTTCTTTGAAACTTGCTAGTTTTCACTGTTCAGATTTGCCTTAAGTGAATGGTTATGGAGTAGCACGACCCCATATTGCTAGAAATGATGGTCTTAATGGATGCTAACTGAGTGAGTTGTCAAATAAGAAATGATGTTTCAAAGTTTTGAGATTACATATGCCAAAATTTTGACTTGAAAATCAAAGTGAGATATTGATTTATGATGTTTCAAAATTTTGATGTTCCATGCTTGTTTTATATCTACTTTCTTATGTTTTGTCCACACTTTGGAGTATCTTTACACATTTTCTAGAACTAACCTATTAACAAGATGCCACAGTGCCAATCGCCTGTTTTCTGTTGTTTTGGTTCCAGGAAAGCCAGAAATTAATGAATATTCTCGGAATTGGACCGGACAAAATCCAAGCTCGATATTTTACCGGAAGACTCACGGAGCCAGAAGACGAGACGGAGTGGGGCCAAGGGCTGGTCACACCACCTGGCTGCGTGGCCAGGCCTGACCCGCGCTAGGGTTGGTGTGGGCCCCTCCGGCCTCCACCAACCTTGCCTCTTTGCCTATATATTGCATCCAATACAGAAACCCTAAGGACCTGATCAAAATTCCATGAAAGAGTCTGTAGCCGCCATCATCTCCATCCCTAGATCAGGAGGGATCTGAAGCTCTTACCGGCACCCTGCCGGAGGGGAGAGTTCACCCTGGAGGCCTTCTTCATCACCGTGCCTGCCTCTGGTGTGATGCGTGAGTAGTTCATCTCTGGACTACGGGTCCATGTAGTAGCTAGATGGTTGGTTCTTCTCCTTTGTGCTATCATGCTTAGATCTTGTGAGCTCCGTTCATGATCAAGTTCATCTATTTGTAATCATACATGTTGTGTTTGCGGGGAACCGATGGATATTAAGATGCTATTTCAGATTGATTATTTATTCTATCATGTCTTTGTTATTTGTGATCTTGCATACTTTCTGTTGTTAGTAGCTATCTTGGCCAAGTAGACGCTAGCAACTCCAAGAGGGAGTATTTATGCTCGAAGTGGGTTCATGCCTCTAGTAATCTAGGGATGTGACATAAATCTCTAAGGTACTAGATGTGCTGTTGCTACTAGGGAGAAAACAACAATCCTTTGTTCATAGAACAATCGTATTGTTTACTTTACACACTTTGCTGAATTCAATTATCTGTTGCTTGTAGCTTAATACTAGAGGGGGTTCGGATGATAACCTGAAGGTGGATTATTAGTCATAGATGCAGTTGGATTACGGTCTATGTATAATGTTTTAATGGCCTATCAAATCTCAAAGGAGTCAAGATGATTCGTATATGCATGTATGCTTTCTCAATGTTTGTCAATTGCCCCGCCGTAATTTGTTCACCCAACATGTCATCTATCTTAAGGAGAATCACCACTAGTGAACTATGGACCCTGGTCCTTTCTTTTACCATCAATCTACAACTGTTTACTTTTTTCTATTTACTTTCTGCAAGCTTCTACTTTCTTCCACACAATACGTTTCATCCTTTGTTTTCAGCCAAACTGGTGAGATTGAAAACCTCACTGTAAGTTGGGGACAAAGTTATGTGATTGTGTTGTGTAGGATTCCAGGTTGGAAACAACACCTTGGAGGTGTTTCCTTGCTCCTACTGGTTCGATAACCTTGGTTTCATAACTGAGGGAAAACTTGTTGCTATACTCATCATACCTTCCACTTGGGGTTCCCCAACAAGCTCAACATTTTGAGTAAGCAGTGTCTTGCACCACATTCGCACAACATGGGATGCTAACAACTCCGCTGTCCTTTAAACAATCCAAAAATAGGAAACTCCTAGAGTTTGGCTACGAGTTACCCAACATATGTAGCCAAAATGGTATATTTGGGTATGCATTGGTATTTTCATGGTCCTGCGTTAAAAGAGAAAGTCGGAATACTCCTCTGCCCGTTATGAGAAATCATTATACCATACAGGTAAACCTTGGTAATGGTCACGAGTGTCCTTCCTAGCCTGCACAGTCTTGATTGAACATATACCCCTCTTTTGGCATGGTCTCGTTACTAAGAAATATATTTTCTATGAGCTCAACAATCGAAGTTTGCACTTGAGAGATTTTAATAGATGGCATGAGTGGGCAGCATTGGAAAACTCTATTTCTATGTATGATTGACAACTAACCGTGTGCAGCTTTGCCTTATACAAATAAAACTACGAAAATACAATAAAGTGCATATAAAAGGAGCACAATTTTACTTGCAAGCTAGATTTAACTTTGACATGGGGCATAGAAGTTTTTGACTAATCTCTAGTGGTTTAGAATAATATAACTAAGCTTATATTTCCTTGTATGATTATGTGCTCTCTTACTTTGAGTTTGCAGGAAAAACAAGGATATGGTGCATTGATTTCAAATGATAAGAAATATCACATCCATTAAGTTATCGATCCTTTTTTCTTGAGGACTAGCAAGATCTAGCTTGGGGAAGTTGATGGCTGTGATATAAAACACTTTTTAGCAATATAAATTCTGTCATTTGCCTATCATATCATGCTCCATCTAACTATTGCTATGCTTAATATCCATGATTACTTGTTTTTATTAAATTCAGTATGAGCCTTGCACATTATTAGTTTAGGTAGAATTTTATCCCTCTTCCTTGTCTTTGACATGTGTGTTGGTGTTGATGATGATTATGGATAAAACAAAGGAAAAAGGAACAAAGAGAGCATAGTATGGAGGAGGTGCAGGGACCAGACTTAGCCATTTGAGAGGTCGGAAAAGTGAAATTTTCCAACTTCTCAAAATAAAGATCCAAGACCACAAGGTTTTTGCCCTAATGATACGAACTCAACGAGCCCAAGAACACCCAAAACGTAGTTCGTAAGAAGAAATGGCAGACAAAATCCCAAAGGGGACATACGGTTTGACGAGCAACTATACGGCTAGAGCTATTATTTTGGTCGTATAGCTTCGCTCGTATAATTGCCAAAAAGTTTGGAAACGATGGGATTTCACCCTAGAAGAGCTCCAGAACCTTCCCTGAGTCATATGACGGTATTGGGGGAACCCTAGGGCACACCCAAGGCCTATATAAAGAAGGGAGGACCCAAGGAAGCCACAACAAATACACAAGACACCATATACAAGATCTAGATCCCATCTACCGCCTCCACGGCAACGCCCTCCTGCTGTGCCGCCTCCATAGCCTCTACAGCTTCACCAAGATCTAGATCTCCCTCAACACCATCAAGCCATCCAAGCAAGAAGAGGAGGAGAAGGAGGGCGCCGCCATCACGACACCGACACCACCATCACCGCGGCGTCATCATCATCTCCATTGCTGCTACTCCGTCGTCCTTCCCCATCATGATCTCCGTGATGGGTTGTAACATGGTTTGAACCCCCTTTTATTAATGTTATGATGATTTGAGTAATTTAAGTGTGGTGTGTTCTTTTTAATTAATATGTTTGTGCTTTCTCTTTACATTGTTCTATTCATGATATCATTCTAATGATTGGAGACGTCCAATCCATTGTTGAGGAGTTTACTAGGGATTCACAGAGTGTCACAAAACTTATCATTAGTCTCTACTCGTTCCATGGGCCTGACATGTCCGTGGGTAGATCTAATAGGCTATCTGCTATAAGTGATTTGCGGAGGCAATAGCAGCTTAGGATGCACCACCCATTAAGATTTAATTTGCTCAATATCACTCATGATATAGATAGGTATAGTGTTGCGAATTGCTTGACCCCAAAAGTGACATATGGGATATCCTGTGACTAGCAGACTTGCTTAGGAGTACGGTTGTCCATAGAACTTAATGCCATTGCTCTGGTTTACCTTGATTGGTCTTGTTACCTTAATACACTATTCTCTTACGGATGACCCATGTTCGGAGAGGGTGTGGACAATTGAGCACGGTGGGATACAATGATATACGAGGGACCGGCACAATTATAGTTAGCAACTATTCCATAAGCACTTATCATGCACACCGGTATACACAACATTACTTGAGGAATCATAGCATTAATATTTTATCCCATTGCATTCACCTATTTTCAGTTTTACTTTTGTTCTAGTTTTCTTCCAGTTCTAGTAGTTATTACAAAACATCTTAAATTCATTTATCCTAGCAACTTATAGAATAGGATATTTCCATATGTGGTCGCATTGACAACGCGGCTGCGAGGGTTGTGTTCACCGAGCTCCCATCGGGACAAACTCTTAAATATTTGCTACTACAAGTACTGTAATAACCCTGCTTTGGTGCAGGAACCCAGTCCATCAATAGAGTAAATCTATTCGAATAGCCGTATCCACGGTAATGGACGGTTTGGAAGGTTGCTGTAGAGCGGTGCTGGTTTTGATTTCAAAAAGTATTTGAAAAGATCAAAGGTTTTGGAAATGTTGTGACCATGGGATGGTCGGAAAGGAAGGAAAGGAGTTGGTCACGAGATGACCAGAAGGAGGAACAAATGGGTGACCCAATCCTAGTGTTTTCCAAACTTTTTCAAAAAGGTTTCCAAAATGTGTTACAAAAGTTCCCAACAAAGATATATAGATGTTATATCTACAGGAGAAGCTATTTTAGAAAAGAACCTCTCATGGAGCCCTCCTACTACCATAGCCATACTACATATCCTTTTATTGTTATTCTTTTAAGGTGGTTTGCGAGTACATTCTTTTAAGGTGGCATTGTCCCTAGCTATTAACTTGGTCAGATATCAAGGAGAAGGTGTTGATGACGACTATGCGAGCTAGGGCGTTCTCACAGTCAGTTGCCTATAGGTTAAGGCATGGCTCGGGCTCTGCACTTGATGAAGTTCCGCTGATGTTGACTAATGTAGCCATAATGGCAAATAAGGTATGACTTGTATCTGCTTATGTAATAGATGTTTACTTTGATACTTGTCGATTATGTGCCATGACGAACTGATCATGGGATCATCGTGTATGCATAACAGGGATTCTCGGAGGACTAATCCGAGAGCCCTACACCCAATTTGTTATGAGGGCCCCACAGTATTTTAAAGGTTTTCCAAAAACCTATAGTATTTTAACAATGATAAAAACAGAGTTGAATGATTTTATAAAACGAAAAGTGAGAAAACCAAATGGAAAAAGAGTTTTGCTAAAAAATGGAGCAGGGCAGATCAGACCGTAGCCTAGCTCGCCTCTCCTTCCCTCAAACTTCTCAGTGGTCCAAATTCGGCCCACCTACCCAGTTCCCGGCCCGGTAACCCTTCCAGTTATTTCCTTTTCTTCAACCTCGAGCCAGAAGGACATTGACGAGAGTAGTTGCGTGTCGTCACTGGTGTCATCCCTGCCTCATCGTGATGCTCGCTGTGAAGATATGCACACTACCGACATCTCCTGTGCCTACAAGAACCCCATCCAGCACTGGATCGAACCCTAATCCCCTATTTCATGTTCCCCCCTGGCAGGAACCCTAGCTCGCTCGATCTTCGAGGCACCACTGTATCTGGCCGTCCCTTGATCATCTAAGATCACCGTGGTGTTCCTCCCACTATCCCCCGTTCGTTTGACCCTAGTAGAGGAAGCTGACATGGTCCGGACCATCTCAAGTGCAACCTAGATCTTCGATAACCTCCGTTGCCGTCCTCGCTGATTCTGGCATCCGCTCGCCTCGCCCTTGACCTCGTCACATTCTGGTGAGTTGTTGATCCTCGTAGTGATTCCCGTTTGCTCGCCTTCTTGTTGTAGCCGCCACTCATCGTGTGACTGCAATCATCGCCGCCGGCCCCCGCTGTACTGGTTGCTCCGGTGACCTAAAAATAGTAGCACGACCATGCTTTTACTCGGTGTTCTCGCTTCTGTCGAACACAACCGGCCACCAAGCTCCGCATGCTCTCTCCCGATCGATACATGCTCGAACTTGGAGAAATCACATCGGTGATGTCATGCCGTCGTCATCGTGACGTCAGCATGCGCAGGTCAGCGCTTGGTCAAACCGGGCTAGGTTCCACCAGCCCAAGTCGATGCTGAGGTGTCTTGGGGCCCATCCGTCAGCCTCTCCGGCTAGCTGGAGCCTTAGTACAAAAAGTGTTTTAGCCCGTTTTATTTTAATTTCATAAATTTATTTAATATGGTAAATTCAAGAACTAATTATCTATAAGTCAAAAAAATGTGACTAATACATCAAAATTGTCGTGGTATTGCCAATGAGTACGCCATGGAGGGTTCCTCACATAACGTGTTTAGAGAGGTGAGGGTAGGCGGTGAGTTGGCAGGTACGAGGTAACACAGCTTACCCAGGTTCAAGTCCCACAATGGTGGCGGAACTCTACTCTTAATATAAATCACTATAAGGATAATACGGCGAGTTATAGAGATTGGTTTGCTATGCGAGGGTGTTATGAATCATTCCCTAAAGGCTCCCATAGGTCTGGCTTATAAAGGCACCAGAACCTAGGGTTACAGGGAAAGTACCTTGCTAGACAAGTTAGAGAGTCCTAAACTAATACTAACTAGTCTTTGTGTCTTGTACTCCAAGGCTACAAGTATGTTGGTGGCTCCAACATAGCCTTCCTATATCCGACATGGCCCCCCTTCTAGATCCGTCTAACTGGGCCGCCCAGTAGGCCATGGGCCATGCTACCAGCTATAGCCCACCCAGGTTAACTAGATTAGAGACATGCAATGGTGATACCCATTTAGCATATCCTCAACAGTAGCCCCTAGAGGACTTTGAGATTTCGCACCATCTTGCCTTTCAATCTTGAATGCTCCGTCTAGGTGATGCCATCAATTTGTCAAGCAATATCTTGAAGGTCTCCCAAAGAACCCTGCAATCCTCTTTGTCTTCATAATGTAGCCGGAGATTCTTCAAGTTCTGTCTTCCAGAGTCGGATAGCTTCCGGCTTCCATGGAATCTTCGGATGTGACTCTTCCGCTGCGACGGTCAGAAGGATGACATAGGCTACAACCTACGCTACCTCGAAACTCACATATAGTAGTGAATTAATCATTATCCATTTTCGCATGCGCAAAATGCAAAATGTTTAAGCAGCAAATCGGGGGACATGGTGAAATTACGGTGCATGTTCATCCACACGTTGGCAATGCTGTGTTCGTTAGATCTTTTTGCATGAATCTTGACGCTGGGGTCTATAAATATTTACTGTGGCTTAGGCATTTTTATTTACCCGCATTCTCAACCATGTATTCTTATTCCTCCCATCGCATGACGTTCGAGCTCCCTCAGCGGAAAACCCTACCCAAATAGTTTTCTCCCCCAAATCTCTATTCATCCATGCAATCGCCTCCAGCAGCAGCACACCTTCAACATCGGCGGTCCCCGAGGCTACGGTCGAGCCTTCACGGCATATTTCCATCCCACCGGAGAGAGTCGTGTTCCCGGACTCCGCCGTGGTGGAATCCACCGGCGGCGACCAGAAATGGGCGGTGCCAGACGCTGCAAAAGAAGATGCTGACACCCACAAGGGGGGTGTGGAGGGGCTCTAACATCTCCGTCGAACAACTCCATGAACTTATCGCAGAAGGATATCTTCCTGCGACAGAGAGCCTAGCTTGGAGGCCGGCGCCGGCCGGCGAGGTGGTCCCTTCTCCCCAAGACAGAGAGAAGGTCTATCTCAACTCTCAGCTAGTGCGTGGCGTAAGCCTGACTGTCTCCGACTTCTTACTCGAGATCCTCCAGCACTTCCGGGTACTTCCTCACAACCTCTCTCCCAATAGCATCCTCGTACTCAACAATTTCATAGCCTTGTGTAGAGGATACCTAGGAATCAACCCTAGGTTAGATCTGTTCATTCATTTCTTTACCATGAAGAGAGAGTTCGTAGAATCCAAGGATGACCTGCAGATTTGTAGAACAATAAGTTTTAAGATCAGACCTCACCGGCGATTCCCCAACATCGTCGGGCATGAGTCTTGCAAAACTGGCAGTGAACATACTTCTATGGTCTAGATGGCCGCCAAGACTCATACCCCGACTTTGTCGATGGGGCCGATGCCAAGGCCAGCACCGGGAGATCCCAAGGCTCCCTCCTGTCCGACGATGAAGCCTCTCGCACCATAAGGCGGATCGAGGGGCTGGTAGACAGAGGACTGACTGGCTTGGACCTAGCCATGTGCTGGTTCACGAGGCGGATCATACCCCTGCAGCACCGCGCTGATCTGATGCATAAGTACTCAAAGGATTGAAAAGATTCCATGTGGATATCCGAGGACAACTTCTCCAATGACTCCATCAAGCACCGTCTTAAAGTCATCATCAAGGTAAAAGACAGGAAGCATGGCTTCAAGATCACCTTTAACATGTTTGAACGCAGCAAGTGCCCAAAGGTAAATGTGCTTCCTTTGTTGCTCCAAAAAGTCCACTGCCACCTTAGAGACGGAGAAGAACAATCCACCAGCATCCCCTTAGCTAAGACATATG
Organism: Avena eriantha; assembly: GCA_910589775.1. Classification (NCBI taxonomy): domain Eukaryota; kingdom Viridiplantae; phylum Streptophyta; class Magnoliopsida; order Poales; family Poaceae; genus Avena; species Avena eriantha. The sequence continues at coordinate 360,251 of OU342746.1, forward strand.
CCATAGTGTAAGTATATTCATTCTCCAGCTACATTTTGCTTTACACCTATTCAATTCCTGTACTTATACTATGTGCATTTCAGGAAGAAATCTGGTGTTGGTTTGAGGTGGACCTCCAAAGATGTTGGAGGTTCCAAGAATATTCATGACATGTTTTCCAAGTCATCTCCTGCTACTTCTCCCCCATCCCCTGCCACCAAGCCAACAACAGGTTCCACCGTAGCCTCATCCCCCATCATCCCTAAGACCTCCGCCATGGAGATAGACATCAATCCGACTCTGGATGTCTCAGGTTAGGCCGGCATGGACGTTTTCCCAATGTCCAGGCAACGCAGGAGAGCATTTCCTCCAAAGTGGCTGAAGCTCCGGCTAAGGATGCCACTGAGAAAGGGAAGCATGCGATGGAGGGAGAGAAGGCGGAGGCATCCATAGCAATGGATGAGGCGGGAGCTTCTGTACCAACAACTTTCATCATAACATAGTAGGAGACCAAGACCTCATCCATGCCTCCAGCTTTGACAACTCATCTGCCTTTAACTCCTCTAAGACTATGCCTGGATGATCTCATTAAATAGGAAGATGCTATTTATAACAATGCTCGGACCTTCCACAATGCATACGCTCATTTGGCCAACAATCTGAAGGTTATTGCCATTGTATGTCTCTAAATTTTATTTCATTAACTTTGAAATATATCCCACTGTAGCCCCCGAGCTCTTAGGTGGAAAATCAATAGTTTTTGGCCTGAGTTCTCCAAAGAACTAATTGTAGAACTTGTTAGTGTAGCCCCCGAGTTTCTATTTAGAACCAATAATTTCGATTAGATACTCTAAGAGAGAACACCTTTTAATTAAAATCAGATATTGTAGCCCCGAGCGTTTAGTTGAAACTGAATAGTTCTGATTAGATGCTCTAGAGAAACTAAGCTCTTTATATATTTTGCGGGATGAAAATAGCTAGAAAAATACCACCAATGAGAAAGATGCCAAGCTGCAGAAAGATCTGGATCTTGAAAAGGGTAAAACAGCCTTCCTAAAGGAACAAATCTAAAATAGCAAGCGTATGTTTTCTTCTAATAGCTCCTTTCTTTTCTCATGGATCCATTTTTTTCGAAATCTCATAATGCTTTCCATGTTCCGTCTTACAGAGGCCATTGCCAAAGCCAAGAGCATCATCGAGCAATCCAAGCATATCTAGGAGCTCGATGATGAAAATAAAATCTTGAACAAAGACCTAGCTGAAGCCGTCAAGGGCCATCAAGAGGCAATGAAGGCGATGCAAGCATCAGCTGACGCCGAGATGCAGTGCCTAAATAATGAAATTGAACAACTCAAGGAACGAAACCAAGCTGCCAAAGAGTAGAATGATCGGAACCTTGAGGTGTACAAGAAACTTCAAAAGGCGCATGACATCTTGGCGGAGACCTGCAAGCAAGCCAAGACGAGCATCTTCGTTAACTTTCCTCTGACTTTTGACAATTTCGTAATGTGGACACTTGTATCGTTATACTCATGACCCTTGTCTCTAACAAAATCATAGCCCCCATTGGTTTAACCAATATGGGTGAAGGTGCTCCGCATCCAAAGGAATGCATGATTCTTGTCGTCAACTTCATCAACACCGCCATCACTCAAGCTAAGGAGATCACCATCAAGGCGGCAGATTCTCCAGCCAAGTATTCAAAGATCCTGCGCCGAGCCCCTGGGAAAATCAAGGACTAGAAAGCTTCTTGCGTCCGGGATGTTGCAATGATCTCCTTATCCTTGGTCAAGGCACACTATGATGAGGCCGACATGGACTTGATAACCTCTGGCATGCCGAAGCTTGACGAGGAAGGGAATGAGATGGATAGTGATGCTATTTGGAACTCCCTTGCCGGCTACGACACCAAGGTTTCCAAGCTGACCATGGCGGACGTCTTTGTGCTTACCGAAGAGATGGATAATGAACTGGCATCTTCAGAATCTAGCCCGGAACCCTCCGAGTTTGATGAGATCTCTAGGCCTGGCTCTCCTTCTATTGATGATGTTGTGGCAAAGTCCCCTGCAGCAGAGCCATAAAATATTTATGTATCAAATGTATCTCTGCAGTATGTATGCATAAAAATATGTGTTTGTAAGGTGGAAAACTTGGCTACAAGCATCCTGCTACTTAACTAGATCCAGCATGTATATATTTTTTCAGCAAGTGTTGGCTTATCCATTATTCTAGTTTGTATGCTTGACCTTTCATGAGACAGAAAATACTCAGCATAGAACTATGCCCTCAGGTGATGATGCTTAATAGCACCGCCAAGAACCTAAGAGAAAAATCGCTGGCTTTGAGCGCCGAAAAGTCACAACTCTGGAATCCACATAAAAACATTAGAAAATGTGTAGACCAGAAAATTTAAGCTAATGCCCGTAGGCGGAATTTTCAGAAGTGCAAATGCAAACTTGCACATAAAGGGTTTATATAATCAAAAAATGAACAACTAAAGGAGGTCAAAGACTCAGAAAATATGAGTGAACCAAAAGCTTTATTTCATCAATCATATAAAGTACTTATTACATAATATGGAATATGCTAAGTGTAAAAGGGACATAGTTGTGCTATGTTCCATGGTCGATCTATCTCCGAGAAATCATCATCGGAGTCACGTTGCTTGTGCTTGCGCTTTTTTGGCCTATCTTTCAACTTGTGAATATCGACGAGGTAATAGGAACCATTGAGCAATGCTTTGCTTATGACGAATGGTCCTTCCCAAGGTAGGGATAATTTGTGTGATTTTTCCTGCTTGAGTCTAAGCACCAGATCCCCTTCTTTACACGAGCGATGCCTAATGCAGCAACTATGATAGCCACGTAGCTTCTACTAGTAGATGGTGGATCTCTGGCATGCCAACACGTGCTCTTCCTCTATTAGGTCCACATATAAGCATCTGGATTCTTCAACGTCATCTTCATCGTAAGCAGCGACTCTTGGTGCATCGTGGAAGATGTCGGATGGTAGGACAACTTCTTCTCCATAAACCATGAAGAAAGGGGTCAAGCCAGTAAATCTGTTGGGTGTTGTTCGTAAAATCCACAATATAGATGGCAACGCCTCCGCCAAGGATCCAGCTTCTCTATGTAGTGGTGCCTCTAAGCATGGCTTGATTCCTTGCAGAATTAATCCATTGGCCCGTTCAACTTCCCCATTTGACTATGGATGTACCACAGATGCTAGGTCAAGCCGGATGCCTTTTTCATGACAATACTCCTCAACTTCTCTGAGAGATAAGTTTTTGCTGTTGTGGATGATGATGCTATGTGGGAGACCAAATCTCACCACCAAATCCCAGACAAATTTTAGGGCTATTGCCCCATCGAGTTTTCTAATGGGTTTAGCTTCAATCCATTTTGTGAACTTGCCAACTTCTACTAGTAGATGTGTAAATCCAGAAGGTCCTATTCTGAAAGGTCCAACCATGTCAAGTCCCCAGACTGCAAACGGCTAAGTGATTGGTGTCGGGGGGCTGACCCCCGGGTGGGACAAGCCATGCTCAACTGGCCGGCTCCAGGGAGATCTAGCCGGATGGCCACAAGATAAAGAACCATAGCCGGGTGGAACACTCCACCTGGTCCACCTCAAGGTTACCCGGCTGACCCGTCTAGCTGGGGGCCAGGAGAGCCAGCTAGGTGGCCACCTCTACCCGGCCGCCAAGGATCCATTGGCCAAAGGTATGGGAGGGGTGATGCTCCTTGCTGAGCACACCCTTGACTGGACAGGCTGGCACGCCTCCCTACTGGCACTACCAGACAAGGGTGCCAAAGCGCCAAGGCTAGGAGATGACGTTTAATTCTCCGGCTGATGGATGAAGCTCCGGCTGACGGATAAAGCACCAAGTTGATGGATAAAGGAGGGTGACGCCCAAAGCGAAGGCGCTGAGACACTGTGGCACTGTCCCCATCTATACTGGAGCTGGACTGGGTCTTGGACCATCGGCTGGACCTAGCAGCTGGCCCGCTTTGTAAACCCAAATCCCAAACAATAAACCATAGAGCCCACATTGTAACCTACCGTTCCACCAGTATATAAGGAGGGGTAGTGCCACGGTTATAAGTAAGACATTACAAGTTAGAAGTTAGCGATAATCGCCAAGTCAAGTAGTTCGTCTTCTTCTAGCTCTCGATAGCAGCTAGGGAAACAGCTCAAGGAGCACTTGTATTGAGCATTTGCTCCCCATATGGTAGATCCTTGCAGGAGTAGGAGTGTTACCTCAACAAGAGGGCTCCGAACCTAGGTACATCGCTGTGTTTAAAGTATCTGTGCCGAAAAAAATTGTGAGTAGCCACTGATAGCATCCTAATTGTCCCCTCTCATGCCATCCCCGATGGCATTGCCGTGTTTCACACCATGAAAGTTGTCGCCCACCATGGGGCACAACGCTTCGGCTGGGGTCATCTTTCGCACGGGACTTACGCTCGTCACTGGTGAGTGAGTCGCCGCTGGCCTTGTCCTCACCTTCGGCTCCTTCAACTACGTCTTCGACAACGCATCATGCTTCGACGGCGAAACCTTCCCACGTGACAGCTCCGTCATGCACTTTGGCGAGCATCTACGACGCCACCATGACCGAGGATTTACCTCGCAAGGTCATCACCGTCTCCGGTGCGCCTCCAGGCTTCTCAGCCCCGCTCCTCGCCAGCGGCAGCGTTAAGGTCGTGATGGCCGGCGTAGGCGATGGTTGCTTCATACCTATGGATCACGACTCGGGAACCAAAGACGCCGCTCCACACGACTAGGGTGTGGACCCCTTGGCGGACTCCATCCATAATCTCCGCATCCCCATCGCTCGAGAGAAGGATCCGACCACCACAGCAGCCACGCTGGAGGCCACGTGCCAAAACATCCTAGAGGAGGCCAGCAAGGTCGCCGCCCACCAGTGATGCATGTATGCAACCATGCGCAAATACATCACCGTGCACGGTTTATCCCGCTTACCTGGTGCCAACCGGGAAGGCGCCGCCCCAGGGCTGTAACTTTGGTTCAAAGCTGGACCGTGCTGCTAACTCGTGTGTTGCTGCAGCTCAGTCGGTTTACAGTACCCCGGCAAAGAACATGAGGGCCGCGGAAGCTGCCGTCGTGGAGCTTAGCCACCTGGAGGGCGACGAACTACGTCGCCAACAGGCACGCATCCAGCTCCTTGTCGCTCCAGCCAATAGGCAACATGCCGAGGCATGCGTGAGCCTCGGACCAAACAACAAGAGCCAACAGCCTCGTCGGGTGGGCGATCTGGCAGCAGGCAGGACCAAGGCCTCCTCTCCAAACGTTACAAGGTAGAACATCCGTCCGTGCGGCGGATTAGCCAGCCGTGGGAAAAACCCACGCAAAGACACCAGCAGGAACCGCGATCTGGCTGACGAAGCCGAAAGAACCAACACGCCACCAAGTCCCACCTTTCAGTACGGCTAGGCCCAGCCGAGCCGGAGGAGCCGCAAGACGCGAGCGCATGCATCGACCTGCTGGTCCAGTCAAGCGTGCTAGAAGAGGAAATTCCAGCTGGCTCGAGATGTTCTAGACCACACATCCGAATGAACCGTTTCCAAAGGGATTTTCGCTCTCGGGGATTGGGGCGCCAAGGATGCAAATATGGTGCTATACCGCTTCTTCATATAGCAGCTATGTGCCTATTTTGAAGGATGCGAGTTCCACCACGTACCTCGAGCGAACAATGAAACCCCAGACACAATGGCTCAATTAGGGTCAACAAGAGCAACAATTCTTCCTAGAGTCTCCCTCGAGCACTTGCGCAAGCCCTCCATCACGCCATCCCCGGAATCCGACTCCATCATGCTGGATGCGGATCCAGGCACTGCTGGCTCTAAGCAACCTAGTGCCTAATCGCACACGGAGACTGCCATGCACCACCCAGGGCTGCCATGCCACACCCGGGGACTGCCGCCTCCATCATAGGGACTGTCAAGCCACATGTCGTGACATCCCCAGCCGGCTCCAGCAGCCCAGGGACTTCCGGCTTTGGCCTCCCACCTAGCAGACAACCTGAAGAGCCCGAGCCGACTAGGAGCGAAGAAGTCAAACTGATCATGGAAACAGTCTGCACCATTCGAGAAACATCTCCATGGGGAAAGCCATTCATGGACTTTCTAGCCAAAGGGGAACTACCGGATGGAGATGTTGAGGCAAGTCAAGTGAAGCGAAGGGCAAGCGCATACACAATCATCAACAATGAGCTCTACAAGGGCAGTGTGGGAGGAATATACCAGCGCTGCCTATGCCAAGAGGGAGGAATCCGGCTGCTGGTGGACATTCACCAAGGCGAATGTGGTGACCACGCATCATCGAGAGCAATGGTGGCAAAGGCATTCCGACATGGGTTCTACGGGCCCACGACATTAGAGGACGCCGAGCAGCTAATGAAGGCATGCAATGGATGCCATCAGTTCACCCAGCAGAAACATACTCTGTCATCAGCGCTCAAAACGATCCCTATCACCTGGACGTTTGCCGTCTGGGTCTTGGACATGGTAGGCCCATTCAAAACAGCGCGATATGGCATGACACACTTGTTGGTGGCCATGGAAAAGATCACCAAGTGGATCGAGACAAAGCCAATAAAAAATTGGATGGATCGACAGTGGTCAAGTTCTTCACCGACATCATCACACGTTTCGGCTACCCCAACAGCATCATCACAGACAACAACATGAACTTCACCAAAGGTGCCTTCGCACGTTTCAGTGGTGACAAGGGCATCCACCTAGACCTGGCCTCCGTCGCGCACCTCCAACCCAACAGACAGTGCGAGCAAGAAAATGGTCTGGTCCTAGATGGAATCAAGCCAAGGCTAATCGAGCCGTAGATGAGGAATCCCGGATGTTCGATAGGGGAACTACCGACAGTGCTATGGAGCCTACGCACAACGCCCAACCACTCCACCGGCTTCACGCCATTCTTCCTCGTCTATGGATCAGAGGCAGTCATGCCAACTGACATCGAGTACAACACACTGCGCAAACTTCTGTATACTGAGCACCAAGCCAAAGAAGCATAAGAAGACAACATCGATATCCCTGAAGAGGCATGAGAGTTGGCCCTATCCAGATCTGTTATCTACCAGCAGAACCTGCGTAGCTACCACACTACCCGGATCCACAACATCTCGTTCCGCGAGGGAGATCTCGTATTGCGGCTTGTACAAGACACCAAGGGGATGCACAAGCTAGCTCCACCCTAGGAAGGTTCATTCATCATCAGTCGAGCGCTGCATAACAACTCATATTACCTGATTGATGCTCGCCAGCCAGCGAAGAACAAGATGGACTGCTCTGGCAAATAAACCGAACGCCCGTGGAATGCGAACCTACTTCACCCATTATACACTTGAGTAAAGGGCAAATGTATCTTACCTTTATGTAATGAACAAGTTGAGGAGCCTCGACATAGTCTCGGGGACTCCATAATAATTTGGCATTTTCTGCTGCAACACTTAAAGTTCTCCGGCTGCATTATTTTTAACCCGGACCCGACAGTCTCTCCCGGGGGCTCGCCGGATGGCCCAGATGGACGCAAATTCTGAAAAGACGAAGTATTGTACATAGCTCCAAGAGATCACTCTTCGATTCTGGCTGCAGACCGCAAGCTGGCTAACAGACACGGCAAGAGTAGAAAACTCGAAGGCCCGTATAGGAAAATCCTAAGGAAAACAAGACGTCTGGGTGTTCCGGTTGCGCCTGATCGTTCGAAACCGGTATCCAAAATCCGAAGTATTGCGTAGTAGGCTAACTAAGCAAACCCTTGCTTCCGGCTAAGCGCAGACAAGGGCACAACTTCAACGGATAATCCTTGCTAAGAAAAGGACTAAGCTACCAGTTTTGCACAAAACGAAAATTATTCAACCAAACGAGCAACTAAAGACTCTGTTTATCCTACACATGTCTAACATGCAAACCATTGTTTGTATCTTTCATCCTTGCATGAACGAAAGCGTCAGAGATGGAGGCCAGCTACCAGATGGCAAAGGAATGCAAAGGAGCTTTGACCCGGCTGGATTCTCCATCCGGCCTGAACCTCAGGGACTAAACCCTGTGGGTGCGCTGACGCGCCCCCCCCCATAGGAAACCTACAACTAGCAACAACACAATGTACCTTGGACCCAGCTAGATTCTCCAGCCGACTAGAAACTCGGGGACTACACCCTATGGGTGCGCTCGCGCGCCCCACATAGAAGAGAGCATGCAAAAAGTGCAACGCAACGCAAAAGTACATGCAAAAAGAGCACAAGACAACATCAAAAAAAGGAGACAAAGATACAAACAAAATTCACTACAGTAGGACAAATTGTTCAAGAAGGCAGACAAACCAGTTTTCAAATAGATACAAATACTCCCAGCATTATGGGGATCAGGATTGAGGGTCATTGGAAGGGCAAAAGGCATCGGCTGTAGCATGGCTGCTAGAGGCAAAGTCAGCCGGGGCAGAGCCTATTGCAGTCGGGGTGACGCCGTGGGATGAGGCCGCCAAAGGGCTGTGATGGTACCCAACGAGCCGGCCGGATCGCCAAAGTCCCGGTCTAGCTGGACGAAGCTTCCAATCTTGACACCGCAGGAGCAGATGTCAGGAACTTCAGCCCAAAGCTAGTCGTAGATGGTCTACTGACGAAACCCTCTAGAGAGACTCCACAGGTCCATGTCGGGGTACCAAGACTGTAGAAAAGGCAATACCATCTCAGCACCGCCACGAGCAGCCTACTCTCGTGCCTGATCCATGAGCTCCGGGGCGTCAGAGAGCGTCTTGGCCAAGGCGTCCATCGTTGTCGGGCGGTTGATGTCGGGCCAGACATAGTCGAAGATCTCTAGGGCAGCACCGTGCAGCTAGTTGGCCTCCTTGCTAAAGACCATCACCAACTCCACTGGGTGTAGGTCACGCCTGGCATCTGCCTCGGGGACACGCTCCAAGGCTTGGTCGGTTGCCTCAGGATACTGAGCTGCACCCGGCAAAAAGGAAACTCTTAACGCTCCGGCTACAACAGGATGAGAGACAAGATCTCTAGGCGAATCACTTACTGACGACCATCTTGGCTATCTGGCAGAGCTCCCCTAGAGTCGCCTTCTCCCGGGCCTAGGAGTCTTCAAATCCTCTGACTAGCGGGACTGGATCTGCTTGAGGTTTTTCAATGCCTCGGCCTAGATGTCGGTGGTCTTCTTTGCCTGGCTAGCCTTGCCTCCATCTGCTACTGATGTAGCACGTAATCCAGTTTGTCCCCTTTTGGAGAGGTGATGGCGACCCCCGCTGCAAGTCCACCATACATCTTGGAGCCGTCAAAGTATTGCTTCCAGTGCATGGAGTCGGGACATGGAGGCAAGTACTGCGTCTCTACCCAATCGACGAGTAAATATGCCAGTGCCTGAGAGTTGGTTGTCGTTCTTGGCTCATACCGGATGCATTGTGTGGCGAGATTTATTGCCCATTTCACCACCCGGCCTGTGGCGTCCTTCTTGCCGATGATCTCCGACAGGGGGGCCGACACCACTACCCAGATGGAGTGCTCTTGGAAGTAGTGCTTCAGCTTCTTGGTGGCCATGTACACGCCATACACCAGCTTCTGATAGTGAGGGTAGTTCTTCTTTGAAAGCGAGAGTACCCCGCTCAGGTAGTACACCAGGCGTTTAACCGCCTGAGCCTTTACTTCTTCTGTTCTCTCCACCACTAGCACGATGCTGATGACCTAGTTTGTAGCTGCAACGTACATCAACATTGGATCCTTTGTGGCTGGGGACGCCAGTATTGGCGGAGAGGATAACATGTGCTTGAGGTCGCGGAAGGCCTCGTTCGCCTGCGCCGTCCAAACGAACTTGTTTGTTTTCTTCATGAGTTGGTACAGGGGGAGTGCTTTCTCATCCAGCTGTCCGATTTCTGCATGTTGCGTAGATTCTATGGCAGCTGCATGCGCTCAATTGCACAGATCTTCTCCGGATTAGCCTCGATTCCACGTTTTGAGATGAGGAAACCGAGAAGCTAGTCAGCTAGGATGCCAAATACGCACGTCTCTGGGTTCAGCTTCATCTGGTGTTGGGGATATGCTATATGGGTATCCTCATAGCATGTCACCAATCCACCTAACCCGGGTAGCCCATAATTGGTAGCAAGGCCTATCGCCTGCTGGGCAGCCCAGTTGAACGAATCCAGAAGGGAGGCCCATGCCAGATAAAGGAAGGCTACGCATGAGTCACTGACATGCTCGGAGCCTTGGAGTACAAGACATGGAAGACTAGTTCGTATTAGTGTAGGACTCTTTACATTGTCCAGCAAGGACCATTCATTGTAAACCCTAGGTCTTGGTGCCTTTATAAGCCGGCCTGCGGGAGCCTTTAGGGTAGAAGACAACTTAGATTTCTACGTACAACGTGCAACACCTCGCATAGCAAACCCGTCTTTGTAACTCGGTGTATTGCTATTATAGTTATTTATAGCAGGAGTAGAGTTCCACCACTGTTGTGGGATTTGAAGCTGGGTAAGATGTGTTACCTCGTACACGCCAACTCTCTGCCTTACCCCACGTCTCTAAACACGCTCTGTGAGGACCCCTCCATGGCATACTCATCGGCAATACCATGACAGTTGGCTCCCACCGTGGGGCAAGAGGCGCTTCGAGCTCTACACCAGGCAAGGTCCAATCTCTTCACAGGAATCGGTGACACCATAGCCATCAGACGTGTTCTCTTCTCCGACAACGTCCTGATCGTACCTCCGGATGAGTTCTGGGTGCCGGTGAAGACGAACCATACATGCCGTTCCATCATCCCTTTCGGAGACGTCCACATCTTCATCAGCGAAACTGACTCGGTTCCTAGCTCCCAGGAAGTCGGAAACTCGTCAAGCCCCGCACACACCGCCTATGAGAAGGACACGTTCACGGAAGGATCTGGGCCATACCTCTCCTTGGAGTATGGTGGTTCGGATCAGGAAATTTCAAGGCCCACCCAAACCGCCCATGTGCAGGATATAAAGGTGGAAGGACCTCGCAAATCTGCGTGGCTTCCCCGAGCATTAGAGATGCGCATGTCACACTTTATTGGCATCGTCACCATCTTCGATCTAGCTATATGCATTCAAAGGGAGGGAGAACCTCCCCACAAATACCTCGCTAGATGGATGAGGGTGAGGGGACCCCTAGAGGGCGACCGCGCCGATGAGCTCGTATACCACTTCGTGGAAGGTCTAACACCCGGAACACTCCTTCGGCATACCCTCTGAAGGGGGCAGGCCACAAGCCCTCTCACCCTTGGTGAGATGGTGGCCATCGTCAACGAATACATGGATTCCAATGAAAAGTACATGACAACGATCGCCATCAACGCCGAAGGAGGAAACAACAACAATGGCCTGCCTCCATCACCCTTCACATCCGCCATCGTTAACACCGAAGCCAACTCCGACTCCGTCATTGATGCATTATATGCTGACATCAATATGGATGGTGGCGGCTCGGACGCAAACTCGGAGGAATACGACCCTGTTATCAGGGAGATCAAGTAGGAGATCGAGAAAGAGGAGCGTGCCGAGAAGGCCAACACTTCCCACCAGGTGCTGCTCGCCATTGGGAGCATGATGGAAGAAGACGGACGTGAACCGGAACGTGAGAGAGCTCCTCGGTTACCAGAGCAGCGGCAGCCAAGAAAGCCGTCGAGCCTCTGGCTCTGGCCAAGGCCTTGCCTCCTCCGGTAAACTGCCCGCAACCGGCGCAGGAACTCACCACATCCCCCAATACTGCCCAACAATCAAATCAGCAGCTGGCAACCCATTGGCTACTCCAGCCAACAAGACAATCTATGGCGCACTTCTCGCTATGCCAAGCACCGTCGCCCATATCCGGAGCGTTACGGAGCATAATAAGAAATGCGCGGCAATCTTGGCGGAGGCCAAGTGCATCGTGGAGCAGGAAGCTAAGCTAGCGAAGACATAGCTAAGGCGCAACAATCCATCAAGGCGGCAAGAGCTATGGAGGCTGAGTAAAAGCAATGGTTGTTAAAGCAAAAGGCAATGAAATTGCCACCTCACATCGTCGAAGATCCCGGTGTCCGGTGAAGGTTGGGGTATAACGGATCCAAACTGACAAAAGCCACCCCTTACATCGATTCAGAGGGGAGGCAAGTCATGCCAACTCCCGCCCTCAACATTGCCATCACCAAGACCCTCCTGGAACAGGACAGGTCGCCAGAAGCAGTTGCTCAGGTGTACGACCTCGTCGCCAAGGAATGCAAGCAACATGAGAAGGCTGCCTCGCAGAGGCTCGAGTCCAACCCAGAGCTTTGCAAGTCAACCTTGAACAACCGTAGAAGGCCCAAATTTCCCCGTGACGAGGGATCACATACACGATCTACAGAGCGAAGACGGAGGGAGGCACGCAACAAGACTGACGCCATCCCCATATCCTCTGACCATGCAGAAAAGGCTCATCCCCGCCGGTCACCACATCCACCACCATCTCGGCATCAAGAGGAACTAGAGCCCTGCCACCGTACAAGCATGCCACCGCCAAGGCGTCGCTAGGGTGGCATTGTTATACGCGACCAGGGTGAGTAGCCCCGGCATGGCGGAGAGCATAGTGGCATTGGAGGACACATGAGCATGTCCAACAAGGAGCTGTCATGTCCGACAAGTCACCGTGACAGGCGTGAGGAATCGCAGGAGGGGCATAGCAAGAGAGCTAACCCACCGCCTCCACTGCCACCATCACCACCTAGCAGCCATCATGGCGGAGGGCACGGAGGATCTCATATATCACGCCACAACTCCCCTCCCCATGACGAAAAAGGGAAGCAACAATAGCCGTATGATGCACGTACACGGCTATACAAGATCCAAGAAGCTCTGGAGCTCCCATACCTTGGGCCATGTTGTTTTGGACCAGTGATACGGGCCACAACTTACCCCAAGGGCCTCCGGATAGACAAGGCCATCAAGCCCTATAACGTCACTGCCAGGCCAGCGACATGGTTGAAGGACTATAGCGAAGAGATTCACATCGCAGGGGCAAACCCCAATGTTGCTGTCAAGTACCTCCCACTCATGCTGACCAGCACCGCCCAACAATGGATCAACGACTTGCCGGAGAAATCAATATGCAATTGGTTGGACATGCACGAAGCGTTCACCAAGAATTTCGAGGGTACGTACAAATGTCCCTGCACTATCGGAGACCAGCAGCGTTGTGTGCAAGAAGAGGATGAAACCTCTCGTGCCTACCTTTCTTGCTGGCTGGATATGAAAAATTCCTATGCAGGGGTACACGAACAGACCGCTATGGCCGCCTTCATCGATAGTCTAGAAAAGGGAACTTTTCTCTGACATACATTGAAGCGCAAGCAAGACAACAATGAGCTCAACCTCAACGCAATGATCGCCATGGCTAGCAAGTTTTCCACTACTAACGATGACGCGTGTGGATTGTTGCTGGCAATAGAAATCCCTACCTAGGCTAGGAAGAACAACAATAATAAGTGGAAGAATCCGCCCAAAGAAAAGCAAGTAGCCGACATGGTCGCCGCAACATTCACTTGCAGAGGCGGAGGCGGATAGTGTGGACGTGGTCGAGGGGCTAGCAGTGGCCAGCAGAGGAGTAATACTACACCCTCAGTGCCCTGCGTTCCCCAAACGTACAAAGAGTATCCAGATATGTCATGTTTCGTCCACCTTGATGCAAACGGCAAGGCCACCCACACCAACTGCCAATGCAAATTCAGCAACGATCTCAAGGAAGACCCTGAGTCCAGCTACAAGTGAAGTCGGAAGAACAGACCCCGCAGAAAGGGCAAATGGAAGAAGAAGGAGGAAGAGCCCAAGGAATCAAGTGATATGGACGAAGACATGGACCCCAAATCTTCCGAAAAGGGAGAGGATAAAGGGGAAAATCCCTTCAAAAAGTAGGCTCCATGTTTCCTTACCTTCCTTGGCACCGCCACCGTCCGGGCCCAGAAAACCTCTCTGAGGATACTGATGGCTACCCTCCCTCTGGTTCCCCAGTATGTCAGGTTGTCGGAAGTTCCAATTACTTGGGATAGGAAGGATCGCCTAGAACTTATCCCAACATAGAACTAGTATGCCATGATCATCAACCCTTTGATTGACGGCACAGAGTTCACCAATTGCCTCGTGGATAGTGGAAGCAACATCAACATCATGTACCTGGATACACTTTGCAAGATGAACTTGATGGACACCCAACTAAGGAAGAGCAAAACCGTGTTCCATGGGGTTGTCCCTGGCCGACAAGCAAAAATCCCTGGGCTGCATCACCCTTCCAGTCGCTTTTGGCGATGTCAAAAATTACCGCCAAGAATGCATGACCTCTGAAGTGGTGCCTTTCAAGAGTGTGTACCACGTCATCTTCGGACGCCACATTTTCCACTCCTTCCTTGCAAGGCCATGCTTTGTCTACAACAAACTCAAGATTCCCAGACCAAACGGCGTCAGCACCATTGACGGAAGCTTCACCAAGGCACAAGAGTGCAAGCTTAGTGAGGCCGCCTTCACCGAAGCAGTCCTCTACGGTGAGGAGTTCAAGGAGATCCAGAACCAGGTCGATGCCTCAGAGATGCTGGCTTCAAAGAAGCAAATCACTGCTGTTGAACCCGCATTCAAGGCCGCCATCAAGACCAAGCTGGTAGAGCTTGTTGAACGAGATTCCTCCAAGACCACCGCCATTGGAACGGACCTGGATCCCAAATAGGAAAGCGTGCTTGTCGAGTTCCTCCGTGAGAATAGGGACATCTTTGCCTGGCAACCTGCCGACATGAAAGGTGTACCTAGGGAACTTACTGGACACAGCTTGAATATTGATCTTAATGCCAAACTGGTGAACCAACCTCTACGACGCTTTGGTGATGAACAACGAAGAACTATAGGCAAAGAAATAGCTAGGTTACTTAAGGTTAGCTTTATCCGAGAAGTTATTCACACCCGATGGGTGGAAAATCCTATACTTGTGCCCAAAAAGGGAACTAATGAATTAAGAATGTGCGTTGATTACACCGGCTTGAACAAAGCATGTCCGAAGGATCCGTTTGCATTGCCTCGCATTGACCAACTCATTGACTCAACGGCTGGCTCGGAACTTTTGTGTTTTGTCGATGCTTACTCAGGATACCACCAGATCCAGATGCGAAAAGTCGGACCAATTGGCCACTTCGTTCACCACACCTTACGACACGTACTGCTACGTCACGATGCCCTTTGGGTTGAAAAACACTGGTGCTACTTACCATCGGACAATGCAACATTGCATACATGTCCAAATAGGTCGCAACGTACACGCTTACGTGGATGACATCGCGGTAATGTCAAAGAAATCAAATGATCTTATCGCTGACTTGGAGGAAACCTTCGATAACCTCCGGAAATACAACATGATGTTGAACCCCATGAAGTGCGTCTTCGGGGTACCCTCCAGCAAACAGTTGGGCTTCATCATTTCGCATCGTGGAATTGAGGTAAACCTGGGGAAAATCAAGGCCATCCTCGACATCAAACGTCCGACATGCCTAAAGGACAAACAAAGGCTCACAGGCTAGGTTGCAGCAGTAATCCGGTTCATCAGCCGACTTGGAGAGAAGGCCATGCCGCTCTACAAATTGCTCAAGAAGGCAGACAAATTTGCATGGATGGATGAAGCTGACCCAACACTCCAGGAGTTGAAGAGAATACTCTCCTCCCCGTCAATACTTGTAGCACCAGTGTCAAGGGATCCTATGTTAGTTTACATGGCGGAAACCAACCGAGTAATCAACATCTTCATAGTGGTGGAGCGCAAGGATCCAACACATGAATACGGAGTTCAACGACGCGTTTACTATGTAAGAAAGGTCTTGACGGAATCCAAGCAGCATTACCCGCACTACCAGAAATTGTCTTATGGAGTTTTCCTTGCTTCACACAAGTTAAGGCATTATTTCCAAGAGCATCCTATCATAGTAGTGAGCAAAGCCTCACTATCCGACATCATCAACAATAGCGACGCTATAGGGAGAGTGGCAAAGTGGGGTATTGAACTTGCCACCTTTGAAATCACCTACAAGAGACGCAACGCTACCAAATCACAAGCATTGGCGGATTTTCTCGCAGATTGGATAGAACTGCTAGAAGACACTCCTGTACCAGAGCCAAAATATTGAGTCATGCACTTTGACGGATCAAAGCTACTCAATGGCTCATGGCTGGTGTATTATTACAATCACCAACATGAGAGAAGTTGCAATACGTCCTGCAGATCCACTTCAACGGTACCAACAACATGGCAGAGTATGAGGCCCTCATTCACGGACTTCGTGTAGCCAAGGATATTGGCATCAAGCGAATAGTTTGCTGTGGAGATTCCGACTTAGTTTCCCAGCAAATAGCTGGCACCTAGAACACGCGGAACCCTATGATGGCGGCATATCAAGATGAAGTAGACGAAATAGCCAAGTGCTTCGATGGCTATGATGAAGGAAATACGCCCTGAGAGGCAATAATAAAGTTGTTATTATGTATTCCTTGTATATGATAGATGTTAATTTTCATGCTATAATTGTATTGATAGTGTGTTTAATAAACAAAAGGGTTCCTAGTTATGCCTCTCTTATAGACTAGCTTGTTGATTAACAAGATGATGAAGGTTTCCTGATCATGGACATCGGATGTTGTTAATAACAAGGTCGCAACATTTGTGAAATGATGTGATGAACATTCATCCGAATATGGCATTACGATCAAAGTCATTATGTTTATATTGCTATAACATCATACGAAGTAATCTTAGGCCTTAGACCATGAGATCATGTTTATTGCTAACACCGGAAGAGTATCTTGATAACATCAAACATCACACCGTAACAGGGTGACTATAAAGGTGGGTTCAGTGCTACAAAGGTTTTATGTTGAAGCTCATGGATCAAGAGTGGAATTTGTCAATCCCTATGACGGATAGATATACTCTGGGCCCTCTCGGTGATATCACATTAAGGTAGCTTGCAAGCAAGTGATGTGATCACTAGAATGTTATATCACGGGAACGAGAAAAGAGTGCATGTCGGTAACGAGATCAAACTAGGTATTTGGATACCAATGATCGAATCTTGGACATGTATTATATCATGATACAAAGGGATTAAGTTACTAGCGTTAAAGGTTCTCATGATCACAGAAGTCATCGTTGAATGTGCAAGAGTCAGTATGGATCTCCAGGTCCCGCTTCTGATTATTGATCTGAGAGGAGTCTCAATCATGTTTGCATTATTTGCGAACCGTAGGGTGACACACTTAAGGGTTACCGGTCACCATTTAGGAGCACATATGTTTCAGACAAAAGGTTTGCAAAGCGCAGGAAATGTTTCGATAGAAACAGGAATTGTTTCGATAGAAACTGGAATTGTTTCGGGTGAAATTGCAGAAAGTGGTTCTGCATGTGATATTGAAATATTGCAAGGGTTTTATGTGAATGTTTGTTAATTAAAGTAATTAACAAAATTCTGAATAAAATAAATAAAAGAGTTTTATTAATTGAGAGTTGCATTAAATTTGGTGGAAATTTAATGCATGTGAGTGGAACTTTGGGTGGAGCTTGAATTGATGTGAGTGGAGCTTCCACCAATGAATGAGGAAGAGGAGGGGGCTCCCTCCTTGGCCGTCGGCCATGGTAGGGGAGGATTCCCCCCTCTACTCCCTCGCAAAACACACCTCCTCGTGAAGGATCTCTCTCCCCCTCTAGATATTTCCCCATGATCTCGGATTAGCCAGATACATGTTCCCAGTGGCCTTGCGTCTGGAAGGAGTTGCTGCTTCCACTGATTCGCTGGAGCAAGGAGCTGGAGGTTTTCCAGTGGCTTTGACGTGTGTGCGAGGACGGATACGCCGCTAATTTGCGGCGCTCGGACTTCCACATGATCTTGAGATCGGCAAGCGTACGACTACATCAACCACGAGTTCCTACTCGTTAACAAAACTCATTGTCTTGGAGGGTAAGTTCTCCATGGATGTATGTCCACCTGTTTCTCTATATCTAGTAGATAGATCTTGGCGTATAGTTCTCATCGTAGGAAAGTTTTTGTTTTCTATGCTGCGGACCCAACATATGAAGTCAAGTATGTCAAAACGGAGGAGAATGAGATGGCAGATCTGCTGTCAAAGCTTGGGTCAGCTAGTCGACCAATTCCGCTCGGTGTTTTCCTGGAACATTTCCGGACCCCATCCGTGAATGGAGCGGACCCCAACAACCCAGATAGAGTGGGTTCATTTGTTAATACAGTAACAGTGACCTCTCCGGCTTGGATAAAACAGTTCATGGACTATCTACAAGACGAAACTTTGCCCACGACGAAGTCGAAAGCCGGCAAATAGTATGAATAGCAAAAGGCTACGTCATCATTGATGGCTAGCTTTACAAAAGAAGTACCACAGGAGTTTTCCTTTGATGCATCTCCCGGTAGCAAGGTATTGAAATCCTTAGAGAAATACATCTCGGAGATTGCGGGCACCATGTCGCTCCCCGATCGTTGGTGGCTAAGGCGTTCTGACTAGGATTCTACTGGTTAACTGCCAAGACGGACATGGACAAGTTGGTACAAACATGCCTTGAGTGTCAGTTCTATGCAAGACAACCAATTGTTCGAGCTGAAAAATTGCGAACAATACCAATAACTTGGCCGTTTGCAGGCTAGGGGCTGGACATGGTGGGACCTTTGCAGACAGCACCCTGTGGATTCACGCACTTCCTAGTAGCAGTGGACAAATTCACAAAATGGATTGAAGCTAAGCCCATTAGAAAGCTTGATGGGGCAACAACCCTAAATTTTTCCCAGGATCTAGTGGTGAGATTTGGTCTCCCACATAGCATCGTCACCTACAGTGGCAGAAGTTTATCTCTCGGAGAAGTTGAGGAGTACTGTCATGAAAAAGGCATCCGCCTTGACCTAGAATTTATGGCACACCCACAGTCTAATGGGCATGTTGAAAGGGCCAATGGACTAATTCTACACGGAATCAGGCCACGCTTAGAGGCACCACTGCGTAGAGCAACTAGAGCCTGGGCGGAGGAGTTACCATCTATCTTGTGGAGTTTATGAACAACACCCAACAGATCCACTAGCTTGACTCCTTTCTTCATGGTTTATGGAGCAGAAGCAATCCTCCCATCCGACATCCTGCATGATGAACCAAGAGTTTCCGCCTACAAGGAGGAGGATGCTGAAGTTAAATCAATCATACTTAGTATGCAGATAATCAATCATAACCTTTCAATTACACACTCTAGTATAGGCACCTCCCCTATGAGCTTGGCCTCCCAGCCATGGCCATCTGCCATCCTGGGCACTACATATGTGGACACAAATCAAGAGGTAGCCTCAACTCAAACCTATCCCGCGAGGGAACCCATACTAAGGCATATAAACTTCCGGCTAAGACCTACCCAATTAAGGTATTGTGGTTGTACGGTAAAATTGGAATGGTATCGCATCCGAACCCAACCATCAGTTTTTATAAAGGGCTAAGGCTCATGCCTCAACATTTTCATCATCAAAATCCTTTGGTGTTTCTCAACACATGTCAAAACATCTCAATAGAATGACTCATCATTCCAAGGTTTTCATAATCAGTTTCACCAAGTACTCCCATCTAAAGTGATCAAGGTTTAAGCTTAGCACTAGCCACTAAGGTTAAAAGTGTTCACTAATGAGTGGTGCTAATCTGCAATCTCATGCCATAGAATGACATCCAAGTATCACTAGATAGGCCAAGTTTTATACTCTTTATGCTATCTACACTAAAAGTAAAGAACTTTGGTCAAGTAAAACAAAGTAAAGCTTGCAAGAAAAACTTGGGATTGGTATAATCAAAAATGGTATAACCAAAGCATGCCTAGTGGATCGTTTGAAGTCTCCACTCTCTGATTTCTTCTTCTTGGCCTCGGTAGCAGCGTTAGAGGTGGAGCTCTTCCGCTTCTGCGCTACCGGAGATGGTTGATCCTTGGGGGCGTCGTCGTCGGACACCACCTGGATATCCTTCAGCTTGGGATCATAGACCTGGGAGACCATTTGATCCGCCAACAAGTTCATCAGCTGGGATACAGAGTAGTGTTAGATGGACAACTTCAAGACGGAAAAACCTTAGGGTATATAACAAGCAACAAAGGAAACAAAAGCTACCTCTGGGCACTTGCTACAATCAAACATATCGTAGGTGATCCTGAAGTTATCTTTAAGCCAGAGTTTGGTGGAGTGAGTAGAGAAGTTATACCGTGAAATTTGCATGGGATCCCTCCTGTCTGGAGTGTATTTACACATCAACTCGGCGCGGTGCAGCAGAGGCTGGATCCGCCTGACGAAACAACACATGCAAAGACCCAAGCCCGTTAGACCTCCCTCTACGAGCCATTCAATCCGCCTTATGGCGCGATTGGCCTCATCGTCGGAGGGAAGGGAGGCTGGGGTCCGCCATGCGGCCACCTCGGTGGCAGCTCCATCGATGAAGTCGGGATAATTCTCAAGGAGGTCAGGTAGAGGAACATCTAGGCCATAGAAATACGTGCGCTGCCAGTTCTTGTAGGACTCATGCGCTACGATGTCGGGGAAGTGCTGGCTAGGTCGGATCTTGAAGCTAATGGTTCTACAGATCCGCAATTCGTCCTTTGACTCTACGAATTCTCTCTTGATGGTAAAAAAAGTAGACAAACAAATCTAACCTAGGTTTTATGCCTAGGAATCCTTCGCACAAGGCTACTAAGTTGCTAAGGACTAAGATGTTGTTGGGAGAGAGATTGCGGGGGAAGTACCCGGAAGTGCCGGAGGACATCCAAGAAGAAGTCGGAGACTGGCGGACTTACGCCTCGCACCAGTTGAGCCTTGAGGTATACCTTCTCTCCGGCTTGGGTAGAAGGGACCACCTCGCCGTCCGGCGCCACCCGCCAAATCAACTCCTTCGCCGCGGGGAGATACCCCTCGGTGACCAACTCCTCCAAATATTCCACGGAGAGGTCAGAGCACCTCCACATCCCCTTGTGGGAGTTGCTTTCTTCTTCTACAGCTTCGGGCGCCGCTCGTTCTTGGTCATTGCTAGTGGTTTCCACGACGGCATTGACAGGAACGACCATTCCCTCTGGCGGGATGGTCACTCCCTAGGATGGCTCTGAAGTAGCCCCAGGAGTCGCCGTTGTTGAAGCGATGGAGCTACTGGAGGCCATTTTCGATGGGGGAATAGGTGGAGGAAGGAAAGGCTCTGGCTAGGGTTTTCACAGGAGAGCTCGAATGGTCGCGTGGCTGGAAGAAGACGATGACAAAGAGGCAAATGTGGGTGAAAAAGAAATAAATTGACCGCGGTGAAAATATATCGACCTTACATCAAGATTCGTGCAAATGGATCTAATGGACGAAGTGTTGCCGACGTGGAAGTGAACGTGCATGGTAATTTCGCCATGTCCTCCGTCTTTGTGGCCTCACCATTTCGGATTTCACACGTGTGAAAATACTTGATGATTATTCTCTGTTTCTGTGAGTTTCAAGGTAGCGTAGGCTATACCCTGCATCATCCTCTTGACAGTTGGAGAGAAGGGTCACATCCAAAGATTCCATGGAAGACGGAGATTTTCTGACTCTGGAAAGGACGACTCAAGGAATCTCCGGCTACATTGCAAAGCCTGAGAGGATTGCAGGGTTCTTTGGGGGACCTTTGAGATATTGCTTGACGAATTGTGGGCATCACTTAGACGGGATATTCAAATATCAATGGGCAAGACGGCACAAGATTTCAAAGTCCTCTGGGGGCTACTGTTGGGGATATGCTATATGGGTATCCTCATAGCAAAGTCCTATGGCCTGCTGGGTGGCCCACTTAGACGGATCCAGAAGGGAGGCCCATGCCGAATAAAGGAAGGCTACGCAGGAGTCACTGACATACTCGGAGCCTTGGAGTACAAGACATGGAAGACTAGTTCGTATTAGTGTAGGACTCTTTACCTTGTCCGCTAAGGACCTTTCCCTTTAAACCCCAGGTCTTGGCGCCTTTATAAGCCGGCCTGCTAGAGCCTTTAGGGTACAAGGCAACTTAGATTGCTACGTACAACATGTAAAACCTCGCATAGCGAACCTATCTCTGTAACTCGGCGTATTGCCATTATGGTGATTTATAGCAGGAGTAGAGTTCCACCACCATTGTGGGACTTGAACCTGGGTAAGCTATGTTACCTTGTACCCGCCAACTCTCCGCCTTACCCCACGTCTCTAAACACACTATGTGAGGACCCCTCCATGGCGTACTCGTCGGCAATACCACGACATCTGGAACCGGCGAAGGTTGGCTAATGTCTCCTTCAGGTCTTCAAGGAGCATCTGCTTCTCCTTTGTCTTGACCATCACGTCATCGACATAGGCGTGCATGTTTTTCCCGTCTTGCGATTGTAGACACTTCTGCATGCAGTGCTGATATGTGGCACCGACATTTTTCAGTCCAAATGGCATGGTGGTGTAGCAGTGGGCCCCATATGGGGTGATGAATGCTTTATTTGATCAGCTGGATCTAGTGGTAGCCAGAGTACGCATCTAGAAATGACAGCAATTCGTAGCCGGCAATGGAGTCGATCACTTGGTCTATCCTTGGCAGGGTGAACAGATTTTTGGGGCATGCCTTGTTCAGGCTAGTGTAATTAACACACATGCGCAAAGTCTTTTTCTTTTTCAGCACTAGCACCAGGTTTGCCAGCCATTCCGGGTGGAAAACTCCATGATGAATCCGGCTATGAGCACCCGGGTGATTTCTTCACCGGTGGTTCTTCTCTTCTCTTCTGCGAAGCGGCGTAGTGATTTCTTTACTGACTTTGGATCCATCCTGACATGTAAAGAGTGCTCGGCAAGCTCCCTCAGAACACCAGGCATGCCCTTGGGGGACCATGCGATTATATCCCAATTCTCACGGAGGAAGTCAATGAGCGTGCTTTCCTATTTGCTGTCAAGGCCATCTCCAACCAGCACAAACCTGTCCGGCTCAGCCTCGTTCAACAGGATCTTCTTGGTGCCCTTTGATGGCTTGAGTTACGCCTCTCCGGCTGGCTTTGGTTCGCCAGCCGGCATGTCCGCCTATAGGGCCGCCATGTTCTGCATGATGACGCTCTTATCCTCTGTGATGATTATGGCCGCGGTGATCTTGGAGCCGTCTGTGGCACATTCCACCGACCTCCTGTAATCACCCGCGATGTTGATTACCCCCTTTGGTCCGGGGAGCTTCATCTTGAGGTACACGTAGTGCGGCACTACCATGAACTTGGTGAGCACGGGGCGTCCCACGATAGCGTGGTAAGCACTCTAGAGGTTGACCACCTCAAACCAGACAGGCTCGCGGAAGAAATTTTCTTCCATGCCAAAGATGACGTCCAGCCGGATCTTGCCAATGGGTGAATGTGATGGACCCGCAACATCTCTGTTGAAGGAGGTGTTGGACAGCAACAGCTGGGACTTACTAATGCCGAGCCGGTCTAGGGAGCTGCAGTACATGAGGTTGATGTTGCTTCCTCCGTCCACAAGACACGGGAGAACCTGCACCGGTGCTTCTTGGAGATGATGATGGGATCCAGGACCATGGCGTATGTGGCCGGATGTGGTAGCATGTCCAGCTGGTCCTTCTGGCTCTATTTGACCTCTTGCTCGGACCAGTTCAGGAACTGGGGAACTGGAGGGACAATTGCGTTCACCTTGCTCCGCCTCATGGCGCCTTTTGCTGTGCTTGGTTTCTATCTCTGAGGTGAAGATGTGGTAGTTCCCTACCTGGCTAGGATAGTCTCCTTCGTCTTCATCCTGGCGGTTTTGGCGCTGGTGGTTGTCCTGCTGCCCACAGGCAGGTGGAGGAGGGGGTGGCGGTGGTAGACCACAAACCTCGCCCATCTTCTTTGTCTAGGTGCACTAGCGGGTTGTATGTGTATCCGGCTTGTTGCCGCTGCTATGGAACTTGCATGGGCCATCAAGCATCGATTCGATGGTATACTTGGGCCGAGGTGGCCGGTTGTCGGGCTTCTGTCTCCGGCTGCCGCCTGCAGCCGGGTCCTCTTGGATGGCTGCCACCTGCGTGGAACCATATGGGTTATCTGGCTAGTCATCTTTCCTCTTGCAGTGGCGGTTGTCATGTCGTCTAGAGTTGTGGTTGTTCCCTTCCGGCTGGTGCCGGTCTGAGGAGACATCCACGATGATCTGTCCCTGGTCATCTAGCGAGATGGATATTTTCATCGCTGCTTCCCCGGTGGCATACTTGTCCATGATCACCATGGTCTTGGCTATGGTATGGGGCTCCACCCAACGAAGCTTATGCTTGAGCATGGTGTCGTCCCTACAACCGTTGATGAAGAAGTCGATTGCTTGGTGCTCGCGCACCCCCTCGCAAGCGTTGTGCATGCTTGTCCACTAGGTAATGTAGGAGTGGTCGCTCTCATCCTTGACTTGAATGCACAGGGCGAGCTCGTCAGGGCGGCCTGGGCGCTTGTAGGTGTTGGTGAAGTTGCGGATGAATGCTGGCTCAAAATTGATCCAAGCATTGATTTTGTTGTTGGGGAGGCTGTTGAGCCATGTCCTAGCTGAGTCGAGGAGCATGAGCGGGACGTAGCGCACGGCCACCCGGCAGTTGCCGTTTGCGATGCCCATGGCGGCGGTGTAATCCACCAGCTAATCTTTCGGCTTGACCATGCCATTGTACTTTGGTGTGTCCCTTGGGAGAGAAAATCCCTTTGGAAACAGTTCGTTTTAGATGCTTGGTCCGGTACATCTCGGGCCAGCCGGACTTTCCTTGTCTGGCACGCGTTACTGGACCAGCAGGCCGATGCATGCGCGCGCGTCTCGCGGCTCCTCTGCCTCGGGTGGGCCTAGCCGTCCTGAGAGGTAAGACTTGGGCGGTGCATTGGTTCTTCTGGCTTCGTCAGCCAGATCGCAGTTCCTGCTAGTGGATTCGCATGGGTTTTACCCATGGCCAGCTGATCCACCATGCAGACGGTTGTTCTGCCTTGTAACGTTTGGAAAGGAGGCCTTGCTCCCGCCTACAAGTGGATCGCCCACCCGGCGAGGCTGTGGGCTCTTGCTATTTCCTACGAGGATCATGCCTGCCTCAGCCTGTTGCCTGTTGGATGTAGCGACAAGGAGTTGGATGCGTGCCTGTTGGCGACGTAGTTCTTCGCCCTATAGGTGGCTAAGCTCCATTACGGATCCTTTTGTGTCCATCATGTTCTTGGCCGGGGTATTGTAAATCGGCTGAGCTAAGGAAACCCGCGAGTCAGTATCACGGTCTAGCTCTGAACCCAAGTAGTGGCCCTGGGGCAGCGCCTGCCGGTTGACACCAGGTAAGCGGGAGAAACCGTGCATGGTGTTGTATTTGCGCATTGTTGCATCCAGGCGTTGCTGGCGGGCGGCGACCTTGCTGGCCTCCCCTAGGAGGTTCTGGCACGTGGCCTCTAGCGCGGCTGCTATGGTGGCCAGATCCATCTCGGGGGCGATAGGGATGCGGAGATCCTGGATGGAGTCCGCCAAGTGTTCCACGCCCTGCTCACGTGGAGCGGCGTCTTTGGCGCCCACGTCGCGCTCAAGCGGTTGGAGCCATCCATCGCCTACGCCTGCCATCATGACCTTAATGCTGCCGCTAGCGAGGAGCGGGGCAGGGAAGCCTGGAGGCGCACCAGAGACAGTGATGACCTTGCGAGGGAAATCCTCGGCGATGGTGGTGCCGTAGACGTGATGCTTGCTGAAGTGCATGATGGAGCCATCACTTGGGAAGGTTGACCCGTTGAAGCAGGATGCGTTGATGAGGACGCAGTCAAAGGATCCAAAGTTGAGGACGAGACCAGAGGCGACTCACTCACCGGTGACGAATAGAAGTCCTGTGCGAAAGATGGCCCTAGCCGAAGCGCTATGCCCCATGGTGGGCACCAACTCTCGTGGTGTGGAACACGGCAGTGCCATCGGGGATGGCATGAGAGGGGACAATAAGGATGCTATCGGTGGCTACTCTCAATGGGTTGGGCACATATAATGCATACATAGCGATGTACCTAGGTTCAGAGGTCTCTTGTCGAGGTTAAACTCCTTCTCCTGTAAGGATCTACTATATGGGGTGCATATGCTCAATACAAGTGCTCCTTGAGTTATTTCCCTAGCTGCTATCAAGAGATAGAGGAAGACGAACTACTTGACTTGGCGATTCTCGCTCACTTCTAACTTCTAATGCCTTACCTAGAACCCTGGCACTACCCCTCCTTATATACTGGTGGAAGGGTAGGTTACAATGTGGGCTCTAGGGTTTACTGTTTGGGATTTGGGTTTACAAAGCGGGCTGGCTGCTGGGTCCAGCCGGTGGTCCAGGACCCGGGCAAGGTCCAGTACAGGTGGGGACAGTGCCATAGTTTCACATCGCCTTCACTTTAGGCATCACCCTGCGCTTTATCCATCAGCTTGGTGCTTTATCCATCAGCCGGAGCTTTAAACGTCATCTCCCAGCCTTGGCGCTTTGGCACCCTTGTCTGGTAGTGCTGGCAGGGCGGCATGCCAGCTTATGCGATCAAGGGTGCGCTTAGCAAGGAGCGTCACCCCCTCTTGTACCTTTGGCCAACGGATCCGAGGCGGCCGGATAGAGGTGGCAACCTAGCTAGCTTTCTTGGCCCCTGGCTAGACGGGCCAGCCGGGGAATCTTGAGGCGGACCGGGTGGACTGTTCCACCCGGCTGTGGTTCTTTGTCTTGTGGCCATCTGGCTAGGTCTCCCTAGAGCCGGCCCTTTGAGCCTAGCTTGGCCTATGTGGGGGTCATCCCCCCGACACTAACGGTGGTTGTGGGTATGGTTATCTTTCGTCGGATTGATGACAAGTACGCCATGAGGGGGTCGTCGAGGCGTGTGGAATAGACGGGTGTGAGACGTACGGTATTCCGGGACGGTGAGCACACAAGTTTAACCATGTTCAAATCTACCAGCTTTGGACGAATCCTACTCTTGCTAGCAATCCAGTAATACGGTAGAGCCAGAATATGGGTTACAAGGGTTTCGCCTGTGCGAGTTGAGATTGTAGACTATTGTGGAGTGCCATAAAGGCTTGTCCTAGGACGACTTATATAGATATCCGGCCTAGGGTTTACAGGATAGACTTATCCGGATACGACTAAGAGTCGGTTACATATTACATCTTGAACTACAAGTAACACTATAGGCCTATGTCGGTAATCCTTCTAGGCCTTCCCGTAGCCGGACTGGACTCTGTCTCTTCTCCCTGACTGGGCCGCCCGTGAAGCAAAGCTCTCACCCAAAATGGGCCACCCTGGTTAGTGAGGCACAACGAGGATACCCGGAAAGTATATCCCCAACAGCAGCCCCCGAAAGCCTCCAAGATCCAAAGTCTGATTTCACCATCGTCTAGCTTGATTCATCTTCGGCTTGAAGAATCTTGAAGGGTTCCTGAAACATAAGAAAGGACATGATCCGAGTCTCAAAGCGAGTCAGATCTATCAGTACATTATTCGAATTTCCAGCCTAAAATTCAAACTTAAGCCAGAACTGTGTCTCCGACGCACCCTGACATCAGTCAAGGTCAAGTCACGTCACTCATAGACATTCCTGTCAGCAGGACCGTTGGTGGGTCCACCTTTTGTGGAACCGATGCGTCGTTTTAATGCGTGCACGGAGATTGAGGCAGCATAATCCTCGCGAGGAGGTTACCCATCTCCTTCCATGACACATGGTACGGTTATTGTTTACTTTTGCACGAATCTCAGCGTAGGTGAGGGTTATAAGGGGTCTAGATCTCTTCCTTCTTCCTTACCATCGCTAGTGCTTCTTCCTCCCCCCCGAAGCTTCCTGCAAAAAAACTCCCCAGCCTCCCCCAAAGCTCATAGCGTCGCCCATCCTAGGCCACCATGTTTGCAGAATGACTAACGCTTCATCCTCCGGCACGGCGGCAACAACGGCGACGGCCCCCGCAACAACGGAGAGGGAGAACTTTCGAGGGATTTGGATCCCCTACGCCCTCAACGATGCCATGCTCCGTGTCGTCGGGAAGGAAGTCCTCCTCCGCACCGACAACTGGTCGAGCAGTTTTGGGCAAACCATCCCCACCCCCAACAACGACGAGTGAGTGCACTTTGGCACCCAACTCGATATAGGTTTGAGCTTTCCTCCCTCAGATTTCTTTTCTGAGGTTATAGATCACTATGGAGTACAACTCCACAATCTCCCCCACAAATTCACTTTTAGAAATCAGTGCATATGCATCTTTGTGTGAGGGGTATCTCGACATTCGTCCGAGTCTTCTTCTTTTCCGGTATTACTTTCATACCCGGAGAAATTCCATCATTGCCGGTGTTCCTTACATCACCGCTACTCTTAGCTTTTGTCTTAGGAGAGAGCTAGTCCATCCTAGGATTAAGGCTAGTGAGTCTGTTAAAAAATGTCCATCTACGTTCTTTTATCATAAGGACAAACCGGCTCCCAGCAAAGCCACCGCTTTGCCGGCTTTTGTTGACGGCGCCGCCACGCCCCAAGAGTATTGGGACGCAGATGCTCCGGCTCTTACTGATGATCTCCTTCTTGCTAAGAGGCGGATCGAATATTTGATGAAGCACAAGGGTCTGAAAGGATCCGATTTGGTCCACTGCTGGCTGGCGCGCCGAATTCATACTCTCCAACACCATGGCGACCGCCTTATGCACTCAATCACCAAGAGCAAGATGGACTCTCTCTAGATCTTC
Organism: Avena eriantha; assembly: GCA_910589775.1. NCBI lineage: Eukaryota > Viridiplantae > Streptophyta > Magnoliopsida > Poales > Poaceae > Avena > Avena eriantha. Next base: position 388,961 of record OU342746.1, read on the forward strand.
TCTAAATCTTATTCGGATAAGGACTACGAGTCCCAAATCAAATGGTTGATTAAGGAGCGGATCGAGAGGAAAATCTCGGAGCTGTCCTTGGACATGCATACGGTTGACGATCCTATGACACCAGTAAGTTTTCCAGAAATCACTCGAATTATGTGTTCATCTATACATTCTTGTGTCTTTTTGCAATACTGAGATATTTCTTCTTGTCAGCTTGCTGACCTCCCCGCAGAGCTTGCTAATCTCAAGGGATATCCTCCTGAGTTCTCTCAGGATGATGGAGAATTGATTGCACTGCCGGAAGCGCTTACCCAAAACCATACGACTCCTATAATGTATATCGGCACAAAGGAAGTGCCCATTGTGAAGAGGTAACTTTCCTCACAAGGTCTCTGTATTTTATTTCTCATTCTTTCTGAAGTGTAAATCTTTGTTCTATTACCTCCTCAGAGCTAAACAGCTCACCAAGGGTAAGGCGAAAGGACCCTTGTCAAAGCCCCTGCACCAGGCAAAGTTAAATTTGACTTCTCCTACCGCAGTGCCTCCGATTCCCGCGCCACAGCCTTCTACAACGCCAGAGATTACTCCATCTCCATTTGTTGCGGAATATCTAGCTCAACAATCTGAGCTAGTGATCCTCGGCTCGCATACCGATGTCACCATGGGTGACTCAGCACTTGATAAGGGTGAACCCGTACAGTGTAATGATCCATCGGCAGAGGTTTTCGTCGATAACCTTCTCAGCAATCTTGGCATTACTCAGAAAACTGCGGAAGAGATTCAAAGGCTGTCTCAGCAATGCTTGGAGAGCCGGAACATTACCGTTGAGGAAGAGGCACAAGAAGTTGAGGACGTCAAGTACTCCGAGCTTCTTGACCAAGTTCATCTTTGCGAAGAGAAGCCGAATGCAGGCGTGCTTCTGCCACCGCTAGTAACCCCACTGACCCTCGCCGAGAAGGTTACCACTGAGGTGAACATGAGCCTAAGTAAGCTTATCCATGAATAACATGTAAATCAGAATTCCAACTCACTTTTTTACTTTATTTCATATCATATCCTCTTGCCCCCAATCATGAAGTTGGATAATCAATACAGATTTATGCTTTCATAGGATGCCAAAGAATGAACTAGTGTAGACCCCAAGGCTCGTGTTGATATTAGTTCAAATATTAGCCCGAGTCTTTAGTAGACTTATGACTCTGGGTATTATTCTGACTTATAGAAAGTTAATGCTTATAACAAGGAATTATTGAAGTATATTTGCAATAAGTGGAGAGAGATCAGAGCTCTCCGTCTTCAAAATGCTTAATTGAAGATATCAAAGGATGAGGCTGAAGGTAATCATTTCAGCCCTTAACCTTGCTATTTTTGCTTTTGTAGTCGAATTTCCTATTCAACTATTGTCTTTTGTTTATAGAACTGGTCAAACAATCATGTAAAATGATTGAAGAGCGCAAGAACTTCAAGACCCATCGGATTGGATAGATGTGTAGTTGCAACTTTTGGTCAACTTGTAAATGTTTGGGTTTCATATGTCATTGGTAGATTAAAATGAAGTACTATCCAGACACTAAGTGAAGTTGAGACACGATATGTAGGTGAAATTGCTGAGATGGCTGACCAGTCAATTTAAGGTATCCCAAATTTACAGCCATGACCATTTAAATTGGTCGCAATCGGCTAAATATAAGGCCATGAACCAGTGTTATCCATCTATGACCATTTCGTGTTCGAACATTATAACCTTTTTGACAAAAATGGTCGTAATTCTTCAAGGTTTAGACCCTCGCAAACACCTTACGACCATTTGGTTCATGATGGTCATAGATCTATAACCAAAAAAAACATGGTCGTTAGGAAAAGGTCACTAGTCAACATATTTCTTGTAGTGTTACGACGGGAGTTGAATAAGCTTATGGCGGATCACGAGCATAGCATTGCTAGCATTCTCGAATCCCCTTCCATGGCCACAGAAGAACGTCAGCGAAAGATTGGAATCCAGGATTAGAAAATCTCGGATCTCAGTGATGAGTTATTTAGAGAAAAGGACATCTCTCAAGCTCTTCGAGATGAATTCCATAGTCTTTGAGCAGAGAATACCAAAGTTGACGATGTAATCTTCAGTATGTTTCCTATCTTCTAAATTTTCATCTTTCTGACACTAGGAGTTTGGATATATTTTCTCACCTTTGCTTTATATATGCAGGTCCTCTAAATTTACTTGTTTCCTCCTCCATCGAGTCTCGCACCAGCCGGCTTAACAAAGTCAGCGATTTGCTTCACGATTTCCACCAGTCACTAGAGGATATTGGTGAAGCCCTTAAAGTCCCGAACATGAACAGAATGTCTTCCTTTCAGGTGCAAGATAAGACAGGGGAGATTCCCTAGCTGATTCAGGACTAGAACATGTCTTATGTGGGAACCGCAGCACAGAATGCCCACACGATGGTTATGAGCCACCCTGGAAGCATGGAGATATGGCAAGTAACCAGGGGTTATTGAACTGTGGATGAAGACGGACAGGAGCAAGATATTAAAGCAACCATGGACTCGTGTGCCAGTTATGGATGTCATGTAGCCGACCTGACCAGCTACAAGACTCCCTTCTTCACTCGCACGGAAACACCTCCTCCGCCTACCGAAGAAACAACCAAAGTTCGATGAAGAGCAAACCTTATCAGATTTGCCTGTCTTAGAAAGATATCAAGGCGAAGGAGATGTCTCCAGTGAGCCGACAGCTCCTACCTCTCCTCCTGCATCGTAGAGCATCAGAAAAAACAATGTGTTATTTTGAAACAATCAGATTGTAATAGGTAGTATATTATTTTGCTAATGCTAAGGTTTGATGCTTCTATTTAGCAATTTTTGACTTTATTTTGATGTGCCTGAAATTTTTACTTAAGCACTTTTTGTTTTGCCTATACTTATCGCTTATCTGGCTTTCTGCCTCGTGCCATTCATGAGCCGGCCAACCTTCCACACGGAAACTCTGCTGAGCAATGGAGCTCAATTGCTAAACTAGTTTAAACTCTGAAATAGAGCCGGCTTCTAGTCCCAACAATTCACTATTCGGAAAATGCCCGCATCTAGCAATCAGATCAGGAACCCATGGTATAGACTAGAAATTTATCTTTATACCCAGAGGTAGCATTTTTATAATCGGAAATATTAACCAGAACAAACATGAGTATAAAGTACTTTCAAGTATTCTGGGATTTTTTACTGTGACATGATCATTCGAAAATAAGATGGTAATATAAAACTTCTCAGAAAAAATTGAGGCAACCGATACTTTATTTCTCATTGAAAATGTACACATATATGATTACAAAGAAAGAAATTTTAAGAATAAAAGGGACGTAGCTGAGCAAAATTACACGGTCTATCTAATTCTTCCGGGTTTGTACTGCCTCTAGCTCTCTTTCTCTTCTTAGTAGCAGGTCTTTCTTTGACTGGCCCCATATCAGTAAGATAGTAAGAACCATTGTGCAATACTTGGCTAACTAAAAAGGGCTCTTCCCATACAGGCGAAAGTTTGTGCTTTCTTTTCTGCACTAGCCGGAGGACCAAATCGCCCTTATTGAAAGACCGGTTTCTGACTCTCTGGCTATGATACTTGCGTAACTTCTGCTGCTAGGCTATTGATCTCATCTCAGCAACTACGTGAACTTCTTTGATTAAATCGAGATCATTTTGTCGAGAAACTTTGGCATCCTCTTTGATATAAGCAGCAACTCAGGGAGAAGTATGAGTAAATCGCTAGGAAGAACTGCTTCTGCACCATAGACCAAGAAGAAAGGTGTGTATCCGGTTGACCTGTTCGGAGTGGTTCGCAAGATCGATATTACAAACGGTAATTCATCTGCCCAAGCCTCCATAGCACGATGAAATGGTGCTTCGATTCTTGGTTTGAGGCCTTGTAGGATTAAACAGTTTGCTCTTTCTACTTCTCCATTAGCTTGTGTATGTGTGACTGATGCAATGTCAAACCAGATATTTTGTTCGTCGCAGAATTCGGCAAGTTCTCCCATAGAAAAATTTCTCCTGTTGTCCAGTTATGCAATGTCAAGTCGGATAATGCTATGTGGATAACCGTATCAGATTATAACATCCTCAACAAATCTTCTAGCTGTTGCTCCATCACAACTCGTGACGGGTTTAGCCTCAATCCATTTTGTGAACTTATCCACCATCACTAAGAGGTGAGTAAATCCACTTGGAGCCCATTTAAACAGTCCTAACATGTCAAGCCCCAGACCTCGAAGGGCCATGTTATAGGTATTGTCCGTAGCTAATCAGCCGAAACATGAGCTTGTTTGGCATAATTTTGGTAGACTTTGCACGTATTGACCAACCGTTCGGCACCTGCATTGGCTATAAAGATTTGGCTGCAGCATGATGGTTGCATTCGCCTTCGTGGATCTCTAATAAGATTTCCACTCCTTCTTCCAGAGATACGCAGCAATCAAAAACCCCAAATACACTCCCCTTATAGAGCTCACAATTTATTATTGTATAGGTTTTTGCTTGTCGGACGATCTGTTGGCTCAGAACCTCGTCGTCGGGTAATTTTCCATCTATGAAGAAATCAAGGTAGGGTTGAGTCCAGCTGGGAATTACAGCCAGAACTGCCACTAAAGGTGAGTCAGATTTGGTCGGATATTCCTCATGTACTCCTTTTATAGAGGGAACTTTGAGGTGCTCTAAAAAAGCGCCATCAGGGACCTGCTTCCATGCAGATCCTATACGAGATAATGCATCTCCTTCCTCATTTTTTGTTCGAGGGATGCGTTGAACTTCAGACCCTTCAAACGATTTAGCTAGTTCATCCACGACAGCCCTATATGCTGCCATGTGTTTTTTTTCATTACAGATATCTGAGACTTGTTGAGCAACAAGATCTGAATCTCCATAACACATAAGTTGTCGGATGCCGATATCCTTAGCAATCCGGATTCCATGTAGCACTGCTTCATATTTGGCAATGTTGTTTGTTGCTGTGAAGTGGATCTTCAAGACATAGAAAAGTTCATCTCCTTGGGGTGATTTGAGCACCACGCCAGCTCCTGAGCCCCCGAGAGCTTTTGACCCTTCAAAATGCAAGGTCCAATATTCCTACTCTGGGACGGTCATATTTTCTGTTGTCTCTGTCCAATCAGCGACAAAGTCAGCGAGTATTTGGGATTTGATTGTTGTACGAGGTTTGTACTCAATGTCGAAAGCTAAAAGCTCTATTCCCCATTTTGCGACACGTCCTGTAGCATTGCTGTAGCTCACCACGGTAATTGGATGTTCCTCAAAGTAATCCCGTAACTTGCGGAATGCGAAGAACACACCATAAGCTAGCTTTTGATAGTGAGGATACCGATACCGCTGCTTTGATTCAGTTAGGACCTCGCTAAGGTAGTAAGTCGGATGATGCACCAGGTGTTCCTATTTTTCCTCTAGTCTTTCCACCACCATGATGACACTGACGACTCTGTTTGTCACAGCAACATAGACCAACATCGGTTTGCGAGGTTTCGGTGCTCCAAGGATAGGAGCGGACAAGAGTATTACCTTTAGGTCTTGTAGTGCAGCTTCGGCTTAATCAGTCCAAACGAACTTTTTGGTCTTTTTCAGGAGCTTGTGCAGTGGTGCGGCTCTTTCACCGAGCCGGCTTACAAACCGACTGACTGCAGCAATGCAACCAGTTAGTCTTTGAACATCCTTCAGGTGAGTCGGCCTGGAAATATTGAGTATAGCCTTGATTTTGTCCCGGTTCACCTCTATGCCTCTTTGAGACACGATGAAACCTAACAATATTCTAGCTGGTATTCCAAAGAAACATTTCTCCGGGTTAAGCATTATGTTGTATTTTCGTATATTAGCGAACGTTGCCTGTAAGTCAGAAATTAAGGTTTCCTTCTTTTTGGACATCACTGCTATGTCGTCCATATATGCATGTACATTGCGTCTGATTTGATCATGAAGGCAACGCTACATAGTGCGCTGGTACGTAGCTCCTGCGTTCTTGAGCCCAAAGGGCAGCGTAACGAAACAGAAAGTTCTAAAGGGGGTTATGAATGAAGTTTTGACTTTGTCTGATTCCTTCATCCGGATTTGCTGTTAACCGTAATATGCGTCGAGAAACATAGTAGTTCCGAGCCTATCGTAGAATCGATAACTTGATCAATTCTAGGCAGAGAGAACGAACCTTTGGGACAATCCTTGTTCAAGGCGGTATAATCAACACATAGCCTTAAATCAGTGGTGTCCTCTTTAGGGACCATTACAGGATTGGCCGACCACTCAGTGTGGATGACCTCTTCTACAGATCCGGCTAACTCGAGCCGGGCTAGTTCCTTAGCTATTGCTTTTCGCTTTTCATCGCTAAAACATCATCGGGACAGTCTGATGGGTTTAGCGTTTGGGTGTACATTTAGAGAGTGCTTGACAAGTTCCCTAGGTACTCCAGTCATGTCAAATGGCTGCCGTGCGAAGATATCTTAGTTTGCTTGGAGGAACTTGATGAGCGCACTTTCCTATGCGCTATATAAACCTACACCTATCTAGGTCACCATGGAGGGGTCATCATCCTTCCACAGTGTCTTCTTCGTCTCTTCCGATGCCTGGAACTCTAGAGTCGGCTTGGTTACCTCCTTCTTCGTCACGTGCATCTCGGGCGGATCGATGGTCTTCTTAATCTCCTGGTACTCCTGGCGTGCAGTACGGCGACATTTATGTCCTTGCACTCTCGTGCTTTCTTTGGGTCTCCCTTGATGGTGCTCACGCCCTTTAGACCTGGAATTTCCATCATATTATAAATATAACACGGACGAGCCATGAAATCCTAGTAAGTCGGCCGTCTGAATATTGCATGGTATGCACTCTTGAACAGGACCACTTCGAAGGAAAGTGCTTATGTCCGGTAATTCCTTAGAGTTCAAAAAGTAAAAAACCAAAGTGATCTCTCCCAAAGAATTTTCTTGTCTTCCTGGGACAAGTCTGTGAAAGATCACAAAGCTTTGATTCAGCTGAGTTTCCGAGATCCTCATCCGACGCAGCGTTTCGATGTAGAGGATATTAATACTGTTGCCTCTGTCCATGAGGGTCTTGGAGAATCCATAGCCGTCAATAAATGGATTGACGACTAACGTGTATTTTCCTCGCATGTGCAACTTAGGCGGATGATCAGCACGGTCAAAGGTAATTGTAACTTCCGACCAATCCATGAGTTGAGGACAGCCAGAACAGTTGCGTTGAGTTCGTGCAAAACTGCCTTCTTGACCTTAGCTTGTTGAGACCCAAGGAAAGTGACATAAGTGTCTTTCTTCGTTGGGATGTTCTTGTTTCCATCTAACTTGGGATTTGAAGGCTCTACTTCCTCCATGTCAGAATCTTCCTTGGTCTCCTTTTCTTTTTCGGGATTCCTCTTTCCCTTCTTCCACTTAGCCCTATAGCCAGCGGAATCATCTTTTTTGATGTCATCATTGAAGTGACACTCGACGTTTGTGTGGGACGAGCCCCCATTGGCATCTAAGTGATGCACACACGGATTGTTGGCAATGTCAGCCCAGGAGTAGGTTTTGCCAGGTTGCTAGTCTCCTCTACCCTGGACCTTGATATCCCATGACCGCATCCCCGGCCGCCTTCGCGCCCTCCTCGTCCTCCAGACCCAAAAGTAGCAGTGAGAACTACTGTACCTGCGTTGTGCTTTTCCTCCGAGGTATTCTTGCGCTTCTGAGCTTGTTGCTTCGGGTACTTTGCCGACTTTGGTACAGCCAGGACGTTTAGTAGTCCTTCTGCATCGTCATTGGTGTCTACATACTTGCTCGCTGTTTCTATCATCTCTCCCAAATTAGTGACCTTGTCACACTTCAAGCGGTGATGTAGTAACCTAATTAGAAGTCCTGCAATGAAAGCTTCAATCGCAGTTTAATCGTTTACTCCTTCATAGGAGTTCTTGGTGTCGATCCATCCTCCAAGATAATCCCGACAAGTTTTCTAGCCTTCTAGGAGCAGTGCTGTAGGTCTCCAACCGTATAGGGCCTCCCATATGTGCCTTCGAAATTCCGAAAGAACACACTTTGCATATCATACCAGTTGTTAATGGTGTTCTTCGGAAGTTCATTGAGCCAGGATCGTGCCGTCTACCTTAGCATAAGCGGGAGATACCGGGTCGCGACCAAGGTATTTCCGCCTTTGGCAATGTAGCAAGCCTGAAAAAATCATGGAGCCAAGTATCTAGCCGGGCCAAACCGTCATAGGCTTGGATGTGTCTTGAGATAGAAAATCCTTTCGGGAAATGCGTTTGTCGAATTCGTGGTCTGAAGCCTTTTGGAACCACATAGATGTCATCATTCTCGTAGCGCCGCGCCTCTATGTTAGAGTTGATCCGGTGTCTCGTGTCACTTGGTGACAGGGAATGCCGTCTTGGTTGTTCGTTGTGGCTGCGGTGCCTTGGAGCCGGACTTCTGCTTCTGCCACCACCTCCTCCACCACGACGCCCTCATTGGCCTCCTCGAGAGCCGGTATGATGGCTACATGGTGGAGAGGGCGATGCAAGTGGATTGTTTCCGGCTGAGTGCTAACCTCCATCCGGGGCATCATTATTCCAGTTCCGGGGAGGGTCTTGATTACGATGAGCCCCCTACCGGCTTGACTCGGCACGGTGTCCGTCACTCCTTCGTCCATCATTTCCACCATTACGGTGAGGTTCAGCCGGACGGCTTGTATGTCTAGGAGGTGGCATCCTTTGTTGGTCCTCCTCCAGATGTTGCTCTTTGTCGTCTTCCATGTGATTGTTCAAGTCTCGCCGGGGAGGGTGTCTTGGAACCAGTGCCAAAACTGCATCTCGCTCTGAGGCTGGAGCATCATTTCTCTAGTCATGTGCGGTTCTGTGCCATTGCCCTGAAGATACGGTTCTTGAATAGTTGTCTTCCTGATGCCATGTTGGGTGATGCTGTGTTGGCTCCCGTTGGGGCCTAATATCATCCCAAGCCGGATCCGTGCGACATTGCTTGAACTTGGAGACTAGTTTTCCGCTTCCAGATTTTGCGGCCTTTTGTTGCTCCAGACCCTTGGTAAGTAGCTTTACGCCCAACCGAACTTGATCTGGGTTTGGGTTGTTCGCCAGGATATCTCGAGCTGCAATAGTGTTTTCCGTTGGTGTTCCATAAACCAGATCTCCCTTGCTATCCCGCTGAGGTTCTCCCTTGACATCGTCATCTGCCTCAAAGAGGGTCTTGTAGACTTTTGGATTTTTGTTTTCCCGCACGGGGCTGTTCTGGGTTTTCTGATGCTGCAGGGAGTTGAATTGCCCTGCAGATGCAATGCGCTTCTTATATTCCATATGGTTGTTAGCCTCATCTAGGAGTACTTGACGACGCGCTTCTAGGGCTTGGGCCCTTTCTTCCAATTCCGCAGATGGAAGATCTGCAGAAGTAGGGATTGGCGTAGTTAACATAGCATCGATGAGTTTACGGGAACCAACGGTAACCATGTATCCATCCACCGGAGTTTCCTTTGGATCGTCTGGGATTAGGAATCCATCTAAGTCTTCCTCGTAATCTTCGGCAACCACTTCCTCTGCTGGAGGATCTTTTGCTGGAGTCTTGTTGTTCTTCTTCTTTGCCTTCTTGGCAGCGCCGGTAGCAAAGACGTCTTTTGGTCCGTTTCCTGGAGTCAAGCTCTGATCAGTACTTTCGGACATCTGGACGTCAGGATTAGCTCCAAGATCCATGTCACCTGCGCTTTGGGAGAGTTTTCTCTGGATCCTCCGTCTATGGCTTCTCCTTCTTCTGTAGCTTTGGAGTTGAACTCCTCTTCATATTCCACGGAGAACTTTCGGAAATCCGCAGACATCATTGAATCATCCAAAGATGCTGGTAAGTCGGTGTTTGTGCCAATCGCCTCCAGCACCGAGTCTTCGTTGTCTCTAGCATCGGCAAGGCCGGATCCGGATCCAACATATCTGACAAAGTGCTACACATGCGTCCTGAGGTAGTTGCGGCTTTCCTAGTGGGCTTCCTCAAAGCGTCTGATGGTCTCGAGAACCACATCCATGCTTGCGCCTTGCAGCATTATGCGCCTCAACGTATGCCTCAGGAAAGGTTGATCTATTCTGGCGTTGATAGAGCCGGAACCAATATTGTCGGCTTTCTCCTCCTGGATTTCGACCTCGATGGGTAGATCGATCTAGGATTCGGCCTCCCTAGGGAGATCCACTCCAGATTCGACTTGCACCACAAGATCTGCTTCAGGCTCAGCTTTCTCCACTATCTCTGCGATAGGTGCGGCTAGGTGGGGTTAGGTTTTTCCAAGATCTGGAACTCTGCCGCCTCCGTGGACAAAGTGGACACTGGAACTTCTTCTGCCTATATCGTCACCACTTGGGTGGGTGGGGCAGGTTTAGCAAAACCGATGTAAACATCGATCTCACCAAAAGACATGATGGTGTAGGCAATCATGGCCTTCCTAGCTGGGATCCAGGTATCGTCGAGAATTATGAGAGGGGCGTCGCTGGTGTAGAGGATGCGACCAACGGCGATGGTCTCGCCGATTCCAATTCTTGCAGATTCTACTCGGAACGTAGATCCGAAGCTCACTTGCCCCGCGGTGGGCGCGAACTGTCGTTATATTGATGACAAGTACACCATGAGGGGGTCCTTGAGGCATGTGCAAGAGAGGGGAGTGAGACATACTATATTCCGGAACGTTGAGCACACAAGTTTACCTAGGTTGAATCCGCCGGCTTTGGACGGATCCTACTCTTGTTAGCAATCCAGTAATACGGCAGAGCCGGAATATTGGTTAGAACGGTTTTGCCTGTGCGAGTTGAGATTGTAGACTATTGTGGGGGTGCCCTAAAGGCTTGTCCTAGGACGGCTTATATAGATATCCGGCCTAGGGTTTACAGGAGAGACCTATCCGGCTACGGTTAAGAGTCGGTTACAGAGTACATCTTGAACTACAAGTAACACTATAGGCCTATGTCGGTAAGTCTTCTAGGCCTTCCTGTAGCCGGACTAGACTCCGTATCTTGTCCCTGACTGGGCCGCTCGTGAAGCAAAGCTCTAACCCGAGTGTAACATCCCAAAAATTTAATCAAGGTTATCAAGATTCTAATCACCCAAATTAGGTTTAACAAAAACTATTTTATTATTAAAATGATTAATGAATGCATGTGTGTTGCATTAGTGTAGAATTGTTTGAAAATGCCATGTTTGATTGTTCTAAATGGTATGAAATGGTTCATGGGTGAATGCCACATCATCTAGACCATTTACAAACAAAATCCAAAGAAAAAGAAATCAAATAAGATTAAATAATGCAAATGGTCATTTTGACCCTTTTAATACACTACGACACTTAAGGTGTTCCTAGAAGCCAATTCCCAACAGAAACAATTCTATATCTTTGCACCCCTTGCTAGACCAAGTAAAGATGTACCAAGGCCCACTTGACAAACTTACAAAAACCTTTATCAAGGAAATTTAAATGACAATTAAAAATTGAATCCAATGCATATGTGAAGATCACCGTTTCTCAAATACCAACCAAACCAATTCACCTTGACAATTCTCCGCAACCAGAGACTACCAAGCATGAGTGTAGATCACCCACCAAATTTGAGCCAAAAATTCAAATATATTTTTCTTTCGGCCATTTCATCAAACACATAGTGATCACAGAATTAACTGCCTAACTATTATTGTTTTGATCAATGCATTGTCTACCCATTTAACCCCTTACACTCCCCTTGTCCCCTCTAGTCACAACCAGTACCAATGCACCACTCCTAGTTGTTGTATGCGCCAGTGCCGAGCCACCCAAGCCCCTCCATGCCTGTCGACCAGGGGCATGCCCAAGCAGACCGCCCCGAGCTCGCCCATGACACCTAGGAGGCATGCGAGGCCACACCGCCGCCCTCTGTCGCCTCCCCGAGAACAGCCGAGCCATGCACCACCCCCAGCACGCCGCGCCCACCGTGTCTGCGCCATGCCGAGCACGCGCCAGAGCGCCGCGCCCGACAAGCGTGCACACGCCGCGCCTCAACCGCAGCCCGCACGCACCGCTTCGCCACAACCCCAGGAACTGCCCGGACATGCCCGTTCGTCGCCGCTTGACCCGCAGCCACCGTGCGCCGCGTCGAACGCTGCTTCTACCGCGCAGAGCACCAGCCGTGCCCGACCAAATGCCACTGCCCCTAGCCATGCCTTTAAGCTGTAGAGGAGCACCAGGGAGCACTACGTCGACCTCCGCTCGCAGCCACGCCGATAGCACGCTATACCGCCCTTGCCGGAGACGCCAGCCCATCCCGCTCGGTCGCTTCATCGAGCCTATAAAAGGAGGCCTCCTCCACCCCAGTTCCTCACAACACCTCACTCCTCTCTCACCACTGACCACCCCACACTTCTCCCCGGAGCCAATCGAGCCGTAGTGCGCCAGAATTTTGCTGGAGCTTGCCGCTGCAGAGGAGAAGAGGTGCCATCGATTGGAGCTGTCCTAGGAGGCACCGCGACGACGCCTAGAACATCCGTCGTCCACCAGCTTGATCGCCCCCTTTGCCACTTCTAGTTGGAGCCCTGGTAATCCCCCATGTACCTCCACCGTGTCGCGTTAGGGTTCGTTCTCGCTGGAGTTGTTCGCCGGAGACGACGAACCACAACCGTTCGATTTGTTCTAATCGTAGCGCCCAGAGTGTCCCGTACCGATTCGCGTTTGATGTGCCGCTGACATGCTCGACCAGCCTGTCAGTAGCCCTCGGCACTGCGGAGCGCCACTGGGCCGGCCCGTTTAGTTTCCCGCGCTAGCCCACAGATTCAAATAAAGGCTTTTCCAATTTAGGTTTAAACTAGATTCTGTCCACTTGTTTAAAAAGCAATTCAGAAAGATTTACTTAACCAAATGACATGATTCAAATTTTGTTAGAAAGATAATTAGAATATCTGTCCAAGCCCGTTGGATTTAAGTCATTTGGAGTTAGAGATAGTCTATATCAAAAATAACAAGACAGAGCCTTTTCTACATTCAAACATTTTTCAAAAATCAACCATAATAGATTTTGAGTTGATTCCAACTCTCAAAAATCACATTTGATGATACCTATGTGAATATGTTAAAATATTTACGTTTGCATGCAGTGACTTTGGACTAGTACCAAAAGAATGCTATTAGGGCATTTCTAGTCACTTTAAATTGATTAAATAATAAACTTAAACTTTAGAAAATGTGACTAACACTTTAAATCACATTCCCATGTATTAGAATATGTGGTGATAACATGTGTCCACATGATCCCATATTTTAATTGTAGAATATTAAATCTTAATTATTTTCAATGAGTAGAAATTACTTTTCTCAAAAAAAACTAGTTCTTTACATCTTGTGATGATTGTGATGATACTATATCATCAAGGGCATGCCTTACTGTGCTAAATAGACTACTTAAGTATTGTTTGGTGATTGTGTATCCTGTATTCCTTTATAGACGATAGTACCGACCAAGTCTACGAGGAGGAGGAGTTCTACCCCGAAGAAGACGAGGAGAATTTCAATCACTGCACGAAGCAAGGAAAGCCATCTGAACAATGCAAGATAACACTTGCAAGCTTGATAACCTAAGCAAAATGAGTTAAGCATGCTTTGGTTATACCATTTTGATTTATACCCATCCCAAGTTTTAGTTGCAAGCTTTACTTTATTTACTTTACCAAAGTTCTTTACTTTCCTTATAGATAGCATAAAGAGTATAAAACTTGGCCTATCTAGTTATACCTAGATGTCATTCTATGGCATGAGATTGAATATTAGCACCCCTCATTAGTGAACTCTGTTATCCTTATTGGCTAGTTCTAAGCATAAAACTTGATCACTTTAGATGGGAATACTTGGTGAAAATGCTTATGAAAACCTTGGAATTATGAGTCATTCTATTAAGATGTTTTGACATGTGTTGAGAAACACAAATGGTTTAGGATGATGAACATTTTGAGGCATGAGCCTTAACCCTTTATAAAAACTGATGGTTGGGTTTGGATGCGATACCATTCCAATTTTACCGTACAACCACAATACCTGAATTGGGTAAGGCTTAGCCGGAAGTTTATATGCATTAGTATGGGTTCCCTAGCGGAAGAGGTTTGAGCTGAGGCTAGCTCTTGATGATGTCCACCTATGCAGTGCCTAGGATGGCAGATGGCCATGGCTGGGAGGCCATGCTCATAGGAGAGGTGCCTATACTAGAGTGTGTAATTCAAAGGTTATTATTGATTATCCGCATACTAAGTATGATGATTCAGGGTTATCCCTGACGGATGTATCGAATTTTGTGGTGAAAGTGTACCACCTCTGCAGAGTGTCAAACTATTCGAATAGCCAAGTCCACGGTCATGGACAGTTGGAGTGGCCATACTGTTCCGTCGTCAGATGTTTTCAAAATAACTTATGAAATGATTTATGACTTGCCTTGACCACAATAGGGTTGTGACTGTTAAAACTAGTTTCCCACTTACTTCTGAACACAGCTTAGGTTTCAAATTTAGCTTTTGCAAATAAACTTAGAGTTTAGAATTTATACTAGAACTACCTTACTTGTTAGTGATAGTTTGCGAGTACTTAAAGAGTACTCATGGCTTTGTCCCTGCCTATTCCCGTGGCCAGAGTATGAGGAGGACTACCATGAAAATGGACATCAGGATGGCTACGACAACTAGGATCATCTCCCATTGTCAGCATTGCATGTGACACTGAAGATGGATCACACCGCTACGCTTATTATTCCGCTGCTTGATTGTACTAAGACTAGATCATGAGATCCTTTATTTGCGTAAGACCTTATTATGGTTTGTAATGGATGATGTACTGTGATATCCAATCTGTTATGTCTCGCAAAAATGGTAATCCTGGGATTGCGATGTATGGCGTAACAGGCATCTGGGATTAAAAATCCGGGTGTTGACACGAAGTAGGCCACCCTGGTGAGTGAGGCACAATGAGGATACCATGAAAGTATATTCCCAACATTCGCAATTTTTCAGCTGGAACATTTGGTTCTCTTGCATAATACTGGAACCCAAGATAGGTTCATACCAACTTCTCGGCGTCCTCCTGGGCAGTTAACCAGTGGAATCCTTGCCAGAAGGCTTTTTCCACCAACGATTGGGGAGCGGCGTGATGCCCGCAATCTCCGAGATGTATTTCTCTAAGGATATCTATACCTTGCAGCTGGGAGACACACTGTAGGAAAACTCTTGTGGTACTTATTTTGTATAGCTGGTCGTCAATGATGATGTAGCCTTTTGTTGTGCATACTATCTGCCGGCTTTTGACTTCGTCGGCGAGCAAAGTTTTTTCTTAAAGATAGTCCATGAACGGTTTTTGTACAAGCCGGAGAGGTCATGGTTACTGCATTAACAAATGAATCTACTCTATGCGGGTTGTCGGGGTTCGCTCCTTTCATGGATGGGGTCTACAAATTCTCTAGGAAAATGCCTGGCGGAATTGGTCGGCGAGCTGATCCAATCTTTGATGGTAGATCTTTCGCTTCGTTGTCCTCCCTTTTGACGTACTTGACTTTGTAGCCATCGAAGCACTTGGTTATCTCGTCTACTTCGTTTCGTTATGCCTCCATCATAGGGTTCTGTGCATTCCAGGTGCCAGCCACCTGCTGGGCAACCAAGTCGGAATCTCCACAGCAAACTATGCGCTTGATGCCAATATCCTTGGCTACACGAAGTCGTGAATGAGGGCCTCATAGTCAGCCATGTTGTTGGTAGAGTTCAAGTGAATCTACAGGATGTACTATAACTTTTCTCTTCTTGGAGATTGAAATAATACACCAGCCCCCAAGCCATCGAGTAGTTTATATCCGTCAAAATGCGCGATCCAAAACTCTTGCTCTGGTACAGTAGTGTCTTCTGGCAGTTCTGTCCAATCTGCGATAAAATCTACCAATTCTTTTGATTTGATAGCATCGCACCTCTTGGAGGTGATTTCAAAGGCAGCAAGTTCAAGGGCCCACTTTGCCACTCTTCCTGCTGCATCGCTGTTGTTGATGATGTCGAACAACGAAGCTTTGCTCCCTACTATGATAGGATGCTCCTGGAAGTAATGCCTTAGATTCCAGGATGCGAGGACAATTGGCTAAGCTAACTTCTAGTTGTGCAGGTAACACTACTTGGATTCCACCAAGACCTCGCTTACATAGTAAATTGGTCGCTAAACTCCGTATTCATGCATTGGCTCCTTGCTCTCCACCACGATGACGAGGCTGATAACCCGGTTGGTTACCGCCATGTAAACTAGCATAGGCTCTCTTGATACGGGTGCTACAAGTATTGGTGTGGAGGAGAGTATTCTCTTCAACTCCCGAAGTGCTTCATTTGCCTTGTCTATCCATATGAATTTTTCCGCCTTCTTGAGCAACTTGTACAGCAGCATGGCCTTCTCTCCAAGTTAGCTGATGAACCGGCTAGCTGTTGGAACATAGCATGTGAGCCTCTATATGTCCTTCAAGCATGTCGGGCATTTGATGTCAAGGATGGCCTTGATTTTCTCCGGGTTAACCTGAATTCCGCGATGCAAAACGATGAAGCCCAACAATTTGCCGGATTGCACCCCAAAGACGCACTTCTGTGGGTTAAGCATCATGTTGTACTTCCGAAGATTGTCAAAGGTTTCCTATAAGTCAGTGATAAGGCCGTTTGATTTCTTTTACATCACCGCGATGTCATCCATGTAAGCGTGTACATCGCGACCTATCTAGTCATTTAGGAAACGCTGCATCATCCGCTGGTAGGGAAAAACAACATTTTTTAACCCAAAGGTCATCATGACATAGATGTATGTGCCATAATGTGTGGTGAATGAAGTGGCCAATTGTACCAACTTTCACATCTTAATTTGGTGGTATCCTGAGTATGCATCGAGAAAACACAAAAGTTCTGAGCTAGCCATCGAGTCAGTGAATTGGTCAATGCTAGGCAAAGCAAACGGATCCTTCGAACACGCTTTGTTCAAGCCGGTGTAATCAATGCACATTCTTAATTATTTGGTTCTCTTTTTGGGACTTTCCACCCATTGGGTGTGAATGACTTCTCGGATAATACTAGCCTCAAGTATACTAGTTATCTCTTTGCCTATAGCCCGTCGTCTTTCATCACCGAAACGTCATAGAGGTTGCTTCACCAGTTTGGCCTTATGATCAATATTCAAGTTGTGGTCCGCAAGTTACCTAGGTACACCTTTCATGTTGGCAGGTTGCCAGGCAAAAATGTCCTTATTCTCATGGAGGAACTCGATGAGCACGCTTTCCTATTTAGGATCCAGTTCTGTTCCAATGGCGGTGGTCTTGGAGGAATCTCCTTCAACAAGCTACACCTGCTTGGTCTTGATGGTGTACTTGAATGCGGGATTGGCAGCAGTAAGTTTCTTCTTCGAAGCTAGCATCTCCGAGGCGTCGACCTAGCTCTGGATCTCCTTGAATTCTTCACCGTAGAGAACGGCTTCGGCGAAGGTGGCTTCACTCAGCTCACACTCCATTGCCTTGGTGAAGCTTCCGTCAATGGTGATTATGCTGTTTGGTCCGGGTATCTTGAGCTTGTTGTAGACGAAGCATGGCATGGCGAGGAAGGAGTGAAAGATGTCGCGTCCAAATATGACGTGGTACATGCTTTTTAAGGGCACCACTTCAGAGGTCATGCACTCTTGGCGGTAGTTGTTGACATCACCAAAGGCGACCGAAATGGTGATGCAACCAAGGGAGTTAGCTTGCCGTCCAAGAGCGACGCCATAGAATACGGTGTTGATCTTCCTTAGCTGAGTCTCTATCAAGTTCATCTTGTGCAGTGTATCTAGGTACATCATGTTGATGCCGCTTTCACTGTCCATGAAGCACTTGGTGAACTCTGTGCCATCAATCAATGGGTTGATGACCATGGCATACTACTTCTCTGTTGGGATAAGGTCTGGATGATCTTGCCTGTCCCAAGTGATTGGAATCTCCGACCACCTAACGTACTAGGGAACAAGAGGGGGTAGCCATCAGTATCCTTAGTGAGGTTTTCTGAGTACGGACGGTGGGAGTACCAATGAAGGTGGGGTTGACTGGGGCCTTCTTTTCGAAGGGGTTCTTGCCCTTGCCATCACCCTTGTCGGTGGACTTGGGTTCCACATCTTCATCCCTGTAACTTGATACCTTCAATTCCTCCTCCTTTCTTCTTCCCTTTGCCCTTTCCACGGGGTCTATTCTTCCGACTTTGCTTGTAGCCGTACTAAGGGTCTTCCTTGAGGTTGTTGACAAACTTGCATTGGTGGTTTGTCTGGGTGGCCTTGTCGTTTGCGTCAAGGTGGATGAAACACGACATATCGCGGTACTCTTTGTACGTCTAGGAAACGCGGGGTGCTGGGGGTGTTGAATCACTCCTCTACTGTCCATGGCTAGACCCCCGGCCACGACCACATTGTCCACCTCTGTCTCTACCGGCGATCGTTGTGGCGACCATGTCGGTTGCTTGCTTCTCTTCTGGTGGAGTTTTCCGCTTGTTGTTATTGTTCCTATTAGCCTGGGTAGGGATGGCTATTGCTGGCAACGAGCCGCGAGCATCATTGTCAGCAGCCATGAATTCGCTAGCCATGGCCATCATCGCATTGAGGTTGAGGTCGTTGTTGTCCTGTCGGTGCTTCAGCGTATGTTGGAGCAATGTCCCCTGGCGATGTGAATCGCTTCACTGGGAGGTACTTGACGGCGACATTAGGGTTTCCCCCGGCGTTGTGAATTGGTTTGATGTAGTCCTGCAACCACGTAGCTGGCCTGGCAGTGCCGTCATAGGGCTTGATGGTCCTGTCAATCTGGAGACCCTTGGGGTTAGTTGTTGACCATATTACCTGTCGAAAACAACATGGCCCCAGGTAAATCTGGAAATGGGTTTCAATAAACCGGGTGTAACGATTTGGTTTCTCTTTGTGGGTATACTTAGTTTGGGTTATTACAGGTCTAAACTATTAACAGTTGAGTTTGGTTTTGGTTCCGACGAAAGGAGTTTGGATATGATTGGGTATGGGCTCGTTCAGTTTGGTCTCAAGCATTTTTTACCTATGGTTGAGGACCAGTTCCTCCGATTGGTTTGTATCGTCTGATTCTCCAACACTGAATGAAGGTCCTACAAAGGCAAGGATAAGCAGCCACTAGATAGAGGAGACATCGGTACTGCGGTGGTGCTATCTTTGAGGGGCGCGGCGGTGATGCCTGTGGTGCTCACGGGGTTGGAATGGGCGGCCGCAGCTTGATAGAGGAGTGGGTCAGCCTTGATGGCGCAAGCCCAGTAGACAGCTCACGTCGCATATCTGGCCGCTCGCCGCTGCCGGCCGGCGTGCCTCCGCTCACGTTGCCCATCCGGCCACTTGCCGCCGCTTCCAACACGCCACGCCCCTGCTCACGTTGCCCGTCCGGACACTTGCCGCCGCTGCTAGCACGCCGTTACCCTCCGGCCGATCTCCGCTGCCGCCAGCACGACTTTGCTCACATCGTCCGTTCGGCCACTTGATGCCACTGCCAGTGCGCCTCGCCCCTCTGTCCGCTCGCCGCCCACGTCGTCCATCTAGCCACTTGATGCTGCTGCCAGCGTGCCTCGCCCTTCGGACGCTCGTCGCTGCTGCCAGCGTGCTTTCGCTCACGTCGTCCTTCCGACCACTTGACGCCACTTCCAGCATGCCTTGACCCTGCGACCGCTCGCCGCCTTCGCTCACTTCTCCCGTCCGGCTGCTTTCCACCGCTGCGAGCGCGTCTCCGCTCATGTCGCCCCTCGGCCGCTCGCCGCCTCTAGCGCGCTGTAGCTTCATGGCGTGTACCCATGTACGTTCGTACGCATGCTTCTGCACTTCGCCCCTTTGGGCTGTGGCCGCCGCCGGCAAGCACGCTGCTGCTTCCTGGCGTGTAGCCGTGTAGCTAGTAGGCATCCTTTTGGACCACACCCTTTGGCGTCGCCATTTCCGCGCCGCCACACCAAGCTGTCCTACTTCTCCAGCGAGTGTGTGCAGGCACGAGCCGCTTCGATCATCTAGCACGTGGTTAAGCTATCGGTTATTTTAGGTGATTGGTTTGAACAGAAGCATCACAGTGGGTATATGGACTCAAACCACAAGTTAAAACCATGGTTCCTCCATCAGTTTAGTTCGGTTTGGTTGGAGATATGTTGTGGTTTAGTTTGGTTTGGTTGGCAGCAGACATTTTGATGGGTAAGTTTAGTTTGGTTTTCCTCTATCCACCTCACAGGTTCAGGTTGGAGCTCCCATGCTTCTTGGATCTTGTCCAGCCATGAACGTGCGTCGTACGACTATGGTTGCTTCCCTTTTCCATCATGGGGAGGGTAGTTGTCGTGCGATTTATTGGACCCGCCATTTCCTCCGCCATGATGGCTACTGGGTGGCGATAGTGGTGGTGGCGGCGATGAGTTAGCCTTCTTGTTGTTCCCTCCATGCGAGTCCTCACGCCTGTCACGATTGCTTGTTAGACGTCGTGCTTCCTTGTGGGATCTCCGCCAGTGTCCTTCAGTGCCGTTGTGCTCTCCTGCATACCGAGGTTGCTCACCCTGGTCGCGTATGACTATAATAACCTGGGGACGCCTGGGAGGTGGCATGCTTGTGTGGTGGCATAGATGTTGATCCTCGTGACGCCGGGATGGCAGGGGTGGTGGCGACCAACGAGGGTGATCCCTTTCTCCACGGAACAAAAGATCAAGCATGTTATGTGCATCCATTCGCCATCATTCCGTGGAGCCTATATGGGATCCTTCGTCGTGGGGAGATCTTTGACTTTGACGGTTGTTTAGAGTTGATTGGCAAAGCTCCGGATTGGACTCGAGCCTTTGTGACATGGCCTTCTCCGATTGCTTGGAACCCTTGGCTACGAGGTCATAGACCTAAGCCACCACTTTCTGGCGACCTATCCTGTTCGAGGAGGGTCTTGGCGACGAACATGTTGAGGGCAGGAGTTGGCATTACTTTCCTCCCCTCTGAATCAATGTATGGGGTGTCTTTTGCCGGTTTGGATGCCTCCCATCCTAACTTACGTCAAATGTTGGGATCTTTGATGACGTGATTTGGTGCCTTCTTCGCCTTGTGCCCTAACATCAACTGCTTGTACATGGAGGCGGCTGGTGAGCTGGCTGCCGTTGTCAGTGATATGCAGTTGGGTACACCAAAGTGGCATACCCGGCCTTGGATGAACTTTATCACTGACCGTATTGGGATGGTTCTGACTGGTTACACCTCGGCCCATTTGGTGAACTTGTCGATGGCGACGTAGAGATATCGGTAGCACCTAGGCACTCGCAGGAAAAGGCCCCAAGAGGTCCAGCCCCTAGACCGCAAAAGTCCATGAGAGCGGGATAGTCTGCAGCTGCTGGGCCGGATAGTGTATTTGCTTGGCGTGAAACTGGCATGCCTCGAACGACTTTACCACCTCTACACCGTCGGTGAGTACAGTGAGCTAGTAGAATCCATTGTGGAAGGCCTTTGTGACAACCCCGGGCTTAAGGCTAGACAAATCCAAGACCTATGTTTGATATAAGCCTAACCTAAATCTCGAAAACGTATAAAGGAAGAATCAGTAACGAGCTCATATCTAAGCAAAGAACCAAATTTTTACAAGCAGAGGTAACTGACCACAAACATCAAACAACGAAAGGCAAATTATGCTATTATGTATACAAAACTTAACAAATGGCCTAAGAGGCCTGAAGCATAACGATGACGTCCCACACCATATATTCCAGGCTGCCGACCAGGAACCCCAAACTACGCGTCGATGTCAATATCGTAACAAACTCATCTCCCATGGAACACTTACCTGCTGCACAAGTATCAACAGAGCTAGGCTGAATACAGGGTGTACTCTGCAAGACTTATGGTTGGTGGGGTTATTTTGCATAAAGCTAACTTTCTTTGTAAAAGAGGGAGGAGAAGCTCGACTATTAGAACCTTTTAAATAGGGGATAAGAGAACGGTATCACTATCTTTGATCTTCTTTGATATCCACCGAATCTTTATCAGCTCAACCTACCAACTAGGATCACCCCCTCGCTCCCTGAGGAAGCATCCTTAAGCACACCTCACATCTCTTGTCAAGTTTTATCATTAGGTTATTCTTCTCTATGATCTTATAATCCATTCCCAAGTCGTCCATAACCATGGACATGACTTTTCGAAAAGATTATTACCCTCCAGCGGTGCACATCTTTACCCACATGTACTAACCTCCTCTTAATGCCACTAGTAGTAGCTCTCTTCCTTGGAAGGCCGGCAGAGAGCGGTTAGACAGTACCTTTACCTTGCTTTTGCCGAGACCATGAGTCACACCCTAAGGAGATGCCGCCGTAATGGGTCATGTCTTGAAGTCGGTCGATAGAGATGTGAACAGGGTTTGAGATTACAAAGGACGTGCCTCTCCCATTCCCTGCCACGCTTACCTACTTGTATGAATGCACCTCCTTCACCTACTTCAAGAACGACCAGAATGCATATGTCGAATGGAATGCCCGAACTATGTGACTCATGGAATCTACTAGGCAAATTAGTTGGTCGAGGGGGTTTCCAGGCCCCCGTGTGGCTGTACGCTCATCTTGGTTCAAGAGGCAAAAACTCAGATCCTACTAGTGGCAAGTATGGGACTGCAAAAACCACAACCCGACGTGGCATCCCATAAAAGCCTTAGCATGTTTAACTTTCATCTATGATCATACCACGTCATCCTATCTAACAGGTTCATTCGTAGCTCTGATTCATCAACTAGATGGACCAGCGATACCGGCTAAGCATGGCTAAGCACAATAGATATAACAACTCCAACGAAGCTCACGAAGCCAAACCCTAGTTATGCTAGGAGTAGTGGATCAAGGAATATAGGCTTCAAAGGTAACATGAATCATATAGGATTATTCTATCCATCGATAAAAGACTTTAGAATTATATGCACATGGAAAGAATGAAATACTTTGAAACCATAGGATTTTATCATGTGTGGGGCTATGCTTGCCTTTGCCTATTGATACTCAGATATTTCAGGTTCATCTGCTTGACTTGTTCACCGTTGATCAAGTACATCTCTTTGATGGTGTTAATCTCGATCTTCAACCGTGGACTTGATCTCGTTGCTCACATGAACTCCGAGGTCTACCCAGAAGAAGCAAAAACACCGAAAAGGAAGGCAACAATCAACACATGGCATTGATGCAGTGCTCAAGCAAGTATGATGATATGACAAGTTTAAGTTCATTGAAATTAACCCTAGTACATGCTTGGTCATTTTAAACAAGGTCCGAGGGGTACAAACCCTAGAATAGGGGGAACCTCGAAGTCACCTATGGGGTTCAACTGGATCTTCTAATTAAACTTGTCATGTAAGTTTCTTAACAATGCATGATTATGAATCTATTGGATAGATTTCATTTTTCTTAACATTTTGATATAATATACATATTTTTCTGATTGAAATGAATTAGTTATGATTTTTACCATTTTTAATCCATTTGAATTCATTTTAAAACAACTAATCATTTTTGGAATATTTAAACTATTTTCCATCTGGCCCCACATGTTAGACTTTTATTAATTTCAGAAATTAATTGAAAAATAAATAAAACCCTGACAGACAGGGCCCACCTGTCATATTGATATTCCAGAAAATAATTACAAAAACATTTAAATAGAAGAAAAGGGGCTTATGGCGTAGGAATGACGTCATGCTGACGTCTGTCGGAGCTTGATCCCCAGATCGCTACTCGATCCGCCGATCGCGAGCATGCGGGCGATCAAGAGGGGTCACGCTCGACTCAACACTCCACCCTGAGCCAGCTAGTGGTGGCGCCACGAAACTTTGGCCACCGGAGCCTGGCGAGCGATGACCTTCTGTGGCGGAAGACAGTGGCTCGCGTCGGGAGTCCAGTATAGAGTAGGAGGGCGGCGGAGGAGAGGGTCACAAGAACCGATAGCTCATCGTGATTCTAAAGGAGGGGTCAGCAAGGGCAGGGGTGGTCAGAGAGCGGCTAATCCACAACGTGAATTGCGGCGGCCAGTGGAATGTCGAGTTCGATTCCGGCAAGGGAGATGCTTCCCAGCTTGCATGGCTTGACGTGGATGATGTGGAAGACACGATACTTCACCGAGGTTACTCCACTATGCGCGGGACGCTCGGAGACGGCAGCAACAGACGGGGTCCGTCGAGATAGGGTTCGGCTTGCTTAGGAAGAAGAGGAAAGAAACCAGGGAGAGGGAAGAGAGGATAAGGGAGAGCAAGGATTGTGGCATGGGGTATTATCCCCGTCTCTAGTCGGAAGCGGGCATCGCGGCGCAGCCAGCATCAGGCGGCGGAGGAGCGGCCAGCGAGCATCTTCGCATCATCGACAAAGATGACGAAGAACAGAAGGGGCGAAGCGGTACTGGGCTAGCTGGGATGCGCGTGGGCCGCGATGGGCTGTGTCAAAGCTTGCAAGGCGGGCTACTGGTTATTGCACTGAGTGGCAGAGAGGAGGGAAAAGAGCTGGGCTGAGGCCCAGATAGATAGGGTTAGGTTTTTTTTTACGAAAAGCATTTTCTTTTTCTATTTTCTGTTTTCCATTTCTATTTTCAAATTCTTTTATGTTTTGAGTATTTAAAAAATACAAGAACTTTTACAAACATTTGTAAATACAAGGGGACCCTTTATAACCATTTGGGTTCCATATATTTGGTAATTTTCAAAGTACAAAACTATTTTGAATACATTTCAACTAGAGAGGAGAATATTAGGGTTTAGGCTTTGTAATTATTTCTTGCATGCATTTTAGAATATGATGCTCATGCTATGCACATTCAAACCCTAATTAGAGAATCATTAAAACTAGGGGTGTTACAGTTCTATTGTAACATCCCAAAACTTCAATCCAAGCTTATCAAGATCTAAATCATCAAATATGGGGTTAACAAAAAAATTTGCAATTTAAAAATGAAAGCATTCATGTGTATGTGCATTTAAATTAGGAATTGATTTGAATTGCCATGGTTCTGTGATCCATTGCTTGTAAAATGTTTCTTAGGTGATTTAAACATCATCTACATCATTCCTAAACTTTTCCTAAAGAAAATCAAATCAAAAACAATTAAAAAGGAGGAATGGTCATTTTGGCCATTTTAATCCACTACACTACTTTGAGTGTTCCTAGCACTCATTTATTAATAGAAAAAATTCATGATCTTTGCACCCCTTGCTAGTACACATAATGAGGTACCAAGAGCCACCTTTTGATCTGCTAAAACCATTATTTTACTTATTTTATTTGACATGTGAAAATTGAATCTAATGCATATGCATAGATCACCACTATTTGCAAAACCATCAATATGAGCTCCATTTTCAAAACCCTTGCAACCAAAGACTACCTAGCACTAGTGTAGATCACCCAAAAATTTTGAACTCAAAATTCAAAAGTTTTTCTCTTTCGGCCATTTTGTCAAACACCTTGTGGGCAAGATCAAAGTGGCCTAATTATTACTGTTTTGGGCTTGATCTTGTCTAGAAATTTGGAGTGCTTTGATCACCCATGTCTCCCTCAAGCCTAACCAGACCAACACCAGCAGAGCCCCTACCTCGTAGCTGCACTGCATTGCCATGCCGGGCCACTCCTCGCCGGCCAACCAGGCACTCGCAGCAGCAGACCGCTTCCCCCTCTCTCTCCATGTCTACAAGCTAGCAGTGGTCCACCGCCACCGTCCAACCAGCCCCAGCCCAGAGACAGAGAGCAGAACGGCCAGGAACCGCTGCGCCCGGAGCTGGTCGACCATGCCGACGCCGCTCGCAGAGCACGCTCTGTCCCCGCGTGCATAGACCACCCCTCGGTCGCAGCCCGCGCCTACCGCTCTGCCATGACCTAGGGAACACCCCCGCTGGCTGCCCAACGCACCCCAGCCACCGCTCGCCATCGGACCCGCCGCCTCTGCCGCCCAGAGCGCGTGACGCGCCTGACCAACACAGAGCCCGCCTTGCCTCGCCTTTAAGCCTCAGCACACCGCTAGGAGACAGGCCACCGCCCCCTACCTCGAGCCACGCCGCTAGCCCCCTGTGCCGCCCTCGTCGGAGTCGCTTGCCCACACCGTTCGGTCTCACCGTCGGGCCTATATAAGTCGGCCTCCCCAGCACCATTTCTCCACACCCAATCACTCCCTACCTCTCACTGAACCTCACCCACCTCTCGCCGACGCCGCTCGAGCTCTGCCTCGCCGGAATTGGAGCCGGAGCCGCCGCAGTAGGAGGAGAAGGGCGCCTGTGATTTACGGCACCCCAAGCTCCGCCGCAACCGCGCCTCGCCTCGCCGTCATCTTCCAGTTCTTTTGCCCGCCTCGCCGACCTCTCTAGAGCCCTGGTACGTCTCCGGGAGACCCCCACCGACCCGCTAGGGTTCGAGCTCACCGGCGACCTATTCGTCGTCGACGACGCACCTCAGCCGTAGATCCCCCTTCTAATCCTACGGCCCACAGCGCGCGTACCAGTCCGTGTGTTAAGTGCCGCTGACCAGCGGGACCCCCCTGTCAGCTGAGCCCCGCGCCGCGGAGCGCCACTGGGCCGGCCCATGTTCTTTCCCGCGCTAGCCCAGCCATTCAAAATTGGATTTTTCTTTTTAAGTTAAAACTAGTTTATGTCCACTAGTTTAAAATTCAATTCTGGGAGTTTTACAAATCCAAATTTCATGAAACCAATTTTGCCTGAAAGGTATTGAAATGATCTATCCTAGCCTTTTGGATTTAATTCAATTAGAGTTATAGATATCTCCTAGTAAAAATAACAATACAGAAGCTTTTTTAACTTGCAACATTTTTATAAAATCAACTAAGTTAGCTTTTGAGTTGATTCCAACTCTCAAAAATCACATTTCATCATATCTATCTAAACATGTAATAATATTAAGGTTTACATGCAGTTACTTGGGACTAGTACCAAAATAATGCTATATAGGCATTTCTAGTCACTTTAAATCATCAAATAATAAACTTAAACCAAAGTAATATTGATCCAACCTTTAAATTTCATTCCCACAGGTTAGAATATGTGGTGATGACATGTGTCAACATGATCCCATATTTTAAGTGGTGGATATTAAATCTTAGTTAATTTTTCAATGAGTATAAATTACTTTTCCAAATTAAAAAGATGAAACTAGTGATTTAAACTTGTGATGCTTATGATGATAATAGATCATCAAATGTGTGTCCTAGAATGCTACCTAGCCTAGTTAAGTATTGTTTGGTGATTGTGTGTTCCGTATGTCTTTATAGACGGTAGTACCGACCAAGATTTCGAGGAGGAGGAGTTCTACCAAGAAGAGGAAGAAGAAAACTTCAACCACTGCACTACCCAAGGCAAGCTACTATTAGCAAGCTAGCACTACCCAAGTGCAAGACACCATTAACAATGCAAGCTAACACTTGCAAGTTTAGTGCTTAGCAAGCTAGGATCAAACTAGATGGTTTAGGAAAGATGCCTTAGGCATGCTTTCATCACCCCCTTTTCACTATTAGTACCCCAAGTCTTAATTACAGGTTTTACCTCCCTTAGTTTACACAAAGTTCTTTACTTGTTTTGAAGATAGCATAAAAAGTATAAAACTTGACCTATTTTGAAACCTTTAGATGTCATTCTATGGCATGAGATTGAACCCATCCTTTCAACCTTAGTGAACACTCTTAACTTAGTAGTTCAGAGTAGATCAAAAACTTAAGTCACTTTAGATGGGAACACTTGGTGAAAACGAATTATGAAAACCTTGGAATGATGACTCATTCTATTGAGATGTTTTGACATGTGTTGAGAACCAAAAATGGTTGATGATGATGAAAATGTTGAGGCATGAGCCTTAACCCTTTTATAAAACTGATGGTTGGATTCGGATGCGATACCATTCCAAATTTACCGTACAACCACACTACCTAAATTGGGTAAGGCTTAGCTGGAAATTTATATGCATTAGTATTAGTTCCCTCGTGGGAGAGGTTTGAGCTGAGGCTACCTCTTAGGATGTCCACCTATGCAATGCCCAAGATGACAGATGGTCATGGTTGGGAGGCCATGCTCATAGGAGAGGTGCTTATTCTAGGGTGTCTAAAGGGAAGGTTATGTTTCATTATCTGCATACTAAGTATGATGATTCAGGGTTATCCCTGAGAGATGTATCAAATCTTGTGGTGAAAGTGTACCACCTCTGCAGAGTGTCAAACTATTCGAATAGCCGTGTCCGCGGTTATCGACAGTTGGAATGGCCATACTGTTTCGTTGTCAGATGTTTTTCTAAAGAACTTGAAATGAATGATGAATCGTGACTTGACCACAACAGGGTGGTGTTTATGACACTAGCTTCCCAACTTAAGTGATTCTAGCATTTTACTTTATATTTCTTTGCTTCAGAACTCAGCTTAGGTTTCGAACTTCACTTTATAGTTAATCATAGAGTTAGCACTTTAACTTAGATTTATGATACTTGTTAGTGGTAGTTTGCGAGTACTTAAAGAGTACTCATGACTTTTATCCATGGCTATTCTCATGGCCAGACTATGAAGGAGACTACCAAGATGATGGCCAATAGGACGACTATGATAACTAGGACTATCTTCCTTCGTCAGCATTGCCTGTGCCCCTGAAGATGGACCCCACCGCTACGCTTATCTTTTATTTCCACTGCTTGTTGTATTAAGACTGGATCATGAGATCCTTATTTGTGTAAGACCTTATGTATGGTTTGTAATGGATGATGTACTGTCATATCCAATCTGTATGTCTCGCAAAAATGGTAATCTTGGGATTGCGAGGTATGGCATAACGGGCATCTAGGATTAAAAATCCGGGTGTTGACAAGTTGGTATCAGAGCCAGGTTGACCATAGGTGACCCTAGTTAGAATGGACGTTCAAACAAAAATTTAGTTTCAAAACCAAAGTGAGTATTTATGAAAAACTATCTCCTCTCTTACCCTTGTGAATTCTTTCTTTCTCAAAAATTCATGTTCCTCAAAATTCTTACATTACTACTTAAAAATGGACACAGTTGATCACTTCACTAACTTCCTCATCATTAATTCTTGTAGATGGAGACTCAGTTCAACATGTTTTACCAGTTGGGAAATGGAGGTCAGCTGATCTTCGAGAGGGATCTGGACTCACTGTCAGAGTTACTAGCACGCCCATATCCAGAGTTTCTTGGAGCTCAACTTCCAGGACCCCCAGGAGGAGACGTACAGTGGCTAGTCACCGCAGATCTTAGAGGGAGCATTGAAGCACCAACTTCTGGGAGAATTCAGTTATCCGTGAGAGAGAACAACTGGCTAGATGGATTAGCCAGGGCAATGCATGAAGCTCTCACACGTCTATGTGCCCTCAACGTCAACAAGA
Source organism: Avena eriantha (assembly GCA_910589775.1). Lineage (NCBI taxonomy): Eukaryota > Viridiplantae > Streptophyta > Magnoliopsida > Poales > Poaceae > Avena > Avena eriantha. Next base: position 418,351 of record OU342746.1, read on the forward strand.
TCCAAGGAACTCGTTTTTCCCACTATGCAAGACGTGACTTCATGGGAATGCCAAGTTACCCAGAGTTGAGGCGTCAAGTGGAGAACCTTGACTTCCTGCTTCATGACAAACAGCAGGAACTGGACAATGCCAGAGAGTTAGCCAACCAGAACCATGCCATTGCCAACCAGAAGGCCTAGACTTTCGCACTACTCGTCCAGGACCGCCAGTCTCTTCGTCGCCAGCGTGCCAAGAAGGATTGCACCATCGCCCATATTTGCAAGAAGGTGGCCGACCTCGAGAAGACCGTCAAGGAATAGGAAGCTCAGCTTGCCGCCAAGGAAGAAGAAGATGAGGGTGAAGACATCCAAGGAGACATGGATTCTTACCTCACCAATGATGATGATTTTCTGGCGGAGGATGTCGTGGACTTCTACACTGATGATGAGGACTCCGACTTCATCGACGATGAGTAGAAGCACTAGGGCACTGTCGTAGCATGAGATGTATCGATCTCACTGTATCGTAGCTTGTAGAATGGTTCTTCAAACCATCTGTTTTCCCTTTGATTGTTGTGGTGTGTGTTGTATCGTGTGCTTGCTTGCATGAATGAAAATGGAGTTAGTTTAAAAACCTCAGTCTAACTCAAAGTTTTAGCTTTGAAAACCCAAAACCCTGAACCTTACAATTTCCCTCTTACCCCTATAGCCATCTCAATCTTTAGATGACTCGTGGAAACCAAGGAGGGAGCAGCTCGTCGCAAGACCCAATGCTGCAGATCTTGCAGAATCTCATCGGAGTCCGTGAAGCAAGCCGGGTAGGACGGCAAGCCAACTTAGCAACACTTCAACAGATCGCCCAGATGGCTCTCAACAACAAAGGGCATGGAAATCAGGATCATCAAGGATCCAAGATGAAGAACTTCCAGAATACCGATCCCCCAATCTTTAGCACTTCTGAAAACCCATTAGATGCTGATGACTGGTTGCAAACCATGGAAAACAACCTCGAAGTTGCAGGAGTTGATGAAAATGAGAAAGTTCTCTTTGCCACCCACTATCTGGCAGGAGATGCAAGAGCTTGGTGGAACAGTATACGCAATATGAACCATGGCCAAGTGATGACATGAGAAGCATTCAAAGTCAAGTTCAGCCGCACCCACATGCCACAAGGACTAGTCAACAGAATGAGAGATGAGTTCCGCGAATTGAAGCAAGGAAGAATGACTGTGGTGGAGTACCGTGACAGATTCCTGTCACTTGCCAGATATGCACCTAATGAGATCAACACGGAGGCCAAGAAGAAGGAGACATTCCTGAACGAACTGCATGATGAAATGCAGACTGTCCTCATCAACATCCGTTTCTAGGATCTCGAAGAGCTAGTCGACACTGCCATTCAGATGGAAGGGAAGATTAATCAGGCAAACGACAACCGCAAGCGTCATATGCGGTAGCAGTCTGGATCCATAAGTCACCAAAAGTACCGTCCCAACCCTTCATCAGGATATGCACCAAGGAACAAACGACCCCCAGCGTCTCGCCCAAGCTACCCCAGCCGTAGCGGAGGCAATGTGAAGTCCGAAGGAAACAATCACAACTCCGGTAATGCCAACAATTTCAACCGTGCACCACCCAAGAACAACATCATCAACAACAACAACAACACTGCACCCAGAACTGGCAGCAATGTTGTGCCTGTCGCAGTCAAGGACAAGTCCCAGATCACTTTTTTCGAGTCTGGAGTGAAGGGTCACTACTCCAATGAGTGTCCCAAGAAGACTGCAGCCAATGCCAATGTGAATGCCCCAGCTCAGCAGCAGCGTCGTGTTCAACTAGGAAGGAGATTTTCCCCAGGGAACCCGCACAACCACAATGGCCGTCTCTTCCACATGAACGCAGAAGAAGCCCAGGAAGCGCTAGATGTAGTGCTGGGTATGTTTTCTGTCAACTCAGTTTTAGCAAGAGTATTGTTTGATTCTGGAGTATCGCATTCATATGTCATCGAAGAATTTGCATGCACTAGTAAGATTCGTCCAACCAACCTGAAGCATGTCATGATAGTTCAAATCCCTGGTTCAACAACCAAAGCTAGAAAAATTTGCAAAGTTGTTCATATCAGAATAGACGGGATAGATTTTTATGCCAACCTAATTGTACTTGGAACCAAAGGATTGGAAGTAGTACTAGGTATGGAGTGGATGTCAAGGCATAAAGGACTCATAGACTGTGCTAAGAAAGTCATCACCATGACCAGTAGTTCTGGAGTAACAGTAGAGCATATCTCTAAAACCTTACCCCGTCAATTCAAGTGCAACAAGAGTGTAGCCCTGCCCACCATAGACCAAGTTAGAGTAGTCTATAAATACCCCGACGTATTCCTAGATGAATTGCCAGGTATGCCCCTGAATAGGGATATTGAGTTCATTATCGAACTAATCCCTGGAACCGGACCTATAGCTCAGAGACCCTATAGCATGAACCCCTCAGAGTTAGTGGAACTGAAGAAGCAGTTGGATGCCATGTTAGAGAAAGGCTTGATTCAACCAAGCGCATCGCCATGGAGATCACCAGTGTTATTCGTCGACAAGAAAGATGGAGGAAACCGTCTGTGCACCAATTACAGAAAATTGAATGATGTCACCATCAAGAACAAGTACCCCTTGCCAAAGATAGAGGATCTATTTGATCAGTTGACCAGAGCTCAAGTATTCTCAAAGATTGATCTTAGGACTGGTTATCACCAACTTAAGATTCGTGCAACAGATATTTCGAAGACCGCCTTTACTACTCGCTATGGTTTATACGAGTATACGGTTATGTCTTTTGGATTAACCAATGCCCCTGCTTATTTCATGAATCTCATGAATAAGATCTTTATGAATTTCCTAGATAAGTTTGTAGTTGTGTTTATCGACGACATTCTTATCTACTCCAAGTCAGAAGAAGAGCACGAGCAACATCTGAGAGTTATCCTAGAAACCCTGAGAGAGCATCAGTTATATGCCAAGTTCAGCAAGTGTGAGTTTTGGCTGAAGGAAGTAGGATTCCTAGGACATATTGTGTCTGCCGGAGGAGTCTCTGTTGATCCTGCCAAGATCAAAGATGTCGAAGAATGGGAAGCCCCAACCACTCAAACCCAAGTTCGTGCATTTCTCGGATTAGCGGGATATTACCACAAGTTCGTAGAAGGATTCTTGAGCATAGCCCGACCAATGACCCAATTGTTGAAGAAGGACAAGAAGTTTGAATGGATAGACAAATGTGAAGCCAGTTTCCAGGAGCTGAAGTAGAGATTGATATCAGCCCCAATATTGGGCATGCCAGACATCAAGAAGCCGTTTGATGTGTATTGTGACGCATCCAAGATTAGTCTAGGATGTGTGTTGATGCAAGAAGGCAAAGTTATCGCATATCTGTTTCAACAACTGAAGCAACATGAGCAGAACTATCCGACCCATGATATTGAGCTAGCAGCTGTGGTTCTAGCATTGAAGACATGGCGTCACTATCTGATGGGTAATCGCTGTGAGATTTACTCAGATCACAAGAGCTTGAAGTATATCTTCACACAAAAGGAGTTGAATATGAGGCAAAGGAGATAGATAGAGTTAATCAAGGACTATGATCTTGACATTCACTATCACCCCGGCAAGGCCAATGTGGTAGCGGATGGTCTTAGCAGATTGTCGTGTAGGCTTAACACCATGATCAAGGAGAAGCAACCAAGTTTGTACGAAGAGTTGGAGCAGTTCAGGACCGAATTAGTTAGCAAAGGATTCTTAGCTAGCATTGAACTTCAACCCACTTAGGTTAGCCAAATCAAGGAAGCGTAGAAGGGGAATGCAAGTATCGACGGAATCAAACGTCGTATTGGTACAGGAAAGGTACCTGGATTCACCGAAGACGAAGAAGGTGTATTGTGGTACAAAGGACGTATCTGTGTGCCAGCAGATTCGGATCTGAAGGAAGTTATCATGAAGGAAGCTCATGATACTCTTTATTCTATCCACCCCGGAGGAACAAAGATGTATCAGGATTTGAAAGAGCAATTTTGGTGGCACAAGATGAAGAGAGAAATTGGAAGCTACATCGCCAAATGTGACATCTGTCAAAGAGTCAAGGAAGAGCATCAGACACCTGCAGGACTGTTGCAACCATTGCAGATTCCGGAATGGAAATGGGATTCCGTCGGAATGGACTTTATCACCGGTTTGCCTACTTCTAGTAGGGGAAATGACTCAATTTGGGTCATAGTTGATAGACTGTCCAAGGTAGACCACTTTATACCTGTCAAGACAACTTACCAGAGTGCAAAGTTGGCAGAGCTATACATTGCTAGGATTGTTAGTCTGCATGGAACCCCCAAGACCATAGTATCAGATCGAGGAACCCAGTTTACCTTGAGATTTTGGCAGAAAGTTCAGGAAGGATTAGGAACCAAGTTGAACTTCAGCAGCACGTATCACCCGCAAACTAATGGACAGACTGAGAGAGTCAACTAGATCCTAGAGGATATGCTTAGAGCTTGTGTGTTGGAATACGGATCAAAATGGGAAGACTGCCTGCCTTTCGCAGAATTCTCATATAACAACAGTTATCAAGCTAGTTTGTAGATGGCACCCTTTGAATTCCTATACGGAACAAAGTGCCGTACCTCTTTGAATTGGTCGTAAGTAGGAGAGAGTCAGATCTTTGGACCCGACATTCTCCGAGAAGCAGAAGAGAAAGTTCACAACGTCCGTGAGCACCTCAAGGCTGCCCAATCCAGACAGAAGAGTTATGCTGAAAAAAGAAGGAGAGACCTGACTTTCAATGTCAGAGATTTTGTGTATCTCAAGGTTTCACCATTGAAGGGGACTCAACGCTTTAGTCTGAAAGGAAAGTTAGCCCCCAGATGTATCAGGCCCTTCAAGATTCTGAACCGTCGAGGAGAAGTATCGTATCAACTGGAACTGCCTGAAGAGATGTCAGCCATCCATAATGTGTTCCATATCTCGTTACTTCGCCAATGTTTGGAAGTGCCCGAGAAGACCGAAGTTTTCAAGAACATCGATCACAGAGCTGTGGAAATCAACAATGACTTGACCTATAGAGAAGTACCCATCCGTATCTTGGAAGAAGCCTACAGAACCACCAGGACCAGGAGTATCAAGTTTCTCAAGATTCAGTGGATTAACCATACCAAGACAGAGTTCCCAGATCTCTTTAGTTCCTAGTTTTCTTGTAAATCTCGGGACGAGATTTTGTTTAAGGGGGAAGGTTTGTAACATCCCAAAACATCAATCCAAGCTTATCAAGATCTAAATCATCAAATTTGGGGTTAACAAAAACTTTTCCAAATAAAAAATGAAAGCATTCATGTCTATGTGCATTTAAATTAGGAATTGATTTGAATTTCCATGGTTCTGTGATCCATTGCTTGTAAAATGTTTCTTAGGTGATTTAAACATCATCTACATCATTCCTAAACTTTTCCTAAAGAAAATCAAATAAAAAAAATTAAAAAGGAGGAATGGTCATTTTGGCCATTTTAATCCACTACACTACTTTGAGTGTTCCTAGCACTCATTTCTTAATAGAAACAATTCATGATCTTTGCACCCCTTGATAGTACACATAATGAGGTATCAAGGCCCACCTTTTGATCTGCTAAAAACATTCTTTTACTTATTTTATTTGACATGTGAAAATTGAATCTAATGCATATGCATAGATCACCACTATTTGCAAAACCATCAATATGAGCTCCATTTTCAAAACCCTTGCAACCAAAGACTACCTAGCACTAGTGTAGATGACCCAAAAATTTTGAACTCAAAATTCAAAAGTTTTTCTCTTTCGGCCATTTTATCAAACACCTTGTGGGCAAGATCAAAGTGGCCTAACTATTACTGTTTTGGGCTTGATCTTGTCTAGCAATTTGGAGTGCTTTGATCACCCACGTCTCCCTCAAGCCTAACCAGACCAACACCAGCATAGCCCCTACCTCCTAGCTGCACTGCATTGCCATGCCGAGCCACTCCTCGTCGGCCAACCATGCACTCGCAGCAGCAGAACGCTTCCCCCTCTCTCGCCATGTCTACAAGCTAGCTAGTGGTCCACCGCCACCGTACAACCAGCCCCAACCCAGAGACAGAGAGCATAACGACCAGGAACCGCCGCGCCCGGAGCTGGTCGACCATGCCGACGCCGCCCGCAGAGCGTGCTTTGTCCCCGCTTGCACAGACCACCCCTTGGCCACAGCCCGTGCCTACCGCTCCGCCATGACCTAGGGAACACCCCAGACACCCCCACTGGCCGCCCAACACACCCCAGCCACCGCTTGCCGTCGGACCCGCCGCCTCAGCTGCCCAGAGCTCGTGACGCACCCGACCAGCACAGAGCCCGCCTTGCCTCGCCTTTCAGCCTCAGCGCACCACCAGGAGATAGGCCACCACCCCCTACCTCGAGCCACGCCGCTAGCCCCCTGTGCCGCCCTCGCCGGTGTCGCCTTCCCACACCGTTCGGTCTCATAGTCAGGTCTATATAAGCCAGCCTCCCCAGCACCATTTCTCCACACCCACTCACTTCCCACCTCTCACTGAACCTCACCCACCTCTCGCTGACGCCGCTCGAGCTCTGCCTCGCCGGAATTGGAGCCGGAGCTGCCGCAACAGGAGGAGAAGGGCGCCTGTGATTTAGGGCACCCCAAGCTCCGTCGCAACCGCGCCTCGCCTCGCCGTCATCTTCCAGTTCGTTTGCCCGCCTCGCCGACCTCGCTGGAGCCCTGGTACGTCTCCGGTAGACCCCCACCGAGCCGCTAGGGTTCGAGCTCGCTGGCGACCTATTCATCGTCGACGACGCACCTCAGCCGTAGATCCCCCTTCTAATCCTACGGCCCACAGCGCGCGTACCGTTTCGCGTGTTAAGTGCCGCTCACCAGCGGGACCCCCCTGTCAGCTGAGCCCCGTGCCACGGAGCGCCACCGGGCCGGCCCATGTTCTTTCCCGCGGTAGTGCAGCCATTCAAAATTGGATTTCTCTTTTTAAGTTAAAACTAGTTTCTGTCCACTAGTTTAAAATTCAGTTATGGGAGTTTTACAAATCCAAATTGCATGAAACCAATTTTTCCTGAAAGGTATTGAAATGATCTATCCAAGCCCGTTGGATTTAATTCAATTAGAGTTATAGATCTATCCTAGTAAAAATGATCTACTATTAGCAAGCTAGCACTACCCAAGTGCAAGACACCATTAACAATGCAAGCTAACACTTGCAAGTTTAGTGCTTAGCAAGCTAGGATGAAACTAGATGGTTTAGCAAAGATGCCTTAGGCTTGCTTTGATCACCCCCTTTTTACTATTAGTACCCCAAGTCTTATTTACAGGTTTTACCTCCCTTAGTTTACACAAAGTTCTTTACTTGTTTTGAAGGTAGCATAAAAAGTATAAAACTTGACCTATTTAGAAACCTTTAGATGTCATTCTATGGCATGAGATTGAACCCATCCTTTCAACCTTAGTGAACACTCTTAACTTAGTAGTTTAGAGTAGATCAAAAACATCATTCACTTTATATGGGAACACTTGGTGAAAATGAATTATGAAAACCTTGGAATGATGAGTCATTATATTGAGATTTTTTGACATGTGTTGAGAAACACAAATGGTTGATGATGATGAAAATGTTGAGGCATGAGCCTTAACCCTTTTATAAAACTGATGGTTGGATTAGGATGCGGTACCATTCCAAATTTACTGTACAACCACACTACCTAAATTGGGTAAGGCTTAGATAGAAATTTATATGCATTAGTATTAGTTCACTCGCGGTAGAGGTTTGAGCTGAGGCTACCTCTCAGGATGTCCGCCTATGCAGTGCCCAAGATGACTGATGGTCATGGTTGGGAGGCCATGCTCATAGGAGAGGTGCTTATACTAGGGTGTGTAAAGGGAAGGTTATGTTTGATTATCTGCATACTAAGTATGATGATTTAGCGTTATCCCTAACAGATGTATCGAATCTTGTGGTGAAAGTGTACCACCTCTGCAGAGTGTCAAACTATTCGAATAGCCGCGTCCGCAGTTATGGACAGTTGGAATGGCCATACTATTTTGTTGTCAGATGTTTTTCTAAAGAATTTTAAATGAATGATGAATCTTGACTTGACCACAACAGGGTGGTGTTTATGACACTAGCTTCCCAACTAGAGTGATTCTAGCATTTTACTTTATCTTTCTTTGCTTCAGAACTCATCTTAGGTTTCAAACTTGAATTTATAGTTAATCATAGAGTTAGCACTTTAACTTAGATTTATGATACTTGTTAGTGGTAGTTTGCGAGTACTTAAAGAGTACTCATGGCTTTCTGTCCCTGGCTATTCTCATGGCCAGACTATGAAGGAGACTACCAAGATGATGGCCAACAGGACAGTTATGATAACTAGGACTATCTTCCTTCGTTAGCATTGCATGTGCCCCTGAAGATGGACCCCACCGCTACGCTTATCTTTTATTTCCACTTCTTGTTGTATTAATACTGGATCATGAGATCCTTATTTGTGTAAGACTTTATGTATGGTTTGTAATGGATGATGTACTGTGATATCCAATCCGTTATGTCTAGCAAAAATGGTAATCCTGGGATATGACAATAGGCCTCCCGACTAATTTTGTCAACCATTACATCAATCTTACCGAATTTTCAAAGATAACTACGTTAAAAACCTTGCTGAACGCTAACCATCATATCTGCTTGAGATTCAGATTTGGTTAAGTGGGAAGATACTTCAGACTCGGCATGTCTGAATAGAAAGTGCACAATAGTTACCACATAGGTAAAGTTACTAGATTCTCAAGACATGGACTACATTGTCAAGCTCCAAAAGAATGAGCTAGATTGCAAAACCCATGTGTTAGCAAGTTAACCAAAAGATAACTGCTCTTTCATAGAATGTTTGGAACGGAACACAACTAAATCCTTGTTGGGAAGCATTTAGGAGCATATTGAAGTGTTTCAAGAACTTATTCTCTTCCATAACAAGTCATTAGTCGCTTAGCGTGCTTAAAGGATGTTCTCAAGATGTGAAGGTATCAACCTACCATATAAAGAATACTTCGCACATGCTTGACTGGCTTGAAGCGATTCCCGAGGAAACAAAAATAACTCTTCTCGAATCCACAGCAACATCTTTCAACAATTACACATGAATCAGAGAAGGTCACTTCTTACATCCAGAACACACACTTCAAGGTGACATGAAGTTGGTTCTCAAAAGTTTCCAATACTAATGTCAACTATTCCACATGAATCCAATCTAACACAGAGTAGATAAGGATGTCATCGATGGGCTCAATAACAAACTTATCAAGACACTCCAAGAACATAGACTCACATGTGGTATGAAAAAACAACAATATTGGTCAGACTAAAGAACATCAATATGTACCTAAGTGAAACATCATGAGTAAATACATCATCAGGATAGTCCCTGGGACTGAGTTTGATTTGATGATAGCCCATATCAAATCAAAGGTGGGGTCGATAACATTTCCATGAAGGAACACACTATCTATCTTCAACACAAACAAAAGTATACATCCCATTAGAAGGAACTAAGTTTTTTTCAAAATGGAGGCCACGCCCTGGCCTCTAAATCAAAGTGATGGATATGACCATTTATTAGAAGGAACCAAGTTGGATAGAACTTTTGTCTTACAACTCTCCAAGTTGTCGTTTAAGCTCAACACACTAGTTCAGGGGTATTCAGTGTGGATCCTTGGATAAGGAGCAGTTCAGAGAACTTGCTTGCTCATGAACTTGACAAGCACGGTCACGTGGCAACATGGCACTACTTCTAGTAAACATCTAGAATATTAGATATGTCACTTAGTTCGAGAGGAAACTTCCTTGGTAGGGAAAGAAGATGTAGTCTTAGAGTTTTGGCACAAGACTAACTCTTTAACTAAAGAGAGTGTACCAGAATAACGGACTTGGTAGCACGATAAAACTTCACTTAGTGATAGATTAACCATCACGCTGAAAATGACACAAATGTCCTTCTTGAAGTCCAAAACAATAATGATTGCTAAGGATCTCAGATGGCCACATAATTACGCACACCCATCATTCATGAGCGCGAATAGATCGAAGTACGGGTCAGTAAAAATGTGTGAGAGCATCACTTCATTAAGAGGGTCTTGAAACTCAACATGAACTCTTAGTATAAAAGGGTGTGATACTCTAAGGTAGAACAAATAGAAACTAATCATGCCTCTTCATCTGCGGACTACAACACTTTGACCTGGTCTTAGATATGACGAGGTACTGGAGTTTGTTTCTCCTATACATCCCGATATGGTTTCTCGACAGACCACAAGAGTATCTTGCATCGGAAGGCACCAATGCGCATTTACTACCTGGCTACCAACTGGTAGACAAATGTCAAAAACAACAATGGGAAAAAACATGCTCAAGATAGAATCCCGCGATGTGGATGCATAAGTCAACAATCTTCCAAGGACCAATGCAGGAAAGGGAGGGGTGGCAGAGTCATGAGTACAGATGCGAGACTCACGTGGATCTCTTTTGTCATGATCCATTTGGTTCCATTAAAGAACATCTGCCGTAACATGTGGCAGGGGAAGTCCTTAATTGTCACAACTAAGTCATGACAATAATCAGAAACTTGAAGGCTGTACTAGAAGGTACTAGACATCCTTAGGTAATGTTTGAACATTAACAACAGGGATCAACAAAATGGATCTTGGGTTAAAGGTCAGCTTCATGTACAAGATTCTCAACACCAGAATCCAACACAATTAGGGATCTTCGATTCAAGTCTGAGGGTTAAAACACGAGAAAGGAGTAACTACTATCTTAGTAGCACATAGGGTACCACAAGGTATTTCTTCCAGAAGAAGACACAACTTCTGAAGTACCCAAACAAACTAAAAGGAGGCACAAGAGGAAAACGGAAACCTCGAGGCCTAGAATAGAAGACTGTGGAACCATCAACATAATGTTGTGGGCCCATAAGATAGAGAGATCATGATGGAAATGAATCTCTTAGCTAAGGAAGAGCAAAAGGAAACAAGGGAGACACACATAGTGACTCTAGGTAACTCAATATTAGGCCAGCTGGTTGAGAAACGACATGCCTAGAAGGCACCTAAGCTTTGAAAGACAAGATGAGATAGAAAAACTTTTCAAAGTCAACACAGGATAAGATGACCCAGAGTTAGAGCGAAACTGGATAAGGAGAAAAAACAACATACTAGAGATTTCGCAAACACTTTTCAGCTTTCAAATAGTTTTCTCAAACAGTAGATTCAACATCGACCCATAAAAAGGTTTTCCCAAAGTCGGTACTACTGTGATACCAAAACCCGTGACACCCTCGAGATTAAGGCTAGACAAATCCCAAACCTATGTTTGATAGAGGCCTAACCTAAATCTAGAAAGCGTACAAAGGAAGAATCGGTAACACAAAAGTGACCCTACGACACAAAAGTTATTACAACGAGCTAATATCTGAGCAAAGAACGAAATTATTACAAGCAGAGGTCACTGACCACAAACTTCAAACAACGGAAGGAAAGTTATGCTATTAAGTATAGAAAACTTAACAAATGGCCTAAGAGGCCTGAAGCATAACGATGACGTCCCAATCCATATATTCTAGGGTGCCAATCGGGAACCCCAAACTACTCATCAATGTCGATATCATAACGAACTCATCTCCCATGGAACACTTACCTGCTGAAAAAGTATCAACAAAGCAAGGCTAACTATAGGGTGTACTCTACCAGACTTATGGCTGGTGGGGTTATTTTGCGTAAAGCTAACTTTCTTTAAAAAGGAGGGAGGACAATCTCGACTATTAGAACCTTTTAACAAGGGGATAAGAGAACGGTATCACTAGATTTCATCTTCTTTGATATCAACTGAATCTTTATCAGCTGAACCTACCCACTAGGATCACCCCCTTGCTCCCTGAGGAAGCATCCTTAAGCACACCTCACATCTCTTGTCAAGTTTTACGATTAGGTTATTCTTCTCTATGATCTTAGAATCCATTACCAAGTTGTCCATAACCTTGGACACGGCTTTTCGAAAATATTATTACCCTGCAGAGGTGCACAACTTTACCCACACATACTAACCTCCTCTTAATACCACTAGTAGTAGCCCTCTTCCTTGGAAGGCCAGCAGAGAGAGGTTAGACACTACCTTTACCTTTCTTTCGTAGAAACCATGAGTCACGCCCTAAGGAGGTGCCGCTATAACGTGTCAAGTCCTGAAGTCGGTCCCTAGAGATGTGAACAGGGTTTGAGATTACAGAGGCCTGGCCTCTCCCATTCCCTGCCACGCTTACCTACATGTATGAATGCACCTCCTTCCCCTCCATCAAGAACAACCATAATGCATATGTAGAATGGAATGCCCGAACTATGTGAATAATGGAATCTACTAGGCAAGTTAGTTGGTCGAGGGGGATTCCAGGCCCCCATGTGGCTGTACGCTCGTCTTGGTTCAAGAGGCAAGAGCTCAGATCCTAGTAGTGGCAAGTATGGGACTACAAAAACCACAACCCGACGTGGCCTCCCATACAAGCCTTAGCTTGTTTAACTTGCATCTCTGATCATACCATGTCATCCTATCCAACTATGTTCATTCGTCGCTCTGATTCATCAACCGGATGGACCAGCAGTAATGGCTAAGCATGGCTAAGCACAATAGATATAATAGCACTAGCGAAGCTCATGAAGACAAACCCTAGTTATGCTAGGAGCAGTGGATCAGGAAATGTAGGCTACAAAGGTAACATGCATCAGCTAGGATTAATCTATCCATCGATAAAATACTTTAGAATCGTATGCACATGTCAAGAATGAAATACTTTGAAATCATAGGATTTTATGATGTGTGGGGCTATGCTTGACTTTGCCTGTTGATACTCAGATATAGAACTTTAGGTTTATCTGCTTGACTTGTCCACCATTGATCAAGTACTTCTCTTCGATGGTGTTAATCTTGATATTCAACCGTGGACTCGATCTCGTTGCTCACATCAACTCCGAGGTCTACCAAGAAGAAGAAGAAACACTAGAAAGGAAGGCAACAATCAACACATGGCATCGATGTAGTGCTCAAGCAAGGGTGATTATATGACAAGTTAAAGTGTATTGAAATTAACCTAGTACATACATGGTCATTTTAAATAGGGTCCAAGGGGTACAAATCCTAGAATAGGGGGAACCTCGTAGTCACCTATGGGGTTTAATTTGTTCTTCTAATTAAACTTGTCATGTAAGTTTCTTAACAATGCATGATTATGAGTCTATTGGATAGCTTTCATTTTTCTGAACATTTTGATATATTATACATATTTTTCTAACTTAAAATGAACTAGTTACGATTTTCCCATTTTTAATCCATTTTAGAATATTTAAACTATGTTCCATCTGGCCCCACATGTTAGACTTTTATTAATTTCAGAAATTAATTCCAAAATGAATAAAACCCTAACAGACAGGGCCCACCTATTATATTAATATTCCGGAAAACAATTACAAAAACGCTTAAATAGAATAAAATGGGCTTATGGCGTAGGCATGATGTCATGCTGACGTCAGCTCGAGCTTGATCCTCAGATTGCTGCTCGATCCACCGATGGCGAGCGTGTGGGCAAGCAAGAGGGGTCGCACTCGACTCAGCGCGCCGTGCTGAGCTAGCTAGTGGTGGCGCCGCCAAACTTCGGCCACCGGATCTTGGCCGACGATGACCTTCTGCGGCAGCGGACGGTGACTCGCATCAGGAGACCAGCAAAGAGTAGGAGGGCAACAGAGGAGAGGGTTACGAGAACCGGCAGCTCACCGTGAGCCTAAAGGAAGGGTCGGTGAGGGCGGGGGCGGTCAGAGAGCGCTGAATCGATAGCGTGAACTATGGGGGCTGGCGGAATGTCGAGCTCGATTCCGGCAAGGGAGATGCTTCCCAGCTTGACGTGGACGATGAGGAAGACACGACGCTTCACCTAGGATACTCCATTGGGCGCGGGAGGGTCAGAGACAGTGACAACAGACAGGGTCCGACGAGCTAGGGTTCGGCTCACTCAGGAAGAAGAGGAAGGAAAACGGGGAGAGGGAAGAGAGGATAAGGGAGAGCAAGGACTGTGGCACAGGGTCTTATCCCCATCTCCAGTCAGCGGTGGGCATCACGGCGCGGCCGTCATCGGGCGGTGTAGGAGCGGCCTACGAGCAGCTTCACGTCGTCGACAAAGACAACGAAGAATAGAAGGGCCGAAGTGGTACTGGGCTAGCTGGGCTGCACGTGGGCCAGATAGATACGGTGAAGTGGTACTGGGCTAGCTGGGCAAAGCTTGCAAGGCCGGCTGCTAGTTACTGCACTGAGCGGCAAAGAGGAGGGAAAAGAGTTTGGCTGAGGCCTAGATAGATAGGGTGAGGTATTTTTATTTCTAAAAACCATTTTCTTTTTCTATTTTCTGTTTTCCATTTCTATTTCAAATTCTTTTATGTTTTGAGTATTTACAAAATAGAAGAACTTTTGCAAACATTTGTCAATACAAGGGGACCCTTTATAACCATTTGGGTTCCATATGTTTGGTAATTTTCAAAGTACAAAACTAGTTTGAATATATTTCAAATAGAGAGGAGAAGATTAGGGTTTAGGCTTTGTAATTCTTTCTTGCATGCATTTTAGAATATGATGCTCATGCTATGCACACTCAAACCGTAATTAGAGAATCATTAAAACTAGGGGTGTACAGCCTTGCCTGTAAGGGTATGTGCCGAGGCATGGTGGACACATTCCCCGACGTGGATGTCGGTCGGCGTAGGCAGATCGGGGGTACCCCCTGTACCAGCTATCCGACAATGTGAGAATCAAAAACATATATCTGTCCTATATCTATGAATCTCGTGTTCGAAGATTTTTCGGAAACGACTGAGATCTGCTTCGACATGATGAACAACGATAGGGAAAGTGTGTGGCTGTTGTCTGGCGTGGCATCGCAGTGGGGCGCGCACCGTGCAGTGTCGTAGAGGCCACTTCTAACTTCCGTGGAATGAGTAAAATTGTAGTAATCCATCAATTCAATGTACAAGAGTGAATGCTAAGAGTAGTGGTATCGTAGCTACTCCATCCCGCACCCAAAGCATTACTTCATACATGAATAGGAAAATCATGCAACCTAACTCTCGAATTTTAGACTGAAGATCTTGATAAGAAGAACTCATGAAGCTCCGTAAAAAAACAAGTAGGTGATGCAAACACTTTGTCGGATCTAAAGTAGATGAGATGATGATGTTGTCATCGTGTTGGAAGTTTCCAAACCATCAGAAAAGATATCAATGAAGATCACATAGACAGATAAAAGGTTCAATAGATATATTAAGGATATCTACCAAAATTTTAAATAGAAGGATATGAAATATCTGGAAATCGTTGTGGCATCCTTCGGATTGAGGATCGAAGATAAAGCGAGAGGGTTTCAAAAGGTTTCTTGATGAGCGTAAGACCAACAAAATTTCTTGTCCTTCTTAAGAAGATCCGAGAGAGATTTAGCAGTATTGCGAAAGCTTCAGCGGAACGACGATGATAACTTGCCGAACAAGGAAAGCTCTGGATTTGGTTGGAATCCTATGACGGATGAGAACACGACTTCATGATTCCAGAATTGTAGCAATGTCTTTAGGAGAAGGACATGGCCGAGATAGCTGACTTTAGAAAGTCTGAATTCACACTTTGAGAACTTTGCACGCAGGCGATATTCACAAAGCTAGAGAGAAAAAGAAGAAGATGTTCTTCCATGTTCTTCCATTGGATGAATAGATTATATAAGAGATGACGAGTTGTCCACATAGTTGATTGGGTCATCGGTTGCAAATATAAAGAGATCTTGGATAAAGAAGTGAAGATAGCTCATGGATTAAGCAAAGCTAACATAGTGAAAGGATGAGATTCTCTTGTATCAAAGAGAACCTTTGCGGATATGGGATTAAAAAGAGGTATAAAGCACAGCCATTGGATGAAAATCCATCAAAGTGCCTTAAGAGATCTCCGGATTACCAAAGATACTCGAATATGATATAGATATGATCGCGGTACAACTCAAATGCACAGTTAACCACAATCATATAGAGAATTAGATTGATAGCATTAACCATATTCCACTCATGATAAGTGTTATATAGGTATAATAAGAGCCAGATTACAATCACAAGCATCGGATTGACACGTGTTATGTATTTAGCCCAAAAGAATTGAAGACGAAGTAAAAACTCCTGATTGAAGCGCCAGTAGCAAAAGATAGAGTTAGCATAGACATGTCGACAAAAGAAGGTGAATAGTGTATCGCACACGACTGAAAATGAGTGTGGAAACATAGATGTATCAAAGAAGTTTTTTTTCGCATTTTCGGCATTATAATACCAACAAGATGCACAAAAACACTTAACAGATAGAGATTAGCAACTCCACATTCAGCGAAAGCATGCAGAAAGAAATAACACCCTTAACAAGATTGCATCATTTAACAAGGAGTCGGATAGATTGCATTGGTTTACACATAAGCATGTTGGTATGGAATGTACCAAGGGTTGATAACCAAAGGCAGAGTGCAAAGCCAAGTTGGATGCAACAGATCAACAAAGGATTACCACATCCTATGGTACTATAGATATCCCAAACACATGAATCCTAGTTTGAATATTTACAAGAGGATAGACAAACGTTACACTTCCTTACAAGAATAGGGTGGGTAAGAAAAAAGTGGAAGCAGTCCTACTCTCGCATATACTTTTTGCCTAATATACACAGCTACCAAAATATTTTCTAGACTGACAACGACCATCTTGGCTGAGACCATGAAGGGCAGAATGGCTCTAATACCAATTGTAATACCTCGGACCCTAGGATCTAAGCAACAAGCTAGGATGAACCCAAAGTGCATAAGGTGTCCTACCGCGGAGGCCCAAGGGCCACCCACGTGTAGGCCCTGTCAAAGGGGAGCAGGGCATGGTACCGGGCAACCATCCTATCCAATTGTAGCATCCCAATTGTCTAACAATTGTAATGCTACTTGGTTTAGTAATATAATGGCTACTTCCTAGATATAATTGTTGCATCATAATTATATCATGCTCATGTCATCATGCCACCTTGAATTTGAGCACCATATAAAACCCTTTTCCATTTGGTTCTTCTCTCATATTCATTAATAATTGTATTTGGCTCTTGATAAATTGTATTTGACTCTTGATAAATGCTTGATGCCCAAATTGAGTTGGGGGCATATCTTTCATTCAACTCCACCACCTTTCTTTGGTCACCACCTCATAATTCCACCACCTTTCCTTTGGTTCCATCCATCATCTCCACCATCTTAATTATATATGAGCCCATGTCCTTTGTTTGGTATTTATATCTAGCTCATAAATAATTGAGGATGGTTTCCTCTACTCTCTACATGCTTCCATACCATGGCTATAATTGTTTTCACAATATTGTGTATGGGAGCATGCTTGCCACCTTTTATACCATATGTGTGGGAAGGCTTCCATAACCAAATTTGGGGAAATAATCCAAACTTGAATTCTTATTAAAACTAGTTGTTTATACAACTACCAACAATTCATTTAATGCATGCATGCCCCATGCAAGGATTGCACTCCTTTTATCCCTCACCTTTCTTTTTTTTCTCTTAGTTGATTTGAATGGTTTTTGGATGGATGAAACTCATCTAAAATCAAATGGAAAAGAAAGAAAACAAACATACACCTAGCTACCCCACACCCACTAAAACCCTAAGACCCTACCTACCCTCTCTCTTTATTTTTTCCTCAAACCCTAAACCTCCTCCCTCTTTCTCTCTAACCGAGCCTCACCTCACCTCTTGTCCTCACCATGTCGAGCCCCTCCTTCTCTCTGCCATGGGGACCCACCCCCATGCTAGCTACCCTCTCTACCCCTAACCAAAACCCTAAACCAAGCCACCCCTCTCTAATCTACCCTAGCTACCTGACCCTCTCTCTCGGTCTCTCTCCCTCTCTCCCTGCCCTGCAGCCCCACCACCCGAGCCAGCCCTCCCTCTACTCGCTGCAGCCCCACGTGACGGCGCCCTAGCCCGCTACACCCCCCACCTGCCCGAGAGAGAAGAAGAAAAATGTGGTATCACCTTTACACCCCGAGCTACCCCCATGCGCATGCCTCCTTCCCTCCTTATCCACCTCCTCTCCTGTGCCTCTCCCAGATCCCCAGATTCCCAGGGCCTCGCCCTTCTCATCCCCAACACTGCGCTCCGCTTCTTCTCCAACGTCGGCCGCCCCTCTCGGCCGCGCCTGCCACCTGCAGATCGAGGAAGCGCGCGTGTTGCCGCGGTTGTCGAGGAAGCCAGCGGGAACCTCTCCTTCGATCTGTGCACAGCAACGACGAGGAGGAGATCCAGGACCACCAGCACCACCTCCGCTCCGCCGCAAACCCTAGCTCCGTCGACGATCTGTCGCGCCTCTCTCCGTTCCACCACCACCGATGCCCCCACGGTGAGCGCCCGGTCCTCCCAGACATCTCCCCTCGCCGATCTGTGCCCTAGTCGCGCCGCACGAATCGCCGAACACTCTCGGTGCACCGCACTCGCGCTCGCCACCCCGACGTTGCTCTGCAAATGCTACACCTGGCCGCGCAGCAGAAACACAGCATCAACCCCCCTTAGCCGCAGTGGCTGCCGCCTCCGCGCGCGTGCCCTAGGTCCCCGGTTCGAGCCCCGCTGTGCTGCGCCGCGCCGCACGTCCGTCAGATCGACAGACAGCGTGAGAAGATCCACAGTAGTCACCGCAAGCTTTGCACTTACCCCCCCCACACTCTTTTTGCCTCAACACGCGCTCCACCGGCCCCACCAGTTAGCCTCCCGTGGCGTTTTTACAAAAAGGTACTGTAAATTTTGATTCCGTTGCCCCGCTCTCCACCCGAACCCACCTGTCAGCCGCGGTTGCAGACTTATAAAAAGGCCCCCGGGTTTTTTGTTTCTCAACCCACAGTCCCCTGTGCCGCGCCTGGCCCGCATCTGTCACATGGGCCTGGAGTGCCTCAGGTCCCATCTGTCTGTGGCTAGGACTAGCTGCGGCTGAGTAGAAAAATTTGGCCCATTTTTCTGTTTAAATAAAATGATTTCAGTAAATGTTTTAATATGAATTCAAATCTGTTTTTAAATAACTTTTAAATCATAAATCCAAATAATACAAATGGTATATGTTTTTGAATCAGAATAATGTGAGGAATTCAAATATGCTAGTCAAAATAATGTTTGACCACTTTAAATTTTCGAGTTGATTAAAAATTACAATAAAATGCCCTTTTCTTAGTAAATTAATAACTTTAATTCTATAACTCCAAATTTGACAAATAATATGTCTAAATCGATCAACGCGACGAGCCTATTATATCTATGCATTCCTTGTTCTGAATTGAAGCATGCATCATGCCATATTTAAAATCAGAACTGTTTATGGCAATAAAATTTGACTAAATAAATAATAAAATGTTTTATTCTTGTACCCCACACCTCACCATGCCATGCTACTTTAATGCCATGTAAATTGTGCATCATTCATCATGGCATGCTTGTTTGCTTGTCACATTTTAATTCATATGCTTGTGCACTTTATTTATGTGGGCCTTGTTTGTTTGGTTCTTCTTCGAATAGACGCCCAGCAGGAGAATTACCAGGAATCACAGGAGTTCTACCCAGACCCACCTCTCGTTTCAACTGAGCTGCCAGGAAAGAACTACCACATGCTTGCATACATATAGTACCTATGGCCTCTATCTTACTCTTGCATCATTGAGTCGCGATTGCATTAATTGAATCCCAAGTACTGCATAGCCTTTACTTTTAAACCCCACCGAAGCTTGTTCCTCCATCCCATGAGCCATTACTACAGGAGTTGTTTGAGCCATGCGAGTCGTAGCAAAGCATGTGTAGGGTATGTGAGTGTCTGATGGATAACGAGGTACCTAAACAACTTAACCTGAGTAGTAATGGGATAACTAATGAAAGAGGCACCGGTGAGCAATATCTGCTATTTGGTTCTTCATGCTCACTTGTGTCCCGTAGGACCCCGAGTACTTGATTCCTGTTCCTTGACTATTCGCACTATCTACATCCGGGAGGCCTTATGGACCCCCCGAGCCAGAGCTTGATTCATTTCTATTTCTTGGGGCCACAAAGTAGTTTGGGGCTTTGTTACTATTCTGTACTTATGCCATGCTTACTGTTTTATTTAAGATTGTGCGTGGAGCACCTGTACTGTTTTGGATCGCGCCACGTTTTCGCGGTATCGACAAGCCTAGTCATATTTTCGGGTTCCCATTCGTTTACAGCCGTCGTCGCAAACCCTGGGTCCGTTCCGGAGCCGGCCAACTTCGATGCGGGTAGCTTAGTGGGGTGGCCCCCTGAAATATTTCTGAATCCTGTGATCGCTTTGTTGTGAATGCCTCGTTGGGTTTTGATTTGGTTTTTCCGAGGTTGATCGAGTGTCTGTTGCTATTTGTGCACCCCTGCAGTGTAAATCTTTCTGAAAGCCGTGTCCGCGGTTATGGACGACTTGGAGCACAGTTTCTCGATCATAGACAAGTCTAACTAAAGTACCGCTTTTAAATTGACTAAGTACCTGACTAGTAAATAGTGCAATACTCATGGAATGGTTAATAAAACTTCCAACGGATGGGGGTCGTTCGTCCGCTTCCTCGTTGGTACACGAGGAGGAGGATGGATCTGTTAATTATACTGTTGTTCTTCATTCACGGACACTCGTCTATCATTGGTTAGGCGGATGGTTAGCAAGTATCTATAGATTTGTTAGTTATTATCTTTTGGTGCAATTGCATCACCCAAGGTTGTGTCCCCTTTAGAGGCATAAAGACTTGTTGAGTACCCCTAGGGTCTCACACGATAAATTGTTTGATTCAGATGAACAGGTGTACTCGCAAGATGGATACTGGGTGGAGGAGATGGATGATTTTGGCAACGATCACTCGGTGTAGAGATTCCGGGAACGGGGATCCGTGAGTTCTGTGGGCGTGATGAATTTATTTATGTGGCATCTTATACCGATTTGCTTCTTATCCGTACTCGGATCTTGTTTTCCGCTTCCGCCTGATACTCTGATGTTTGATGTATGAGGAGCTATCCTAAAATATTATCTCTATCTAGGATATTTGAATCTTGCCGTATGGCTTTGCAATATTTCTATTTCCTTTAGATGGAATTGCTATGAGGACTGTTTTATGTGGCTTGCATACATACTCACTTGTGTATGTAGTTGATCCCTTCGCCTGCCGATTACGCCGCTCGTTCTTGTCCTGATGCTCTGAAAGTGGTTACGACGGCCGAAAGGTCTACCCTGAGTGGCCCCGGGCCCCACCGTACTATTTTAACCACTTTCACTCATCGAGGCATGTAACTAAGAGCGTAATTCACCGATGTAGTTACAATTGGTATCAGAGCCATCCCGCCCTTCAGGGTCTCAGCCAAAATGGTCGTTGTCAGTCTAGCAATATTTTTGGTAGTTATGTATACTAGGGAAAAACAAAACTTGAGAGTAGGACTGCTTCCATTTTTCTTCTTACCCACCCACCCACCCTTTTTCTAGTAAGGAAGTGTAACATTTTCAATCCTCTTCTAAAAATTCAAACTAGGATTCACGTGTTCTGGGTTCCGTAGTACCATAGGTTGTGTGTGTGTATGTGTGAATTCCTTGTCTATCTATTGCATCCAAATGTTATCTCTATCTGCCTTTTGATTATCAGCTGTTGGTACATTCCATACCGATAGGCCTTTGTAAACCGACGCGATCTATCTGATTCGTTGTATACCGATGCGATCTATCTTACTCTTTGTTATCCGACGTTATCTTGTTGGGATGTTCGTTTCCGTAGTTACTAATCTTTAGGTTCATCTTAAGAAGAAGGTGTTGGGATATGTGTTTTACTATTCATGTGCGGAGTAATGATTTGAGTGCAGGATGGAGTCACAACTATACCACTACTTTTATTATTCGCTCTTGTATATTGAGTTAGTAGAGTTACTAATCTTGATTCGTTAAGTGGTTTTGCGCATATAGTGGTATTTTAATGCCGAAATTTGCGGAAAATTTTTCTTTGTTAGTTGTGTACCACACTCCTTGTTCAGTCGTGTGCGATATGCTTAATATCTTCTAGGTGCCTTGAACTTTGTGATATTTTAATATCATCTCAGTGAATTGTATCCTTTAATCTTGATTAATTCCATTTTGGTACTATTGTGGATTATTATTATTCTCCATTATAGTACTGACTTGTGTTTTATATCAATCACAAGATGGCACCACCACGCCGTTCTTAGGAGGACATACCACCTGAACTAGGGGCTGCTTTGGCAAGTATTGCAAATGCCTTGGGCACTATGCAGCAGAACCAGCAGCGCTTCGAAGAAAGCGTGAGGAGGAATGAGTTTGTTCCGCTACCTCCACCTCCCAAGCGAGGAGACATCAAGAGTTTTCTCAAGTTCAACCCACGCCAATTTGAGGTGTCTGATCAGCCACTTGATGCGGATGATTGGCTTCGTGAAATATCAAGGTTGCTGATGACTGCGGACGTTCCTAAGCAAGAATGGGTCAAATGTGCCACTCACCTTCTGAAGGGAGATGCAGCTCTGTGGTGGGAAAATTACCTCAAGGCAGACCTCTCTGGTTTTCAGCCTACTTGGGAGCAATTCACTGCGGCTTTCAAAGAGCAATATCTGTCAGAGATTGTCATGGAAAGGATGAAGGAAGTGTTTCTCAACCTCAAGCAGGGCACTGACAATGTCAATACCTATATCAGGAACTTCATGAACCTTTCTCGGTATGGTGGCGATGAGATCTCTGATGACAAGAAGAAGCAAAAGAGGTTTAGGCAAGGGCTCAATGCTTCAATTAAATATGCAATCACTCATGCAAGGCCGGCGTCTTTTCTGGAACTCCAACACACAGCTCTGCAGGAAGAAGCAAGTAGGCAAGTGTTTGAGGAGTCAAAGAAACACAGCCGTGATGCAGCAAGCTCTTCAGCTATGACAGCTCCTTCTAAGCGTTGTGTCTGGGTTCCTAACACCCCACCGTCGTTCCCGGCTCCACCAAGACCGTCAAGCTACGCGGCAAGGCCACCAAACTCCTTCATTGCGGCTCCTAGGGGCTACAACCACAACTACCCTGGAGCGCCTAGCGGAGTCCCTGGCTATGTTGCTCCACGTCCACCTGGTGCTAGCTATACTTGTGGAAACACTGGGCATCAGCACTGGAATTGTCCAATGAACAACAAAGCTCTTCCTCCACCACCTCCAAGACATGCGGCAAGTTCTCCTATGGTTCGTGCACCTCCACCTCGGGCTCTCAACATCAACACTAAGCCCGAGTCTACGGTTGCTCGTGCCAACTGTGTCAACGTCGCTCAAGCTGAGCATGCACCTGGAGTTGTGATGGGTATGCTTCCTGTTAACTCAGTTCCTACATGAGTTTTATTTGATTCTGGTGCTTCACATTCTTTCGTCTCATACAAGTTTGCGGAGAGTAATGGGTTACCTTATAATGCTTTACCAACTCGCCTCATGGTGCAATCTCCTGGATCAAACATGAGGGCTTCTAAAATCAGCCATGGCAATCAAATTGAGATTGGTGGCTCTTCGTTTCCGGCTTCCTTAATCATTCTGGGCAATTCTGATATTGATGTTATCTTGGGCATGGATTGGTTAACATCAAATGCAGTTGTGATTGATTGTGCTGAACGTTCGGTTTCTCTGAAAATTCCTGAAGGCTATATAGTCTATTCTCCAAGTCTGACTCCTGCAATTCAGCTTTACTCTTTGGCGGCTCTGAATGATGATGCTATGGAAGCTATTCAGAGTGTTCCGGTGGTCTGTGAGTTTCTAGATGTTTTTCCTGAAGAGCTGTCGGGTATGCCTCCTGATCGTGAGGTTGAGTTTGTGATTGAACTTGAACCTGGTACTGCTCCTATCTCCAAGCGGCCTTATAAAATGGGTCCTGTTGAGTTGGCTGAACTCAAACGTCAGCTTGATGAACAAGAAAAGTTGGGTTTCATTCAACACAGTACTTCTTCTTGGGGTAGCCCAACCATCTTTGTGAAGAAGCGAGACAAGACGGATAGACTTTATGTTTACTATCGCGCACTCAATGCTAAAACCATCAAGAATTAATATCCCCTTCCGCGGATTAATGATCTCTTCGATCAGCTAGCTGGAGCAGTGGTATTCTCTAAGCTTGATTTGAGAAGTGGATACCATCAAATCAAGATTCGCAAGGAAGATGTTCCTAAAACAGCTTTCACCACCCGCTATGGCCTATATGAGTACACGGTCATGTCTTTCGGTCTCACCAACGCACCTGCCACCTTCTCGAGGCTTATGAACTCGGTTTTCATGGAGTATCTTGATAAGTTCGTTGTGGTCTATCTGGATGACATTCTAGTCTATTCTAAGTCAAAATAAGAACATGAAGAACACCTTCGGTGTGTCCTAAACAAGCTTCGTGAGAACCGCCTGTATGCAAAGTTCTCCAAGTGTGAGTTTTGGCTGCCTCAAGTCATCTACCTTGGTCACGTCATCTCTGCCAAGGGCATTGCCGTCAACCCAGAAACTATTAAGACAATTGTTGATTGGCTTCCACCCATAAATGTCAAAGAAGTCCGGAGTTTCCTTGGTTTGGCTAGTTACTGCCGTCGCTTCGTTCAAAACTTCTCAAAGATTGTGAAGACTCTGACCAATCTCCTCAAGAAAGGCAAGAAATACCTTTGGACTCCTGCATGTCAAGCAAGCTTTGAAACACTCAAAGAGAAGCACACTTCCACACCAGTTTTGGTTCCTCCAGATACATCAAAGCCTTTCCAGATATTCTGTGACGCCTCATTGCAAGGATTGGGTGCGGTCCTTACGTAAGAAAAACAAGTTGTTGCTTATGCCTCTCGATAGTTGAAGACGCATGAGATCAACTATCCTACACGTGACCTCGAGCTCGCAGCAGTTGTCTTTGCTTTAAAAGTATGGAGGCATTACTTGCTTGGCAACCGTTGTGAGATCTTTTCTGATCACAAGAGTCTGAAGTATATCTTCACACAACCTGATCTCAACCTTCGTTAGAGAAGGTGGATTGAAGCAATCAATGATTTTGATTTGACCATCAACTACACTCCGAGCAAAGCTAATGTCATGGCCGATGCTCTTAGCCGAAAAGCTTATGTCAACAACCTCATGGTGGAAGAACAACAACCTCTCTTGTGTGAGGAATTCCACAAGCTTAACCTTGAAATTCTGGATCAAGGGTATCTTCTGAACCTTCTGGCAACACCGCTCTGGGAAGAAAAAGTTTGTTCCATTTAACTTGGTGATCCTTACACTAAAAAGATCATCTCCAACATTCAGCTTCCGAAGTATGAGTCTTTCCACGTCGACGACCAAGGCACTCTTTTCTTTGAACACCGGATGTTTGTTCCGAACTACCCGGGTTTAAGAGAGCAAGTTCTCAAGGAGGCGCATGATTATGTTCTTTCTATCCACCCTGGCAGCACTAAGATGTACATGGACTTGAAAACACAATATTGG
Organism: Avena eriantha; assembly: GCA_910589775.1. Lineage (NCBI taxonomy): Eukaryota > Viridiplantae > Streptophyta > Magnoliopsida > Poales > Poaceae > Avena > Avena eriantha. Next base: position 443,955 of record OU342746.1, read on the forward strand.
TGGCCTGGGTTGAAATGATATTGTGCCAAGTATGTCTCGGAGTGTGATGTCTGTCGCAGAGTTAAAGCTGTCCATCAGAAACCTTCCGGTCTTCTACAGCCATTGAAGCCTCCGGAATGGAAATGGGAGAAAGTAGAGATGGACTTCATCACTGGTTTTCCAAGGACGCAGAAGGGCAACAATGCAATCTTTGTTGTCATTGACAGGCTTTCAAAAGTGGCTCACTTCTTTCTAGTCAAGGAAACAATTTCTGCAATTCAGTTGGCTGAGCTCTATATCAACAAAATTGTCTCTCTGTATGGAGTCCCTCTTGAGATCAGCTCAGACCGTGGAAGCATCTTCACTTCCAAGTTCTGGGGTAGTTTCCAAAATGCTTTGGGAACAAAATTGAACTTCAGCACAGCTTACCACCCTCAGTCGCAAGGACAAGTTGAAAGGATCAATCAGATTCTGGAAGATATGCTCCGTGCTTGCGTTATCTCTTTCGGCATGAAGTGGGAAGAATGCCTTCCTTATGCTGAATTCTCTTACAACAACAGCTTCCAAAAAAGTCTAAAGATGGCACCATTTGAGGCTCTCTATGGTCACAAATGCAGAACTCCGATTTGTTGGTCGGGCGCAGGTGAAAGAATATTGTTTGGTCCCAACATTGTAACTCAAGCGGAGGAGAAAGTTCACATCATTCTTGAAAACCTGAAGATTGCTCAAAGTAGCCAAAAGAGCAATTATGACAGAAAGCACACGGACATGGAGTATGTCCCTGGTGATCTCGTTTACCTTCATGTCACTCCCATGAGAGGCATGCACCGTTTTGGTATCAAAGGAAAGCAGGCCCCTAGATACATTGGTCCTTTCAAAATTCGTGGAAGAAGAGGAGAAGTTGCTTATGCTCTTGAGCTCCCTGAAAAACTCAAGGTCCAGGATGTTTTCCATATCTCTCAACTCAAGAAGTGCTTCAAGGATCCCGGCAGGACCGTGGACCATGAACTCATCAATCTCCAAGAAGATATGTCTTATCAAGAACACCCCATAAAAATTCTAGAAGTCGCAGAAAGAAGGACTCACAACAAGTCCATCAAGTTCTGCAAGGTGCAGTGGTCGCACCATTCCGTTGATGAAGCCACTTGGGAACGTGAGGATGAGCTCCGTGCCAAGTATCCTACCCTCTTCGTGCCTTCTTCTTCTTCCTAGAATCTCGGGGCGAGATTCCTGTTTAGTGGGAGAGAGTTGTAGCATCCCAATTGTCTAACAATTGTAATGCTACTTGGTTTAGTAATATAATGGCTACTTCCTAGATATAATTGTTGCATCATAATTATATCATGCTCATGTCATCATGCCACCTTGCATTTGAGCATCATATAAAACCCTTTTCCATTTGGTTCTTCTCTCATATGGATTAATAATTGTATTTGGCTCTTGATAAATTGTATTTGACTCTTGATAAATGCTTGATGCCCAAATTGAGTTGGGGGCATATCTTTCATTCAACTCCACCACCTTTCTTTGGTCACCACCTCATAATTCCACCACCTTTCTTTTGGTTCCATCCATCATCTCCACCATCTTAATTATATATGAGCCCATGTCCTTTGTTTGCTATTTATATCTAGCTCATAAATAATTGAGGATGGTTTCCTCTACTCTCTACATGCTTCCATACCATGGCTATAATTTTTTTCACAGTATTTTGTATGGGAGCATGCTTGCCACCTTTTATACCATATGTGTGGGAAGGCTTCCATAACCAAATTTGCGGAAATAATCCAAACTTGACTTCTTATTAAAACTAGTTGTTTATACAACTAGCAACAATGCATTTAATGCATGCATGCCCCATGCAATGATTGCACTCCTTTTATCCCTCACCTTTCTTTTTTTTTCTCTTAGTTGATTTGAATGGTTTTTGGATGGATGAAACTCATCTAAAATCAAATGGAAAAGAAAGAAAACAAACTTACACCTAGCTACCCCACACCCACTAAAACCCTAAGACCCTACCTACCCTCTCTCTTTATTTTTTCCTCAAACCCTAAACCTCCTCCCTCTTTGTCTCTAACCGAGCCTCACCTCACATCTTGTCCTCACCATGTCGAGCCCCTCCTTCTCTCTGCCATGGGGACCCACCCCCATGCTAGATACCCTCTCTACCCCTAACCAAAACCCTAAACCGAGCCACCCCTCTCTAATCTACCCTAGCTACCCGACCCTCTCTCTCGGTCTCTCTCCATCTCTCCCTGCCCTGCAGCCCCACCACCCGAGCCAGCCCTCCCTCTACTCGCTGCAGCCCCACGTGACGGCGCCCTAGCCCGCCACACCCCCCACCTGTCCGAGAGAGAAGAAGAAAAAGGTGGTATCACCTTTACACCCCGAGCTACCCCCATGTGCACGCCTCCTTCCCTCCTTATCCACCTCCTCTCCTGCGCCTCTCCCAGATCCCTAGATTGCCCAGGGCCTCGCCCTTCTCCTCCCCAACCCTGCGCTCCGCTTCTTCTCCAACGCCGGTCGCCCCTCTCGGCCACGTCTGCCACCTGTAGATCGAGGAAGCGCGCGTGTTGCCGCGGTTGTCGAGGAAGCCAGCGAGAACCTCTGCTTCGATCCGTGCACAGAAACGACGAGGAAGAGATCTAGGACCACCAGCACCACCGCCGCTCCGCCGCAAACCCTAGCTCCGGTCCGTCAGCTCCGTCGACGATATGCCGCGCCTCTCTCCGTTCCACCACCACTGCCGCCCCCACGGTGAGCGCCCGGCCCTCCGAGACATCTCCCCTCGTCGATCTACGCCCCAGTCGCGCCGCGTGAATCGCCGAACACTCTCGGTGCACCACACACGCGCTCGCCACCCCGACGTTGCGCTACAGATGCTACACGTGGCCGCACAGCAGAAACACAGCATCAACCCCCTTAGCCGCAGTGGCTGCAGCCTACGCGCGCGTGCCCCAGGTCCCCGGTTCGAGCCACGCTGCACTGCGCCGCGCTGCGCGTCCGTCAGATCGACAGACAGCGCGAGAAGATCCACAGTAGCCGCCGCGCACTTTGCACTTACCCCCCCCCCCCACACACACTCTTTTTGCCTCAACCCGCGCTCCACCGGCCCCACCAGTCAGCCTCTCATGGCGTTTTTACGAAAAGGTACTGTAAATTTTGATTCTGTCGCCCCGCGCTCCACCCGAACCCCACCTGTCAGCCGCGGTTGCAGACTTATGAAAAGGCCCCCGGGTTTTCTGTTTCTCAACCCGCAGTCCCCTGTGCCGCGCCTGGCCCGCCTCTGTCACGTGGGCCTGCAGTGCCTCAGGTCCCATCTGTCTATGGCTAGGACTAGCTGCGCTGGGTAGAAAAAGTCGGCCCGTTTTTCTGTTTAAATAAAAAGATTTCAGTAAATGTTTTAATATGAATTCAAATCTGTTTTTAAATAATTTTTAAATTATAAATCCAAATAATACAAATGATATATGTTTTTGAATCAGAAAAATGTGAGGAATTCAAATATGCTATTCAAAATAATGTTTGACCACTTTAAATTTTCGAGTTGATTAAAATTTACAATAAAATGCCCTTTTCTTAATAAATTAATAACTTTAATTCTATAACTCCAAATTTGACAAATAATATGTCTAAATCGATCAGCGCGACGAGCCCGTTCTATCTATGCATACCTTGTTCTGAATTGAAGCATGCATCATGCCATATTTAAAAATCAGAACTGTTTATGGCAATAAAATTTGACTAAATAAATAATAAAATGCTTTATTCTTGTACCCCAAACCTCACCATGCCATGCTACTTTAATGCCATGTAAATTGTGCATCATTCATCATGGCATGCTTGTTTGCTTGTCGCATTTTAATTCATATGCTTGTGCACTTTATTTATGTGGGCCTTGTTTGTTTGGTTCTTCTTCGAATAGACGCCCAGCAAGAGAATTACTAGGAATCACACGAGTTCTACCCAGATCCATCTCTCGCTTCAACTGAGCTGCCAAGCAAGCACTACCACATGCTTGCATACATATAGTACCTATTGCCTCTATCTTACTCTTGCATCATTGAGTCGTGATTGCATTAAATTGAATCCCAAGTACTGCATAACCTTTACTTTTAAACCCCACCGAAGCTTGTTCCTCCATCCCATGAGCCATTACTACAGGAGTTGTTTGAGCCATGCGAGTCGTAGCAAAGCATGTGTAGGGTATGTGAGTGTCTGATGGATAACGAGGTACCTAAATAACTTAACCTGAGTAGTAATGGGATAACTAATGAAAGAGGCACCGGTGAGCAATATCTTCTATTTGGTTCTTCATGCTCACTTGTGTCCCGTAGGACGCCGAGTACTTGATTCCTGTTCCTTGACTATTCGCACTATCCACATCCGAGAGGCCTTATGGACCCCCCTGAGCCAGAGCTTGATTCATTTCTATTTCTTGGGGCCACAAAGTAGTTTGGGGCTTTGTTACTACTCTGTACTTATGCCACACTTACTGTTTTATTTAAGTTTGTGCGTGGAGCACCTGTACTGTTTTGGATCACGCCATGTTTTTGCGGTATCGACAAGCCCAGTCATATTTTCGGGTTCCCAGTCGTTTACAGCCGTCGTCGCAAACCCTGGGTCCGTTTCGGAGCCGGCCAACTTCGTTGCGGGTAGCTTAGTGGGGTGCCCCCCTGAAATATTTCTGAATCATGTGATCGGTTTGTCGTGAATGCCTCATTGGGTTTTGATTTGGTTTTTCCGAGGTTGATTGAGTGTGTGTTGCTATTTGTGCACCCCTGCAGGGTAAATCTTTCTGAAAGCCGTGTCCACGGTTATGGACGACTTGGAGCATAGTTTCTCGATCATAGACAAGTCTAACTAAAGTACCGCTTTTAAATTGACTAAGTACCTGACTAGTAAATAGTGCAATACTCATGGAATGGTTAATAAAACTGCCAACGGATGGGGGTTGTTCGTCCGCTTCCTCGTTGGTACATGTAACTACCTCGGACCCTATGCTCTAAGTTCAAGCCTGGATGAACCGGAAGTGGTTAAAATAGTACAACGGGGGCCCCCCACGTGTAGACCCGTCGGCCGTCCTAACCACTTCCAAGACATCGGGACAAGAGCGAGTGGTGTAGGCAACAGGCGAAGAGATCAACTACATACACAAGTGAGTATGTATGCAAGCTACCATACAACAGTTCTCAGAGCCATTCCATCTAAAAGAAATAGAAATATTGCAATGCCATACGGCAAGATCCAAATATCCTAGAGAGATAATAGTTTAGGATAGCTCCTCATACATCAACCATCAGAGTACCAGGCGGAAGCGGAAAACAAGATCCAAGTACGGATAAGAAGCAAATCGGCATAAGATGCCACATAAATAAACACATCCCGCCCATAGATCTCGCGGATCCCCATCCCCGGAATCTCTACACCGAGTGATCGTTGCCAACATCATCTGTCTCCTCCACCCAGTATCCATCTTGCGAATACACCTGTTCATCTGAATCAAACAATTTATCGTGTGAGACCCTAGGGGTACTCAGCAAATCTTAATGCCTCTAAAGGGGACATAAACCTGGGGTGACGCAATTGCAGCAAAAGATAATAACTAACAAGTCTATAGATAGTCACTAACCATCCGCCTAACCAATGATAGACGGATGTCCGTTAATTAGTAACAATAGTTATAACAGTATAAAGTAACAGATCCATCCTCCTTCTCGCTTACCAACGATAAAGCGGACGAACAACCCCTCCGTTGGCAGTTTTATTAACCATTCCATGAGTATTGCACTATTTACTAGTTAGGTACTTAGTCAAATTAAAAGAGGTACTTTAGTTATACTTGTCTATGATCGAGAAACTGTGCTCCAAGTCGTCCATAACCGCGGACACGGCTTTCAGAAACATTTACCCTGCAGGGGTGCACAAATAGCAACACACACTCGATCAACCTCGGAAAAACCAACTCAAAACCCAACGAGGCATTCACGACAAAGCGATCACAGAATTCAGAAATATTTCAGGGGGCCACCCCATTAAGCTACCCGCAACGAAGTTGGCCGGCTCTGAGACGGACCCAAGGTTTGCGTCAATGGTTGTAAACGACTGGGAACCCGAAAGTGTGACTGGGCTTGTCGATACCGCGAAAACACTCCGCATCCAAAACAGTACAGGTGCTCCACGCACAATTTTAAGTAAAACAGTAGAGCATGGCATAAGTACAGGATAGTAACAAATCCGCAAACTACTTTGTGGCCCCAAGAAATAGAAATAAATCAAGCTCTGACTCAGGGGGGTCCACGGCCTCCCGGATGTGGATAGTGCGAATAGTCAAGGAACAGGAAGCAAGTACTCGGGTTCCTACGGGACACAAGTGAGCATGAAAAACCAAATAGCAGATATTGCTCACCGGTGCCTCTTTCATTAGTTATCCCATTACTACTCACGTAAAGTTGTTTAGGTACCTCGTTATGCCTCAGACACTCACATACCCTACACATGCTGTTCTACGGCTCGCATGGCTCAAACAACTCCTGTAGTAATGGCTCATGGGATGGAGGAACAAGCTTCGGTGGGGTTTAAAAGTAAAGGCTATGCCGTACTTGGGATTCAATTTAATGCAATCGTGACTCAATGATGTAAGAATAAGATAGAGGCAATAGGTACTATATGTATGCAAGCATGTGGTAGTGCTTGTTTGGCAGCTCAGTTGAAGCGAGAGACGGATCTGGGTAGTACTCCTGGGATTCCTGTTATTTCTTCTGCTCGGCGTCTATTCGAAGAAGAACCAAACAAACAAGGGCCAACATAAATAAAGTGCACAAGCATATGGATAAAATGCGACAAGCAACAAGCATGCCATGATGAATGATGCACAATTTACATGGCAATAAAGTAGCATGGCATGGGTGAGGTGTGGGGTACAAGAATAAAGCATTTTATTAAGTTTTTAGTCACATTTTAACCCCAAATAAGTTGTTGTATACTTTTATATTTATATGATGCATGCTGCAATTCAGAACATGGAATGCATAAACAGAACGGGCTCGTCGAGCTGATCGTTTTAGAGATATTATTTGTCGAATTTGGAGTTGTAGAATTAAAGTTATTAATTAATTAAGAAAAGGCATTTTTATTGCCATTTAATTATCTCGAAAATTTAAAGTAGTCAAACATTATTTTGAATAGCATATTTGAAATCCTCACATTTTTCTGATTCAAAAACATATATTATTTATCAAATTTGGAATTACAAATTAAAAGTTATTAAAAACTGGATTTATAATCATATTAAACATTTTCTGAAATCATTTTTATTAAACAGAAAAAGAACAGACAATTTTTATACTCAGAGGGATTTAGCTCGAGCCATAGACAGGTGGGCCGTGGTGCTGTGTGGACTGTAGAGAGGCTTACAGGTGGGATTGGTCTAGGAGTGGAAACAAAAGAAAAAAAGGGCCAGCCAAGGGGATCGAACTTAGGACCTCAGGCATTGTGGCTAGGTCGCACCGGCTGACCATCTAGGTGCAATCGATCTGGTGTTTTAACTCGACGCACACGCTTGATAACCAAACTCGGAAAGAGAAGAGGGACTGACGAACGAAACCTTGCGTCGCTCACTGACGAACCACGAGAAAAGTCGAACTTTTGGGGCTGATATCTACTAGCTCGCTGAACGAAAACTATCATATGAGTACTCAAAACGATGGGGAGAAAAAGATCTACACCGTGGTGTGAGCGGTTCGTGCGGGGGTGGACTGTGCCGATAACAGTTTTGTGAAGAACACAACCAACATGAACACACAGATCTGTTCGGACAACAATCTTGCGAGCAAGATTCCCAGGGCTGTACTGGATGGTTTTGAACGTACTCTAGCTCATTTTGAAGAGGGTATTGGGATCTACAACTTTTGTTCGGGGGGCATCTGCATACGAGTAACACAGAGGCTTCTAGAACTCGATGAACAGAGACAAACAACGACGACGCTGAACGGCTCTAGCGACAGAACATCGTCGGCTGTGCCCGCAGGATGCTCGGCGAAAAGATTGGCGACGTTAGGCGTTTAGGAAACGAGGGACCTTGTCAAGTAGCTTAGGATTCTCACCAGGAGATCGTCGGTGTGGTCGCTGGAGTTTGTGAAGGCGGTGATCGACGGTGACACTCGTGTCCCTGAAGCTTCCAGTCCTCACGGGCATGGCGCTGGCATGGTGTCTACGGCAGGGTTCCGGTGTGGTTGGCGGTTCTAGGGTTTGGAGAGGACGCAGGGCAGGCTCCTGGATGCCTGGATCCTCCTTGGCACAGCTGCAACCGCCTCCTCTCGAAGCTTGGCCGAACTAGGGTTTGAGATGGACATGGAGTTGTCCATGGCCATGGTGGTTGAGGAGAGTAGATAGGGGAGGAAGGAGAGGCTGAAGATGATCCTAGATCGAGATCTGAGAGATGGGGTGGTTGGGGTAGAGAGGGGAGGGAGGAGCACATGGGTTTGGTGTGTAAAAGAGGGCATCGGTGAGGCTTTCTTCTCTCTTTTTCTCTTCTTGTCTTGAAGCTAAAGAAGTAAGAGAGAGGAGCCAGAGGGGGTGAGGCGTGGTGGTGATGGGCTGTGGCATGCAACTCTACACTAGAGCATTCATGTGTATCTAGGTTTCTTTTAGTTGGTTTTATTTTAATAAAAGAAGCATTGCAAAGTTTGATTCTTACCAAGCCACAATTTGTGTTACAAATTTTGGAAAGAAACAAACAAAAGAATGAGAGGGAGGGACTAATCCACTTGTTAGCATGGAGATGCCCACGTGATTTAAATCCACCCAAAATCAAATATCCTCAAACAAACTCACATGAATGGGTAAGGGAGAAGGGATGGTGATGTTGCATGGAGCATGCATGAATGTGAATAGCCACTTCTATTAGTTGTAAAAACAACTATGGTACATATGGGAACTTGTTACATGCATGCACATCACTATTTGAATAAATTCCAACCCACTAGATACAAGCTTGATGAATATATGGGAATGGTAGAATCAAGCATAATTGAATATAATAGGCCATGCTAGTGTATATGTCCCACTAAAAGATCATTTGGCCACAGTTATATTTAAACAAGCTCAATTAGCCAAAACAACCATATGGAAGGTAAACGGAAGATTCTACTCACATGGCATTCAAAGGTGGCCATGAGGCTCCACATAATTAATATTGTGAAAACAACATACATCATATATGGAACATGTATACATAGAATGGATCCACACCAACACATATGAGCTATATTTAAATAGCAAAAGAAAAGCAATGGCTCATATATGACTAGGGTGGTGGAATCTAGATGAAGTCAAAGAAAGGTGGTGGAGTTGAAAGAGAAATGCCCCCAACTCAACTTGGGCATCAAGAATTTATCAAGAACCAAATACAATGTATCAAGTGGCAACTACAATTAATAATGCATATGAGATAAGAACCAAATGAAAATGGTTTTATATGATGCTCAAATGCAAGGTGGCATGATGACATGAGCATGATAAAATGATGATGCAATCTAAACATGTAGGAAGGTAGCAATATATAGACTAGGCTAGTAGCATTGCAATTGTTAGACAATTGGGATGCTACAGTACAGGAAGAGGAGGATGGATCTGTTAATTATATTCTTATAACTGTTGTTCTTAATTCAGGGACATCCGACTATCATTGGTTAGGCGGATGGTTAGAGAGTATCTATAGATTTGTTAGTTATTATCTTTTGCTGCAATTGCGTCACCCCAGGTTGTGTCCCCTTTAGAGGCATAAAGACTTGCTGAGTACCCCTAGGGTCTCACACGATAAATTGTTTGATTCAGATGAACAGGTGTACTCGCAAGATGGATACTGGGTGGAGGAGACGGATGATGTTGGCAACGATCACTCGGTGTAGAGATTCCGGGAACGGGGATCCGTGAGTTCTGTGGGCGGGATGAGTTTATTTATGTGGCATCTTATGCCGATTTGCTTCTTATCCGTACTCGGATCTTGTTTTCCGCTTCCACCTGATACTCTGATGTTTGATGTATGAGGAGCTATCCTAAAATATTATCTCTCTCTAGGATATTTGAATCTTGCCGTATGGCATTGCAATATTTCTATTTCTTCTAGATGGAATTTCTCTGAGGACTGTTGTATGTGGCTTGCATACATACTCACTTGTGTATGTAGTTGATCCCTTCGCCTACCAATTACGCCGCTCGTTCTTGTCCCGATGCTCTGAAAGTGGTTAGGACGGCCGAAAGGTCTACCGTGAGTGGCCCCGGGCCCCACCGTACTATTTTAACCACTTTCGCTCATCCAGGCACGTAACTAAGAGCGCAATTCACCGAGGTAGTTACACCAATTTGCAGGAATATTGTATCAAGTGCGAGCGGCATAGTCGACAAGTATGCGAACAAAACATACACAAGTGTGTATGTCAGCGACATACAACAGTACATGAGAGACAGACCATCTAAAACAAATAGAAATATTCAACACCATACGACAAGATCCAAATATCCTAGATAGAGATAATAGTTTAGGATACATCCTCATACATCACACATCAGAGTATCATTCGGAAGCAGAAAACAAGATCCAAGTACGGACAAGAAACAAATTGGCATAAGATGCCCCTAAAATAAGCACATAATGCCCACAGATCTCATGGATCTCCATCCCGGAATCTCTACACCTGATGGTCCTTGCCACCATCATCAGTCTCCTCGACCCAGTAACCTTCCTGTGAGTAAACCTGTCCATCTGAACCAAAAGATTTATCGTGTGGGACCCTAGGGGTACTGAGTAAGTCTTAATGCATCTAAAGGGAACAACCTAGGGGTGACACAATTTTAGCAAACAATAATACTGAAACAGTTTTGTAGAGACGCTCTACAACACCCGCCCAACCAGTGTCGGGGCCCTGGAAACCGGCGTGCCATGTCCCGACGGTTAGCGTCCCTCCAGTGCTTCAATTGGACGTGCCCTCGGGAGACTTCGGTACGTCCACAGACGGGTGCAGTCGGGTTAGTCCTCGCGAGGGTCCGCTCCATGAGGAGGCATCCTGCCGAGCGAGAGTATCCGTGCAACACGATCATGGGATCCGAGAGGTGCACCTAGGGCTCTTCGACGACGCCACCAAGTGGAAAGCGGGCGAGGCACGTCCCGATAAGCATAATGGGCACCTTTTCCTATAGCAGAAGCATAAACGACCACAGTGTGGCAGGCGCGCCAGCCTGCCGGTTTGGTGCAAGAGATACAATGGGCAACACTGGACTAGCAGGATAATAGGAAAGGAAGGACTTTTACCAGTGGATGGAGGGGAATCTCTTGTCCAAGACCCGGTCCACCAGAGAGTATTCTTATAGACCGGGACCATGGGGGATGGCATTGTGGAGACCCTTCCCGCTTAGAGACCGGGGAAGAGGCCCGACGTCGCCCTATATAAGGAGCCCTTCTCCTACCTAGGAAGTGGGGATCCCTGAGATCTAAAACCCTATACTTTCACCCTCAATTGTACCCTCGCGAAGCATGTGAGGAATACAGAAAATTAGGAGTAGGGGATTTACCTCCTCACGAGGGTCCTGAACCTGGGTAAAAAAACCGGTGTCACCTCTTTGTCATGTTTTCGCCTCGTTACCGTCACCATCACTAGGTTCCCTCGGAGTCACGTGTTCATCCCCCTCATGAACCAAGGGATCATTGGACCCTAGTCCCTTCACGGGACAAATCTCCAACATTTGGTGCTCTAGGTAGGGTATGAGGCACGCTTTCAAGACCTTCGACGACGTGTCGGACATCAAAGAGACACACACCAAGGTTGCCCTCTAGCGCATGGCCAGCAAGGCCCAGATAGAGCCGGATCCACAGTGCGCTGCTTCTGAGCAGGTCCCGTGGAATGAGGACGAGGGTGGCTCCTCTTACCGCCCGTTGCGGGAGCCTGCTCCCTCCTTGCATGGTGTCACGTCGCTCTCCCGTACCGTGTCGTTTGGCGCCCAACCTGAGCCGCTCATCCCGGAGGCCGCCAAGAGCATGGTGTGCGAAGTCCTGGACCACCCACCGGCTGAGAAGGGCTAGTTGAGGTGAGCGACCGGATCGCCGAGCTTCTCGACGCTGCCATCCTCTCCTTCGAGGGCCCGGGTGCTCGGGCCGAGGACGGGGTGCCGAGGGCTGGGGAACGCTCCCGTCTCACTGTCGTGGGGATGACACCAAGCCCAACAACGCTAATCCACCACATATGAATAGTTGCCAGATCGTCTCACCTACTGTGGGAGCAGCACAGCCGTGCGAGCGCGAGGATAGTCTCACCGAGGAAATCGCTACCGCGGGTTAGCAGAACCGCACGGACCTTGCCAATGGCAAGACTGTCCAGGCCAACGGCTGCCTCGCCTTCACCAAGAACCTCCGCCATGTTGTCTGGCCCCACAAGTTCCGCCCGGAGACACCGCCGTACTACGACGGTACGACCAACCCGTGCGAGTTCCTCCAGCTTTACACCATGGGGATTGAGGCAGCAGGGGGAGGGGACCGCGTCATGGCGAACTGGTTCCCCCTATGCTTGAAGGAGATGGCTAGTACCTGGCTGACGAACCTCCTCGAGGAGTTAATCGACTCGTGGCAGAGCTCAGCTCCCTCTTCATCGCCAACTTCAAAAGTACAAACGAACGCCCGCTCACCTACTATGACCTCTGCCAGATACGCCAGTAGCCTGGAGAGACCCTCTTCAAGTTCCTATAGAGGTTCAGCCGGGTCCGCAACAAGATCCCCAAAATATCAGACTCCAACATCATCACCGCCTTCTCTAATGCCGTGAAGGACGTCAATATGAGGGAGAAGATCGGCATCCGATATGAGAGCCTCACCACCGCTGTCGAGCCCTTTGTCATGGCTGAGAAATGCGCCAAGGCAGAGGCAGGGCGAATGTTCGGCCTCGCCAAAACAGAGATGACCCCCAAGGCCTAAGAGTCATCCAAGGGCAACGATAAGGACCCCAAGCGCAAGACCACCAACGTCCTGACAACAGATCCAGATTGAAAGTGTCCTCGCGAGGGGAATGGCAAGAGGGAGCGGGACGACAACTCGTACTGCCACTTCCACAAGAAGGCAGAGCACCCCACCGATGACTGCTACAAGCTCAAGATGCTTTGAGATCTGCACAACACCTAGTGGAAGGGGAGGCCAGGTAGTGAGAGTCGCGGCCAGAATGGGGGCAACCATTGGAACAACAACTCCGGTGGCCACGATACCCCTCCGTCGGGTCACCAAGCCAACACCCTGCAACAACACCCTCACCCCCAGGAGAAAGGACATGCCGAGGATCTCGGCGGCTACCAAGTGCCGCAGGGTGCCATAGCCTGCATACTTGGTGTCTCCCAAGCCCTAATGTCCAACTAGTACTTCAAGCTACTCACTCGCGAGGTCGCAGCTGGCAGATTGGGAGTCCCCTTGCCAAAACTCAAGTGGTTCCATTGCGCCATCACATTCGACGCCAGCGACCAACCCATCTCCACCAGCCCCATGGGAACTCTCCCCATGATCTGCACCCACACCATCAACAACATCGCGGTTGTGAACACCCTCATCGATGGAGGCGCTGGCCTGAACATGATCTACACCAACTACAAGTACCGTACAACATGATGATGCCGACCATGTCATTCTGTAGGGTTACCAGCGGATCCACCATACACATCGGTGTAACACCCTCAAATCGGCCCTATGCAAGTTTTAGCCCTTCCTGCCAAAACCCGCATAGAAACGATTCAAGGACGCCCACCAGGCACTTTCGTGTGGGTGGAAAACGAAGCAATACCATTACACAACAGTCCTCGATGGGACCCACAGAATAGATATATATACAACATCGACTTAGGGAGTCAAGAATACAGATATACAATACAAAGAGTCAAATCACCTTGAAAACGATAGAGCGTCCGACTATGGACAAGATGCAAATGGGGCTAAGAGCCCTGAAGAATAACCAATGTCGTCCATAACCCTGCCCAGGCCAAGCCGGAAGGGTAACCCTGCTAACGACGTCGATCTCAAACCTGCTAAAACAAAAGGGCTGCAGGCAAAGGGCAAAGGAAAAAGAGGAGCGTTAGTACTGAGGCTAGTACATGGCGAGGCTAGAATTCGGCGGCTCTCGCCTACATAGGTATGGGGGCTGAAGCGGCGGCGCAGCGGCACTAAACAACCTATAGAGACTAGATACAACTGGCGGTTATCAGAGAGGGATAAGAAAGACCTATTCGGGTCCAACCTGAAGCTAACACAAAAGAAACCCATCCTGGTATTTCCCCCTCGATACCAAATGAGGAAGTCGGACCAAGGAACTCACACAGTTGGCAATTTTACTCGTTCCATTATAGTTGCAGCAATTACTAATCAGATAGAGATAGCATGAGTCATCCTGATAGCATAAGTAGTGGGCAGTTTTAGTTAACATTCCGTTGTAGTTGGAACATTTACTAGTCAGATATCATTGTCCCGAGGAATCCCAAACCCAACAGTTGTTGACACTTTTATCACATTCCATTGGAGTTGCAATACTTACTAGGCAGATATAGTATGTCACAAAACAACCCCGCTCCACCAGCTGTTGGCATTTTTAATATCCATTTCGTTATAGTTGAATCTGATTACTAGTCATATATTAAGTCAAGTTTATAGCACTACTTTTGTTATGCTTGTCTATGATCGAGATACTGTGCTCCAAGTTGTCCATAACTGCGGACATGGCTTTCAGAAAGTTTTACCCTGCAGGGGTGCACAAATAGCAACACACACTCGATCAACCTCGGAAAACCCAACTCAAAACCCAACGAAGTTGGCCGGCTCCGGAACGGACCCAGGGTTTGCAAGAACGGCTGTAAACGACTGGGAACCTGAAAGTGTGACTGGGTTTGTCGATACCGCGAAATCGTGCCGCGATCCAAAACAGTACAGGTGCTCCACGCACAATCTTAAATAAAGGAGTAAAACATGGCATAGGTACAGGATAGTAATAAAGCCCTAAACTACTTTGTGGCCCCAAGAAATAGAAATGAATCAAGCTCTGGCTCAGGGGGGTCCATAAGGCCTCCCAAATGTGGATAGTGCGAAAAAATCAAGGAACAGGTATCAAGTACTCGGGGTCCTACGGGACACAAGTGAGCGTGGAAGAACCAAATAACATCTATTGCCCACCGATGACTCTGCATTAGTTATATCTAGCATTTTAATAGTTGTAATTAAAGACATGATCATCTCCACCGTAAACATCTGCCAACATTCCATCAACAGTGGTACTCGACAACACGAGATCGCACCTAAGCAAGCAACTACGACTCGCAAGGCCAGCTATCTACCAAACAATAGGTATTAGGAGGTGTCCATGGCAATATAGAGGCTGCACGGGATATAACTGGTGCACGGAAACTAAAGCAAGGCGACACGGATAGCAATAGATCAACAAGTGGAAATAAAGACTATAACTGCAAAATAGGTAGAAGGGGGAGAGATGCTCCCCTGGGAAACACTGCCGAAGGTTCATATCCGGAGAACTTGTCGATACTCACATCCACTCAATGGCCTGATCCGCGAAGAAGCAAAGCACTAAATGAAACACAGGATGCACTATTTAATACTACGGCAGAAGAGTCGGCATGTTTATGATATGACGCATGACATGGCAAAGATGCGATGCAATTAGGCAATATTAAGCGGAACCGGGGTCCCGAGAATTAATTATATGGTTCGATTTGTTTAACTTCCCCGCAATTTAAATGTTGTATTATCAAGGCAACACATGGCATCGGTTCGCTACACCAATTTAAATGGAGTCCGGAATAAGACAACAATATTCCGCATATAGGCTCCATATTTAATTATTAGATGAATTGACATAATACCCCCAAACCACAGACATGTATGCATGTCTGAACAATTTATATGCAACAGTTTTATATAGCATTTATAAAATAGGGCTTGGGAAAAGGTTCACACATCTGGGTTCGGAAGATCTTGGGTTCTAGGGGTTTGGGTCTAGGTCTCAGGGTTCGACGGGGACGCGAGGTTCGGATACAAGATGGAGAACTTGTCGTGTCGTGACGGAGAACTTGGGTTCCAAGCGGTCGATCTTGTCATCGCGAAGATCTTGTCGGGTCCACGTATCGGTCGGTTTGGCATTCGGGATGAAGAACTTGGCGTATCCGTGTCAGCGACCTTGGCGTTCGGCACCCTACGAAGTAGACCATGGAGTTCCGCGATGATCTTGTCGATTCCATGTCGAAGGCCTTGGCGCTCCAGATCGGTCTCGGTAAGAACTTGAGGGACGGGGTCCTTCGGTTCCCTCTCGACGATCTTGTCGTACCGGGGGTTTGATGTTCGGACCCGTGTAGAAGGTCTTGGAGTTTGGCATCGGTCTTGTCGGCGGTCGATCTTGACTTGCCGGTGGAGGTCGTGGCAGCTCTTGGTGTCAGCGGGATCGGTCTTCGGATCATCGGTTTCGGATGACAGGGATCGAGCATGGGACGCCAGCCACTCGGGTGCTACAGCTTCGGACAAACTTGTCACGGTGAACAACAACAAAAAACGTGGAGCTGTAGGGACGGGTCTTCTCGCGCCGGTTCCGCAGCAGATGAAGCACGTGGCGAAGGCAGAACGCGACAATGGGGCGCGGTCGAGCAGAGGGCTGAGGCAGGATGGATGCACAGGACACGGCGCTTGCGCGCGGGGTCCCGCGAGGCGGCGGTGACCTGGGAGGTGGTGACGTCGGCTCCGGGCGAGGAAGGGTGGCCGGGGTCGCGGCTGGGGCAGGGGACACGAGGCGGCATGGACAGAGGATGACGACGTAGAAGAGCCGGAGAGGGAGGAGGCGGGGTCGACCGAGCCGCGGCGGCGACCTACGATACGCGGAGGAAGAGGCCCGAGCGGCATCCGGGGCGAGCAGCGGACGAGGTCGAAGGGGACGCACTACAGGGACTCGACGGCGGTAGGCGGGACGTGGAACTCCGGCGGCAGGGCGAGCGAGGGCAGCCGGAGAGGGGTCTGGCGCCATGGGGACGGGTGGCGCGGCGGCGGAGGTGCGCTCGCGGGATGCAGAGGAGGAAGAGGGAGGCGCGGATGGTAGGAGGATAAGCGGCCCACGGCGGCGCGGTGCAGGCGGGATGACGCGAGCGAGGAGAAGCGATGGTGAGGTTGGTGGGGAGCGGCCTGCGCGCGGCGCTAGGGGAAGCAGAGGAGGGCGGCGGCGGCCTGCTAGGGATGGAGGTTTGGGATGGCGACGTGCGGGAGTTGGAGAGAGAGAGGGTAGGGAGAGAGAAGGAGGCGCGTCAGTAGGGTGGGCCTGGAGCGGGGCAGGGCGTGGGGGGACGTGTAGGTGGAGTGACCAGGTGGGGTGTGGTATGGTGCCCAGGTGCTGGCGGGGCAGATGGTTGGTGGGGAGGTGGTGCGCAGGTGGCGTGGGGAGCGGGCCAGCGGGGCGACGTGTCGCGCTGCGATTGGAGGGGGTGATGTGGCCGGGTGGTGGAGTGGCTAGTGGGGGGTTGGTGGCTAGCTGGCGGGGTGGGACCAGGGGAAAAAGAAGAAGCGGCAGAGGTGGGTCGGCTGGGCGGGAAAAACGGAAGTGAGGTGGGAGGGTGGCGGCGGCTGAGGAAAAGAGAGAGGGAGGGATTAGGGTAGGAAGGAGGTTGCTAGCCGGGCTTTCGGTCCAGGCGGGCTGCCTCCCAAAAATAATCTGAAAATTTTATTTATTTTCAACAAGGCTTTTGCAATCCGTTTTTAGACACAGCAAAATATTCCGGAAAGCCCTGGGGTTTTGTATTTGAATAAATATGGGGCTTATTTAGAAAACAAAACCAGGTTTTAGAAAATAGTTTTAGACAAAACATATGCATGATGATGACGATGCTCAAATGCAATGTGGCATGATGACATGAGCATGCGGTCATGATGATGCAATGCACAAAAACACAGTGATTTTCTAGTAGTGGTTTTAGCGGGATGCCACAATCGGTCAGGTGCGCCTCTCTGTCACGTTCAGGACGAGCGACAACTACCTCATCGAGCTCATCTACTTTGACGTGGCGCACATCAACCTCCCATACAACGTCATCCTTGACTACCCTGTGCCGACAAACTTCATGGCCGCTACTCACCATGCCTACATCATGATCAAGATGCCTAGAGGAAACGACGGAGTCATCACGGTCCGTTGCAATGAAGTGGAAGCCTTACGCTCCATGGAGCACACCTATCCCGAGGATTTGGATGCCCTGTACTACCTCAGATGCTCCACCAGGAGGAAGCAGGTGATGGCCTAGGAGAACGCCATGTGAAAGAGGGAAGGAGCTGCTCTGTTACCGCCTCTAGAGGGGAAGGACATGGCTGGTGCCGGCGACCTCAAGAGGAGCTCGGGGCACCCCCCGCCCGCCCTCGCGAGGGATGAGGCACCTCCTGAGGATGGCGATGACACACGGGCTCCAGATTTGACCATGGACTACACCTAGCGCGTGTACAACACAGCTAATGCCTTCACGATGGCGACTAAGAGGCCGGATGAGAAAACAAATCGGGCTGCTAGAAGGTGGACAAATCTCTCCGAATGGCGTGCCTGACTCCACGACTTTTTGAAGGTGACCTCGAAAAACCCTCATCCCTTATAGCTTCGTCTCTTGTAAGACCACGTGCAGGTCATGCTAGCATTGTAATAAGCTTGTACTACCAATGCCCCTTTTTGGATCTTATCCTACAGGCACGCTTGTCAATTTGGTTTTTCCCTAAAAAACCATTTCTCCAAAAAAACTATGTCGTCAGATTTCCCTCACACACATCGCACGAGCGGTAGCTAGGGATGGTACGCTTCACCGGGCCAATCCCCCATCAGCATCAGAGCCTAAAGTGTCGAGCTTTGAACTGACATGATAGTGCCGACTATGAGTCACCTCGCCCATGGTGCCTAGTGCTTCAGATCCTCGTGCGGCACGTGTACGGGACTCTAGTGGTGCGTGCTTTTCCCTACGGCCCTCTCCTGGTAAAGTCTACGGGGCATCTCGTCTGGACCTAATGTGTCGAGCTCTAAACTCACGGCCCATTCCTAGGTCGTGAGTTACCTCACCCATGGATCCTGATGCAGTTTTAAACTCGCGATGGCTCGTGAGCCACTCCCTCTATGGCCTGAGATCGTCAGGACCTAAAGTGTCAAGCTCAGAAATCATGGCCCATTCCTCGCCCGTGAGTTACCTCACCCACGGTTCCTGACCTAGTTTTATCCTCGCAATGGCCATGAGGCACTATCCCTCCACTGCCTGACATCATCAGGACCTAAAGTGTCGAGCTCTGAACTCATGACCCATTCCTCGGTCTTGAGTTACATCATCTACGGTTCCTAACCCAGTTTTATCCTCGCGATGGCTCATGAGGCACTGTCCCTCCATGGCCTAATCTTGTTAGGACCTGAAATGTCCAGCTCTAAACTCGCGACCCATTCCTTGGCCATGAGTTACCTCACACATGGTTCCTGGCCCAGTTTTATCGTTGCGACGGCTCATGAGAAATTGACCCTCCATGGCCTGACCTCGTTTGGACCTAAAGTGTCGAGCTCTAAACTCGCGGCCCATTCCTGGGACGTCAGTTACCTCACCCATGGTTCCTGACCCAGTCTTATCCTCGCAACGACGGTTGGTGAGGCACTGTCCCTCCGCGGCCTGAGCTCATCAGGGCCTAAAGCGTCGAGCTCTGAACTCACGGCCCGCTCCCGGTTGTGAGTCATCTCACCCACAGTTCCTAACCTAGCTTTCATTCTCGCGACACCTCGTGAGGCACCACTCCTTCGTGGCTGAAGCTCGTTAGAATCTGAAGCGTCGAGCTCTGAACTCATGGCCCGCCCCGCAGCTGTGAGTCACCTCACCAATGGTTTTCGAACCCTACAAAACCAAAAATCCTCGCACTATGCTAGATGACTTTCTCCTCGAGAGGTTCATGGCGTGTCTCATGAGGCTCTCACCCCTCAGGGGACCAGGAAATCGAAGGACCTAATGTGCTGAGCGTGGAACTTATCACCCAACATCATCGTCGAGTTACCTCACACATGGCTCTCAGCGCGCATACCCCGCCATGTAAGCAAGTTACTGGGCCTCCCTCGTAGTGCGTGTTCCTGCCCCTACGGCTACTTCCTCGACAATCCCCACAAGGGACCCGCGAGGCCTAAAGGAACATCAAGGGCGAGCCTCCAGAGGGTGGCGCTTCCTGAACACCTGCGCCCGAAGCATAGAAAGGCTCCCCACGGACCACCGGCTACGGACGCTCGGTAAAGACACCGGCCCGTAATGCCACCCCTGGAGATCACCTGACAGGGCGTGGCCTGCACAAGCCCCCCCGCATGAAGCCTAGCCTCCGGGCGCCGACCTACTAGAATCTTCACCAGGAGATGCGCCTGGCCCACCAATCATCGCCTACTACATAGGATCAGCCCCGCACCATGAACATCAAAAATCCAAGCATCACAACAAGAACATGCAAAGGGAGAGATAACAACTGCGAAGATCCGCTTACATACATCAATGACAAGTTTTCCTTACAGGCCCAAAAGGAGAAGTAACAAGCATGGAGGGTTGCGTACAAACTCCCGTGATAGCCTTCATTAGAAACCTGGGCACGAGACAGAAAACCAGAAGAGGCAGTAGTCTTTGCTCTGATGGGCGCGCGTAAGCTCTAGCGGCAATGCCGTAGTCGAGTCCCCAACTCCCTTGTCTCCTTAGAGGTGGTGGGGATAATCTGCGCGACACGACATAGGGTCATACACCACCACTATGAATCCTTTATTAGCATCATGAAGGAACGTCACCACCGATCCACCGATCCACCAGTCACTTCCCCTGAGTGTCACAAAGGCACGGACTTCTGGAGATGGCCCACGCAGTGAGGGTGAAATGCGACGGGAGCTATAACTTGGTGGACAAGTCGCCATCCTTCAGGACCAGGACAAAGTCGGTGACTGGATCGGGCCCGCCTCCACCTTCATCCTCGATCCCTGATAGGGGCAGCACGTGGCCCGGGTCGATGTTTGGAACAGATTGATGGTGTTAGAATCCGCAACCCGCGCATACTCGGCCGTGCCTCTTGGGACTGTTCCTCCTAGCCCTGGAGTAGCTTGGGTGGAGTCCCTTCCTGGGGACGCACGCTGGTCGTTGCCTTGCGGCCGCCCTTGGCCTCGCTTGGTCGAGGGGGTCTCCTCTGTAGCCGCCGCCACGACTTTTCCCTTCTCGGCGATTGAGAAACGCTTGGGCGCTATGGAGGTATGGATCCTTGGACGAGCGTGCCCCGGGGGGAAGGAGAATAGTGTCGCAGGAGTTGAGCCTACACGCTCACATCTCGATATGAACGGGGCCAGATGAAAAGATGTATCGCCGCCCTGGGCTCGTGATATAACTACAAGGCCCCACACGCTATCGCGTCATTGGAACAACTCTCGGGGCTGAAGTAGAGCGCCGAATATTCACGATTAAGGGCCCACGGGCGTTCCAAGGCCACGGACAAGTCAAGACAGGGGTGTGGCGGATCAGTGTTTACATGGGCAAGCACAAGGGCTCGTCAATTGTCCTAGGCTGCTTTCCCCATCGATCCCTTCAAGGGACACATGCATGCCAAACGTCCAGGGGCTACTGTCGGGTCCCTAGCAACCAGGGTAACATGTCCCGATGGTTAAAGGCCCTCCAACGCCTCAAGAGGACGTGCCCTAGGGAGACTTCGGTACCTCCAGAGATGGGCACGGTTGGATTAGTCCTCGCGAGGGTCCGTTTGATGAGGAGGCATCCTCCCGAGCGAGAGTATTTGCCCAACACAATCATGGGACACGAGAGGCGCACATGGGGCTCTTCGATGAGGCCACCGAGTGGACAGTAGGTGAGGCAAGTCCCGACAAAGGGCAAGGTTGCTGCACGCCTTGTGCTCGCCACGGTAAAAGAAGATCCGGTCCACCAACCTTTTCCTGCAGCAGAAGGATAGACGACCTTAGTGTGGCAGGTGTGCTAGCATGCTGGTTTGGTGCAAGAGAGACAATGGACAACACAGGACCTGCAGGACCAGGGGAAATGAAGGCCTTTTACCAGTGGATGGAGGGGCATCGCGCGTCCAAAACCCGGTCCACCAGAAAGTATTCTTATAGACCGGGACCACGGGGGATGGCACTGTGGATACCTGATGAGTGCATACTTGCATCATGTTTTATATTATTATTTTGCATTGTAGATGTAGGATCTTGGTATTTTAAGGTGTTCACACTCACATTTTATGTCTGTTTTCACCAGGATCGGGACAGATGATGGATACAGTGGACAAAATTCATGGAGTAGTTGTACTGAGGAGAAAAGGAGTCAAAAACAACGTAAATAGCTTATTTGGGAAATATCAATAATACCACAACAAAACCCAAAGAGATCAAGGCACACAGACCGACTCTATAGTTCATGTCGTATAGTTGGCGCTGCCACTGCCTCCTCAAATAGTTTCACCCCGTGCAACTAGATCACAGATACGACATACAGAACAACCAGAAATCACCGAAACCTCACCTTTGGAAAGCATCTAGAGGGGGAACTCGTCCACCGGGGATCCATCTTCGCCCTGCACAGATCCGATAGGCTAAGGTATCGATCTTCATCATCAACCGCTGCATCACCACCATGTCCATCCATCCCATCTACATATTGTCTAGATCTTGTTGTAATTTCCGTACTAGTTGTGAATTTATACAAGTACTATTCATCTATGATAGATTCCATTGTTATTGCCATGATGTTGATTTCCTCCATGTCTAAGTAGATCATTAGTTGTTGGGGAGATGGAGAAACCCTAGTATGATATTGTAATAACATAAAGTTTATTATGATATTCATCACTATGACCATGTGTTAGATTGTCTTCATCTTGATGTTGGGAGAAGTCGACCTCTCAATATTTGCCTCTTGTGGAGACTTAATGGAGGGAAATACTTGTTGGTAGAGGGAGGTGTGTTAGCACTTATAGTGACTATAAAGTTGTTGACACTCCTTACGTATCAACTTGGGAACCGACGAAACTCACGGAACAATATCCATGCCATGGGATACGTCCTACGGGATTAAGTCCCTTAATAGCGCAGTAATTCGATTGATGTCGATTGCTGACTGCTATGGTTATGAGGATGATGTGAGCAGTGGTTGCTGCCTATTTGACCAAATACGGAGTTCCTCCCACACATACACAGGTGGGAATGTTCATGATAATAATCTTTACATTAGTTCCTTATAATGCTAGTGGTGTATCTGCTACTCCCTGAGAACGCTTTCTCACTATTGCAGTTCTAATCTCTCTTACATACACGATACTTATTTTCTGTGTTTAGTTGTTTTACTTTACTCATTGTTGCTCTTATACCAAAGCCCCAAAAAGATATTTTTATGAAATACTCGCATTTAATCTTGTCACTTAGAACTTTATTTAGCATTCCTATTTCAGTATTTAATTCAAGAGTTATTAGACTTCAGTCTTCTGCTCCCTGTGGGATCGATATCTTTGTTTCGAAAATAGCTACAAACGATCTGTGCACTTGTAGTCATCAAGACCCTTCCTGCCAATAGACCGAGGGAGACGCAACCCTATATAAGGAGCCCTTCTACTACCTTGGATGGGGGATCCCTGAGATCTAAAACCCTAGACTTTCACCCTCTATTGTACCAACATGAAGCACGCGATAAATACAGCAAAGTAGGAGTAGGGGATTTACCTCCTCACGATGGTCCCGAACCTGGGTAAAAACCCCAGTGTCACCTCTCTGTTATGTTTTCGCCTCGCCACCGTCACCGTCTCTGGGTTCCTTCGGAGCCACGTGTTCAACCCCCTGACGAACAAAGGGTTCGTTGGACCCTAGTCCCTTCGCGGGACAAATCCCCACAACCAGAGATGGATAGCTGATCATTAATTAGAATCAACAGTTATGTAAGTAACATAAATAAACATTGCATTCCCTCCTTCTCACTTACCGACGACAAGGCGGAAGAACAACCCATTCATTGGAAATTTTATTAACCATTCCATGAGTGTTGCACTATTTACTAGTCAATTTATGCACAATACTTTAGTTATAGTTATCTATGATCGAGAAACTGTGCTCCAAGTCGTCCATAACCACGGACATGGCTTTTAGAACGATTGACCCTGCAAGGGTTCACAAATAGAAACACACGCACGATCGACCTCGAGAAGAAGAAAATAAAAAGCAACAAGGCCTCACGACAATGCATTCACAAGATTCAAATATTATTTCAGGGAGCCACCCCACTAAGCTACCCACAACAAAGTTGGCCGGCTCAGAGATAGACCTAAGTTTTGTGCCAATGGTTGTAAATGACTGGGAACCCGAAAGTGTGATTGGGTTTGTCGATACCGCAAAAACATTCCACATTCCAAAACAGTACAGGCGCTCCACGCGCAATAGTAAATAAAGTAGTAAAACATGGCATAAGTACAGGAGAGTAATAAAGTTGCAAACTAGTTTGTGGCCCGAAGAAATAAAGTGTTAATAAAGCTCATGCGAAGGGGGATTCACACTTTATTGGGGGATCCATCAGGCGAATCAATTCTTCCACATGTTTATAGTGCGAATAGTCAAGGAACAAGTATCAAGTACGGGGGTCCTACGGGACACAACTGAGAGTGGAAGAACCAAATAACAGCTATTGCCCACCGGTGCCTCTTTCTTTAGTTATCCCATTTCTACACATTTTAATTTGTTTAGGTACCTTGTTATCCAAAGACTCGCACAAATCCTACACATGCAATTCTACGACTCGCATGGCTTAGACAATTCTAGTAGTAAAGGCTCATAGGATTGAGGTACAAGTTTCGATGGAGTTTAAAAATAAAGGCTATGCAATACTTGGGATTCCAATTTAATGCAATCGTGACTTAATAATGCAAGAATAAGATAGAGGCATAGGTGTTATATGTATGCAAGAATGGGGAAATGCTTGCCTGTCAGATCAACAGTAGGGTAACTGGGATCCGGGTAGTACTCTTGGTTCTCCTAATACTTCCCTTACTCGACGTATGTCCAGAATAATAGCCAAACACACAAATGGCCATAATAAATAAAGAGCGTAATCATATGAATATATGCAACAAGAAAACAAGACATACCATGATGGAATGATGCACAATTACATAGTATATCATAGCATGGCAAGGGTGAGGTGTGGGAACAAGAAATAAACATTTTTAGTTAATTATTTAGTCAGGTTTTGCTTGCACAATCCTTCCTGTTTTCTTACTATTTATATGATCCATGCTTCAATTCATATCATGTAATGAATAATTAGAACGAGCTAGTCAGGATGATGGATTCAGACATATTATATGTCGAGCTTGGATTTACATAATTAAAGTTATAAATTAAATAAAATTAGGCACTTATTGAATGATTTCAAAATTTTAAATTGCTCAAAAATTATTTTGGATGGTATATTTGAATTCATGGAATTTTCTAATCCAAAAAAATATATTGTATGTGCTATTTGAAAATATGAATTTAAAGCATTATTTAAATCAAATTATATAAAAAGGGGGCAAATGTCAAAGGTAGACTAGTTAGAGTTGACTCTGGTCAAATTTAAAAATATGTTTGAATTTGTATTTGAATTTGAATCATATTTCATTTTGAATGTTTTTGCAAATTTGAATTATTTAAAGATATATGATTTAATTCAGATTTATCAATTTTCTGGAATTTTATTATTTAGAAAAAGCACTAGGAAACTTTTTGTACACAGACAATCCCGACCACAACCAATGATGGGTGGGCCGGGGGCACTGGTTGTGCTGCTGCGTGCGCGGGCTGTTGGTGGTTGACATGTGGCCAAGACAGGGACTGTGTTTTGAGATTTCGAACAACCTAGGGGGCTTCTTATAAAAGGTTTTGGGACGACTATGACAAAACTGATTAAGATTTGTAGATCTGCCTAGCTGGCTTGATGTTGGGTTAAAGGTAGCGATGAATCTTGGCATAATTTTGGGATGGTGCCAACACGAAAATCGAAGAGGGCTGATAGATCTACAAGATTAGTTTAGGAAGTATCGTAGGAGGAGGGCTACAAAGACGGGAAACTTGCGACGAATAGCACCCACAACTGATACTTTTCTGACGAATCTGAAACTATTTTCATAGATGAAGTGGGTGACTTCGGATGAAGATGGCGACACACTGAGCGATAATTAGGAGAAGATGTGAGAATGAAAACATAGATCTCTCCTAGATCTATGAATCTTGTGTTCGAAGATTTTTCGGAAACAACCTAGATCTGCATCTGTGATGTGATAAACAGCGATAGGGAAAAGTGTGCGGCAGGGCGCAACTGTTGTCTAGCGTGGCGTCGCAGTGCGCACGCGGCGTGCGGCGTCGGCTTCTGGCACGTGAGGGAACCTAGGAGGCAGCATTGGAGCATCACTCGGATGGAGGGGGTGGGATGAGACAACGATGCTCACCGTGGTTGTCGAGGAAGACGGGACGGCGGACGAGGAGGAGATGGTGACCATGTTGGCAATGGGTAGCACGTCGGAGAGCTGCGGTCCCGTGCTTCTCCTTCTCGCTCAAGGTGGCAGATGTCAGAGGCAAGAACGGGTATTCTCCCTGCGTGAGGATGACAACGGCAATAGTATGTCAAGCGGGCACCGGAACTGCCGCTGGTGCATACATGGTGGCAGCGGTGGTGTGGTGCCTTGGGTGAGAAGAAGAGGACACATGGGAGATACGGGAAGGGAGTCCTGAGTAGGTGGGGGTTTGTCAAGGGCCAGGAGTGGATGGGGAGGCACTACGCGCGATGATCGCTCTATGCAAAAGCAAGAGCAAGGCATGTCGCGAAGCATGGGTGTCGTCCTTGCTCGGTAGCGCAGACGTGAGCGAGGCGGGTAGCAGGACAATCTACATGGCACTGATCGGTGGGTGATAAGGTCCAAAACGTATCTACTTTCCCGAACACTTTTGCTATTGTTTCTCTTCTAAACTTGTGTGAATTGGATGCAACTAACATGGACTGACGCTGTTTTCAGCAGAATTACGTTGGTGTCTAGTTTTTGTGCAGAAAATCAACTATCAGGAAAAATCCCGGAAAATATGCCAAAAATCCTATTTCACCAGAAGACTCCCGGAGCTAGAAGACGAGACAGAGTAGGGCCACGAGGGGCCCATACCACCTGGCCGCGCGGGCCAGGCTAGGCCGCACCAGGGGTGGTGTGGCTGCCTCAGCCTCCCTCTTCGCCTATAAGTTGCCTCTTGACCAAAAAACCAAGGGGTTCGATGTTTTTCCAGAAAGAGATCCGCTCCGCTGCCACCACCAGATTCCGTGATTCGGAACCACAAACTTCGTTCTGGCACAGGGACGGGGAATTGGAGGAGATCATCGCCACCATCGCTTCTCCATCGACCATCCATGTTTCCCCCATCTATGAGTGAGTAATCCCTTGCTGTAGGCTCTAGGGATGGTTGGGATTGGATGAGATCGTTCATGTAATGGCATCAGATTATTAGGGCATGGTACCTAGTATCTATTATTAGTGCTTTTTGACTTTGTTGTAACTTGTTATGCTTAATGCTTGTCACTAGGGCCCGAGTGCCATGATTTAAGATTTGAACGTGTTATTGATTCAGTATGATAGTATTGTTCATGGTCTTACCTGCAAGTTGTATACACACGTTATTGTCCGGAACCAATGGCCCCGAAGTGACAGCAATCGGGATAACCGGAAGGAATGGCTTTGATGTGAGGATCACATGTGTTCATGGAGTGTTAATGCTTTGCTCCGGTGCTCTATTAAAAGAAGCACCTTAATTGCCAGTAGTTCCCTTGAGGCCCCGCTGCAAACGGGCTGGCAGTACAAAAGATGTTGTGCAACTTCTCATTGCAAGCATGTATGACTATATATGGAACACATGCCTATGATTATCTAGTACTTGGATGGTTTAACTTATTTATCTGCAATTGCCCTATGTCTTGATTGCTATGTGAATTGTCTTGTCCATGCAACGCCCATCCATCCATCCCTATGCCTACCACGCTTTAATCCTACTATTTACTGTAATTGTTACTACTGTCTTTACTTTTACTACTGCTATTACACTACCATTGCTACTACAAAACTATTGCTATTGATAAACTGTTGTGAGCAAGATTGTTTCTAGGTGTAGCTGAATTTACAACTCTATTGTTAAGGCTTATAAATATTCTTTGTCTCCCCTTGTGTCGAATCAATAAATTGGGTTTCACTTCCCTCGAAAATACTATGATACACCCCCTATACTTGTGGGTCATCAGTGGGGCGTGGCATCGTTTGGACCCTGGTTCAGAGGAAGGAGTATGCGAGCACTCTCGCGTGCTAGCGCGCTACTGCCCTTCTGGTTGCACGCTCTGTTGGCTAGCTACTCTCACTACGACAAGGAAGCAGGGTGCAGCCGGACTAGGAGTAGATAGAGGGGTTTAGGTTTACATGGAGTAGGTTAGTTAGATAATTTCTTTTGAATTTATTTGGTTTACATTTATTTGACACAAGATAACACGATCTTCCAAAAGTACAACAAACCAAACAATTCCAAAAGTAACATGGAGGGTATATGGGTGATATAAGGAGGATGGATTTGAAGGTGCTCCACTAGTTTGATTTCCATTTGTCAACACCGGGATTTTTAATCCGAGATGTCTGTTATGCCATACCTTGCAATCCCAAGATTACCATTTTTGCGAGACATAATAGAATTGGTACCATAGTACATCATCCATTACAAACCATAATAAAGGTCTTACAAATAGAGCATCTCATGATCCAGTCTTAATACAAATCAAGCAGCGGAAATTAAACATAGTAGGGGCTCCATCTTTAGAGTCACATGCAATGCTGACGATGGGAGATGATCCGAGTTGTCGTAGACCTCCTGCTGTCCATCATCCCGGTAGTCCACCTCATAGTCTGGCCACGGGAATAGCAAGGGACAAAGCCATGAGTACTCTTTAAGTACTCACAAACTATCACTAACAAGTAAGGTAGTTCTAGTAGGAATCTTAAGCTCTAGGTTTATTTGCAAAAAGCCAGGTTTATCTCAAACTGAGTTTAGATGTAAAGAAAACTAATTTAATGTTCTACATCACTTAAGTGGGAACCTAGTTTCATGTCCACAATCCAGTTGTGGTCAAGTCAAAGTCATAGTTCAATTCACAAGTCATTTTTGAAAACATCTGACAACCGAACAGTATGGCCACTCCAACTGTCCATGACCGCGGACGTGGCTATTCGAATAGTTTGACACTCTGCAGAGGTTGTACACTTTCACCACAAAATTCGATACATCCGTCAGGGGTAACCCTGAATCAATCATACTTAGTATGTGGATAATCAATCATAACCTTTCAATTACACACCCTAGTATAGGAACGTCCCCTATGAGCTTGGCCTCGCAGCCATGGCCATCAACCATCCTGGGCACTGCATAGGTGGACATTCATCACGAGGTAGCCTCAACTCATCCTCTTCCTCAACGGACCCATACTAAGGCATATAAACTTCTAGTTAAGCCCTACTCAATTCAGGTATTATGGTTATACGGTAAAATTGGAATGGTATCGCATCTGAACCCAAACATCAGTTTTTATAAAAGGTCCAAGGCTCATTCCTCAACATTTTCATCATTGCTCATTGTGTTTCTCAACACATGTCAAAACATTTCAGTAGAATGAATCATCATTCCAAGGTTTTCATAAATCATTTTCACCCATCTAAAGTGGTCAACTTTTATGCTTTAGCACTAGCCTCTATAGTTGAGGGTATTCACTAATAAGGGGTGCTAATCAAGTATAACTATCCAACTCTAGTTGCATGCCTTTTGATTACATCTAAGTATAACTACTTAGGCCTAGTTTTATACTCTTTATGGTATCTATCCTATTTTTTCCAATACTCACCAATCAATAACTAAAAGTAAAGAACTTTGGTAAAAGTAAAAGAATAAAGCTTGCAAGTAAAACATGGAATTGGTATAATCAAGGGTGCATAACCAAATCATGCCTAATGCATCTTGCATAGGTTATCTTGCGCAGTTCTAGCTTGCAAGGGTTAGCTTGCCTTGAGTAGTGAAGTGGTTGCAGTTTTCTTCTTCTTCGTTGTACTCCTCCTCCTCGTATCCCGGGTCGGTACTTGCATCTATAAATGAATACGAGGTACACAATCACCAAACAATACTTAGCTACTTCTATTTAGCACACTAAGGCTCACACTTGATGATCAAGCATCATCACAATCATTACATGAAATAAAGGCCTAGTCGTATTTATCTTAATTTGGAAAAGTAATTTCTACTCATTGAAAATTCTTAAGATTTAATATTCTCCAATTAAAATATGGGATCGTGTTGACTCATGTCATCACCACATATTCTAATATTGGGAAACTGATTTAAAGAAGTGATCACATTTTATAAAGTTTAAAATTATTATTTAATACAAATAAAGTGACTAGAAATGCCTACATAGTATTCTTTTAGTACTAGTCCAAGATCATTATATGTAAACCTCAATATTTTTACATATTCAGATAGACCTTTTTAAATGTGATTTTTGAGAGTTGGAATCAAATCAAAAGCATTTATGGTTGATTTTTGAAAAATGTTTGAAGTGGCAAAATCCTCTGTCTTATTATTTTTGGTATAGGTGATCTATAATTTCAAATGGTTTGAATCCAACGGGCTTGGATAGATAATTTGAATATCTTTCTACCAAAATTGGAATTATGCATTTGGTCTAGTGAATCTCTTTGAATTGATTTTTGAATCTACTGACAGAATCTAGTTTTAACTAAAATGGAAAAGAATTGTTTGAATCACTGGGCTCTACGCGGGAAAATAGACGGGTCGGCCCAACTGCATTGTGCTAGCGGAGCGGGCTGCTGACAAGGGGTCCCACTAGTCAGTGGCTCATCTAACCTGAAACTGTATGTTTCAACCAGAGCCCTACGATTAGAACATGATCTAACGACTGACATTCATCGTCTACGTCGAACAGCTCCGACGATAAATTAAACCTAACGCGGCAGTGGGGGTTGTGTGAGGCTCACCAGGGCTCCATCTAGGGTCTGCGATGGGGGCGAATGGGGTTGTTGTCAACGGCGGTTCGAGGCGCGGCCACGGCAGCTCCTGGGGTGGCTCCAATCGATGACTCCCATCTTCCTCTACAGCGGCGGACTCCGACGAAATTTCGGCGGGATGGTGCTCACCTTGCTCAGGGGAAGGGTGTGGGAGGTTCTGTGAGGAGTGGGGAGTGAGATGGTGTGGAGAATGGAGGCTGGGGCGGCCTCTATTTATGCATCGGAAAAGGGATAGAGCGGGATGGTCTGGCTCCTCCGGTGACGGCGGTACAAGGAGCTATCGACATGGCTGAGGGTAGGGTTCGACATGGTGCTTCAGGGTGGTCGTCGCACGCTTAATGGCGCAACAAGGTGCGGTCGAGATTGGTCGAGAAAGGTCGCTGCTTTGTCTGGGAGTGGCGGCGTTTGAGACGGTGCACAGTGGCTACGGTCTACGCGGCGGCGAACGGGTATGTCTAGGAGGTAGCTAGGGTCATGGAGAGTGTGTGCACGCGCGGAGAGGGCGAAGCGCGACATGTGCGCACTGGTCGGCTGCGGTGCTCTGTCGTGCTCTCGGCATGGCGCAGAGAAAATGGGCGCGGCGGTTTTCTGGTGGTCCACGGCTTGCCTGCTGTCGAGGGTTGGATAGGGGGTGGCAATGGACGGTGGCCTATCTTCTGGACATTGTGGGATAGGGCGGTGTGGTCTATGGTGAGCTGCCCATGGTCGGCCGGCACGGCGAGCCTTGGGCGGCGGAGCACTGGCGCAATGGCAAATAGGGGGTGCGTGTCTGGCGCTGCTAGACACTGGGGGAGACAGGGGAGTGAAATAGGGGCAAGTGGGTGAGTGATCACTGCTCCAAATAGTGAAGTTAGGCAGTTGTTTAATCTATGTATACAATGTGTTCGACCAAATGGCCACATGAACTTAAGTTTGAAATTTTTGAATGACTTTTGGTGAGTGTTATGAGTACTTGCTTGAGTGTTTATAGTTGCTTGGAAAAGTCAAGGTGAATTGGTTTGAGTGGTTTTTGCAAAATGGTGATCTTAGTACATAGACTTGATTTAATTTTGAATTGTCCTTTAAATAGATTTGAAAAGAGTTTGTGTGTGTTTTTAAAGTGGGCTTGGATTCACTTTTACTTGGTCTAGCAAGGGGTGAAAAGAATTGGAAATGTTTCTATTAGAACACTCAAAGTGGTCTAGTGGTTAACTTTGGTCAAAATGACAATTTGATCATATGGTTCTTATTTGAATTTCTTTTCTTTTGATTTAGTTTGTAATTGTCCTAGATGATGTAGTAATCATCTTTAAACCATTTCTTATCATTTGTAGCAATCAAACATGGCAATTGCAATCATTCATACACTAATGCAAATCACACATACACTCATATTCAAATTAATAATAAAAGTTTTTGTTAACCCTAAACTTGGGTGATTAGAACTTGATAATCTTTCTTAATATTTTTGGGGTGTTATAAACCTTCCAACCTTGAACAAAATCTCATCCCGAGATTTAAGAAAAACTAGGAACTAAAGAGATCTAGAAATTCAGTCCTAATGTAATCTTCTCGGTCCCAAGTAGCTTCTTCTTCAGTATGGTTGCTCCACTAGATCTTGTGAAATTTGATACTTTGGGTCCTGGTGGTTCTAAAGGATTCTTCCAAAATACGAATGGGTACCTCATGATAAATCAGATCCTTGTTGATATCTATGGCTCGGTGATCGATGTTCTTGAATACTTCGGTCTTCTCCGGAACTTCTAGGCATTTGCGAAGTAACGAGATATGGAAC
This sequence comes from Avena eriantha, assembly GCA_910589775.1. Taxonomy (NCBI): domain Eukaryota; kingdom Viridiplantae; phylum Streptophyta; class Magnoliopsida; order Poales; family Poaceae; genus Avena; species Avena eriantha. Next base: position 476,852 of record OU342746.1, read on the forward strand.
ACATCATGTATGGACGAATCTCCTCTGGTAGTTCAAGTTGATATGATACTTCTCCTCGGCGATTCAAAATCTTGAAGGGTCCAATATATCTGGGGGGCTAACTTTCCTTTCAGACGAAAACGTTGCATTCCTTTCAATGGTGATACTTTGAGATACACAAAATCTCCGACATTGAAGGTCAGGTCTCGATGTATCTTGTCAGCATAACTCTTCTGTCTGGATTGGGCGATATTGAGGTTCTCACGGACTTTGTGAACATTCTCTTCGGATTCTCGTAGGATGTCAGGTCCGAAGATCTGACTCTCTCCTACTTGCGACCAAATCAAGGCGGTTCGGCACTTCCTTCCATACAGAAATTCAAAGGGGGCCATTTGCAAACTGGCTTGATAACTTTTGTTGTATGAAAATTCTGCGAAAGGCATACAATCTTCCCATTTTGATCCATATTCTAGCACACAAGCTCTCAACACATGTTCTAATATTTGGTTGACTCTTTCAGTTTGTCCATCGGTTTGCAGGTGATAAGCTATGCTAAAGTTTAGCTTGGATCCTAATCCTTCTTGGACTTTTTGCCAAAATCTTGAGGTAAACTGGGTTCCTCGATCTGACACTATGGTCTTAGGGGTTCCATGCAAACTGAGGATTCTAGCAATGTATAGCTCTGCTAGCTTCGAACTCTGGTACATGGTCTTGACAGGTATAAAATGGGCTACCTTGGACAGTCTATCAACTATGACCCAAATAGAGTCATTTCCCCTACTAGATGTAGGCAAACTCGTGATAAAGTCCACTCCAATAGAATCACATTTCCATTCTGGAATCTATAATGGTTGCAAAAGTCATGCGGGTCTCTGATGTTCCGCTTTGACTCTCTGACAAACATCACATTTGGCGATGTAGCTTCTGATTTCTCTCTTCATCTTGTGCGACCAAATTTGCTTCTTCAAATCCTAGTACATCTTCATTCCTCCGGGATGGATATAATAAAGAGTATCATGAGCTTCCTACATGATGACTTGCTTCAACGCGGAATCTGCTGGCACACAGATATGTCCTTTATACCACAAAACTCATTTTTCATCTTTGGTGAATCCGGGTACCCTCCCTGTACCGATACGACGCTTGATTCCGTCGATACTTGCATTTCCTTTATGCGCTTCCTTGATCTGACTGATCAAAGTGGGTTAAAGGTCAATGCTGGCTAAAAATCCTTTGCTAACTAACTCCATCCTAAACTTCTCCAACTCTTCATGCAAACTTGGCTGGGCCTCTTTAATCATGGTGTTTAATCTACACGTCAATCTACTAAGAGCATTCGCTACCACATTGGCTTTGCCGGGGTGATAGTGAATGTCAAGGTCATAATCCTTGATTAACTCTATCCATCTCCTTTGCCTCATATTCAGCTCCTTCTGGGTGAAAATATACTTCAGACTCTTGTGATCCGAATAAATCTCACAACGGTTACCCATAAGGTAATGACGCCATGTCTTCAAAGCTAAAACTATGGTTGCTAGTTCAAGGTTAAGGGTAGGGTAGTTTTGCTCATGTTGCTTCAGTTGTCGGGACATATATGCTATGACTTTGCCTTCTTGCATCAACACACATCCGAGACCAATCTTGGATGCATCACAATACACATCAAAAGGATTCTTGATATCTGGCATAAGAATTGGGGCTGAAATCAATCTCTTCTTGAGCTCTTGAAAACTCGCTTCACATTTTTCCATCCATTCAAACTTCTTATCTTTCTTCAACAACTGGGTCATCGGTGTTGCGATGCTCGAAAATCCTTCAACAAACTTGCGGTAATATCCGGCTAATCCGAGAAATGCGCGGACTTGGGTTTGAGTGGTTGGGGCTTTCCATTCTTCAACATCTTTGATTTTGGCAGGATCGACAGCGACTCCTCCTGCCGACACAATATGTCCTAGGAATCCTACTTCCTTCAACCAGAACTCACATTTTCTAAAATTGGCATACAACTGATGCTTTATAAGAGTTTCAAGGATGGTTTTCAGGTGTAGCTCATGATCTTTTTCTGACTTGGAATATATCAGAATATTGTCGATAAAAACAGGACAAACTTATCCCGGAAGTTCATAAAAATCTTATTCATGAGAGTCATGAAATAAGCGGGGCATTGGTTAATCCAAAATACATGACCGTGTACTCATACAATCCATATCTGGTGGTAAAGGAGGTCTTTGGGATATCCGTTGCACAAATCTTGAGTTGATGATAACCAGTTCTAAGATCAATCTTAGAAAACACTCTGGCACTAGTCAACTGGTCAAACAGATCTTCTATCTTCGGCAGTGGGTACTTGTTCTTGATGGTGACATCATTCAGCTTCCAGTGATCCGTGCACAAACGGTTACCTCCATCTTTCTTATCCACAAACAAAACAGGTGATCTCCATGGCGATGTGCTTGGTTGAATCAAACCTTTCTCCAGCATAGCATCAACTTGTTTCTTCAGCTCCACTAATTCAGATGGGTTCATACTATAAGGTCTCTGAGCTATGGGTCTAGTTCTAGGAATTAGTTCAATGATGAACTTGATATCCCGATCTGGGGGCATACCGGGCAATTCATCTGGGAACACGTTGGGGTATTCACATACTACTCTGACTCGGTCTAGAGTTGGTTAGGCTAGAGTCTTGTTGCATTTGAATTGACAGGGCAAGGCCTCATATACATGATCTACTGATACTCCAATGATACTGGTCATGGTTATGGCTTTCTTGGCACCGTCAATTAATCCTTTATGTTTCGACATCCAATCCATTCCTAGTACTACTTCTAATCCTTTGGTTCCATGTACTATTAGATTAGCATAAAAATCTATTACATGGATTCTGATAGGTATACCCTTGGAAATTTTTCTAGCTTTGGTGGTTGAACAAGGTATTTAACCTATCATAACATGCTTCAATTTTGTTGGTTGAATCTTACTAGTGCATGCAAATTCTTTTGTAACAAACAATTGCGATGCTCTAGAATCAAACAACACTCTTGCTAAAACTGAGTTAACAGAAAACATACCCAGCACGACATTTGGCGCTTGTTGGGCTTCTTCAGCATTCATGTGGAACAGACGGCCGTTGCAGTTAAGCAAGTTCCCAGGGGAAAATCTCCTCCCAGGGTGAACACGATGTTGCTGCTGAGCAGGTGCATTCACATTGGTGGCTATTGCAAGCTTCTTGGGGCACTCGTTGGAGTAGTGACCCTTGACTCCGCATTCAAAGCAAGTAATCTGGGACTTGTCTTTTCCTGCAACAGGCACAACATTGCTTCTAGTCCTTGGGGCAGTATTGTTGTTGTTGTTGTTGTGGTTGTTGTTGTCGGACTTGGGTGTTGCATGATTGAAGTTATTGGAGTTGCCGGGGTTGTTGTTGTGGTTTCCTCCAGACTTCAAGTTTCGTCCGCTACGATTGGGGTAGTTTGGATGGGGCATAGGAGGTCTATTGTTTCTTGGGGCATATCATGCAGACAGGGGCGATACTTCTGGGTATGGTGGGATCCAGGCTGGTACATCATCCGGTGCTTGCGATTGTCATTGGCTTGGTTTATCTTCCCTTCCATCTAAATGGCAGAGTCCACAAGTTCTTCTAGATCCGCAAAACGGATGTTGACTAACACGGTCTACATCTCATCATGTAACCCATTCAGGAACCTTTCCTTCTTCTTTGCTTCGGTGTTAATCTCATCAGGGGCATATCTAGCTAAAGATAAGAATTTGTCACGGTATTCAACTACCATCATCCTCCCTTGCTTCAGTTCCCTGAATTCATCCCTCATCCTAGTGACCAAACCTTGGGGCACATGGGTCCGGCTGAACTTGATCTTGAATGCTTCCCAAGACATCATTTGACCTTCGTTTATGGTACGGGTGCTATTCCACCAGGCTCTTGCATCACCTGCCAGATAATGGGTGGCAAACAATACCTTTTCATTGGCTTTAACTCCTGCGACCTCCAACTTGTTCTCCATGGTTTGCAGCCAGTCATCGGCATCTAAGGGATCCTCAGACTTACTAAATATAGGTGGGTTGGTGTTCTGGAAGTTCTTAAGTTTGGATCCATGATGATCTCGGTTTCCATGGCCTTGATTATTGTTGGACATCTGAGCTATATGTTGCAGAGTGGCTAAGTTGGCTTGACGTTCGGCTCTACTAGCTTACGGTCAGAAACTAGCATTTGCAGAATCTGCAACATTGAGTCCTGAGATGAACTGCTTCCTTCGAAATTTCCGCGAGTCATCTGAAGATTGAGATAGATAATGAGATAAGAGGGAAATCTCTAAGGTTCATGGTTTTGTTTTCAAAAAGCTTTCAACTTTGAGTTTGACTCGGGTTTTGCAAACTAACAACTTCTCTCATTCATTCATTCAAAGAACACAATACAAACACACACCATAACACAACTAGAAAACATATGGTTTTAAGAACCATTCTGTGAAACTACGATACAGTGGGACCGGTACAACTCACTCCTACGGTAGTGCTAAAGTGCATCTAATCATCATCAATGAAGGCGGAATCATCATCATCAGTGTGGAACTCCATGGCATCATCCTCTAGGTAGTCGTTATCACCGCTGAGGTAAGAGTAGAGATCTCCCTGGATATCTTCACCTTCCTCCTCCTTCGCTTCAAGATGGATCTCCTATTCACGGATGGTCTTCTCGAGAGTGGCTACCTTCTTTCAAAGACAATCGATGGTGCGATCCTTCTTGTCACGCTGACGATGAAGTGATTGGTGCTCCTTGGCAAGGATTGCGAAGGTCTGGTCCTTCTTGACTGCAATGGCATGGTTGTGGTTGGCGTAGGCACGGGCATTGTCCAACTCCTTCTGTCTATAATACAACATGAAGTTGAGATTATCCACCTAGTGCTTCAGCTCTGGGTGTCCTGGCATCTCCAATGGCATTCCAATAGAATCACGCCTTGCATAGTGAGAAAAGCGAGTTCCCTGGATCTGGTTGATGTTTTGCCCACATGGACGGGCAAGAGCTTCATGCATAGCCCTGGCTAATCCATCTAGCTAGTTGTTCTCCCACAAGCTGAATTGGATCTTCTCCGAAGTGGGTGCTTCCATCTTGCCTCTGAGATCTGCAACTATCAGCCATTGTAGATCTCCTCCTACGTGATTGTTGAGTTGTGCCCCAAAGAACACCGGGTGCAGGCACTCCAGATACTCTGGAAGTGCATCTAGATCCCTCTCAAAGATCATGTGCCCTCCGTTGCCCAACAGGTAGAACTTGTAATACTGGACCTCCATCTATAAGCATTTAGGGTGAGCACGTTAGTGAGGTGGTCAAGTGTGTCAAATTTTTATGTAGGTTTTGAAATAATTTTTGAGGAACATGTTATTTTTTGAAAGAATCTCAAGGATAAGGGTGGGAATATGTTTTCATAAATACTACTCACTTCTATTGTTTTTGAAACTAAGTTTTTGTTTAGGCGTCCATTCTAACTGGGGTCTCCTATGGTCAGGATGGCTCTGATACCAACTTGTCGACACTCGGATTTTTAATCCCAAATGCCTAGTATGCCATACCTCGCAATCCCAGGATTACCATTTTTAAGAGACATAACAGATTGGATATCTGCCATCCATGGTATAGGCACCTCCACTATGAGCTTGGCCTCCCAGCCATGGCCATCTGCCATCCTGGGCACTGCATAGGTGGACATTCATCACGAGGTAGCCTTAGCTCAACCTCTTCCGCAAGGACCCATACTAAGGCATATAAACTTCCAGTTAAGCCCTACCCAATTCAGGTATTGTGGATGTACGGTAAAATTTGAATGGTATCGCATCGGAAGCCAACCATCCATTTTTATAAAAGGGCCGAGGCTCATGCCTCAACATTTTCATCATCAATCATTGTGTTTCTCAACACATGTCAAAAAATTTCAGTAGAATTAATCATCCTTCCAAGGTTTTCATAAATCATTTTCACCAAGTATTCCCATCTAAAGTGATCAACTTTTATGCTTTAGCACAGGCCCTAAAGGTGAGGGTATTCACTAATAAGGGGTGCTCATCAAGTATAACTATCCAACTCTAGTGGTATGCCTTTTGATGACATCTAAGTATAACTACTTAGGCCTAGTTTTATACTCTTTATGGTATCTAGCCTATTTTTTCCAATACTCACCAATCACTAACCAAAAGTAAAGAACTTTGGTAAAAGTAAAAGAATAAAGCTTGCAAGTAAAACTTGGAATTGGTATAATCAAGGGTGCATAACCAAATCATGCCTAATGCATCTTGCATAGGTTATCTTGCACAGTTCTAGCTTGCAAGGGTTAGCTTGCCTTGAGTAGTGAAGTGGTTGAAGTTTTCTTCTTCTTCGTTGTACTCCTCCTCCTCGTTTCCCGGGTCGGTACTAGCGTCTATAAATGAATACGCGGTACACAATCACCAAACAATACTTAGCTACTTCTATTTAGCACACTAAGGCTCACACTTGATGATCTAGCATCATCACAATCATTACATGAAATAAAGGCCTAGTCTTATTTATCTTATTTTGGAAAAGTAATTTCTACTCATTGAAAATTCATAAGATTTAATATTCTCCAATTAAAATATGGGATCATGTTGACACATGTCATCACCACATATTCTAATACTGGGGCAAGTGATTTAAAATGGTGGTCACATTTTATAAAGTTTAAAATTATTATTTAATACAAATAAAGTGACTCGAAATGCCTACATAGCATTCTTTTAGTACTAGTCCAAGATCACTGCATGTAAATCTCAATATTTTTACATATTTAGATAGATCATGTTAAATGAGATTTTTGAGAGTTGGAATCAACTCAAAATCATTTATGGTTGATTTTGGAAAAATGTTTGAAGTGGCAAAATCCTCTGTCTTGTTATTTTTGGTATAGGTGATCTATAATTTCAAATGGTTTGAATCCAACAGGCTTGCATAGATAATTTGAATATCTTTGTACCAAAATTGGAATCATCCAATTTGGTTTAGTGAATCTCTTTGAATTTATTTCTGAATCTACTAAAAGAATCTAGTTTTAACTAAAATGGAAAAGAATTATTTGAATCACTGGGCTCTGCGTGGGAAAGTAAACGGGTCGGCCCAACTGGACTCGGCTGGCGCATCGGGCTGCTAACAGGGGGTCCCACTAGTCAGTGGCTCATCTAACCCGAAACGGTATGTTTCAACCAGAGCCCTACGATTATAACACGATCTAACTGCTAACATTCATCGTCTACGTCGAACAGCTCCGGCGAGAATCTAAACCTAACGTGGCGGTGGGGTGTCATGTGAGGCTCACCAGGGCTCTAGCTAGGGTTGGATACGGGGGCGAATGGGTTTGTCGACGACGGTGGTTCGAGGCGTGGTCACGGCAGCTCCTGGGGTGGCTCTAATTGATGGCTCCTTTCTTCCTCTACAGCGGCGGACTCCGGAGAAATTCCGGTGAGCTGGTGCTCGCCTAGCTCTGGGGAAGGGTGTGGGAGGTTCTGTGAGGAGTGGGGAGTGAGATGGTTTGGAGAATGGAGGCTGAGGCGGCTTCTATTTATACACCGGCGAAGGGACAGAGTGGGATGGTCTGGCTCCTCCGCCGACGGCGGTACAGCGAGCTATCGGCATGGCTAAGGGCAGAGGTCGACGTGGTGCTTCAGGGCGGTAGTCACACGCTTAATGGCACAGCAAGGGATCATCGAGAGTTGTCGGGAAAGGTCGATGCTCTGCGTAGGAGTGGCGGCGTTCGAGATGGTGCACAGTGGCTATAGTCTACATGGCGGCAAACAGGTATGTCTGGGAGGTAGCTAGGGTCATGGTGGGTGTGTGCACACGCGGAGAGGGCGAGGAGCGGCGTCTACGCGCTGGTCGGCTATGGTGCTCTGGCACGCTCTCGGCCTGGCGCAGAGAAAATGGGCGTGGCGGGTTTCTGGTGGTCCACGGCTTGCCTGCTGTCGAGGGTTAGACAGGGGGTGGCGGTGGACGGTGGCCTATCTTTTGGACATCGTGGGATAGGGCGGCGTGGTCTGTGGTGAGCTGACGCAACGGCGATCCTCGGGCGGCGGTGCACTGGCGCAACGTCAAAGAGGGGGTGCGTGTTTGGCGCTGCTAGACACTAGGGGAGACAAGGGGAGTGAAATGGGGGCAAGTGGATGAGTGATCACTTCTCCAAAGAGTGAAGTTAGGCAGTGGTTTAATCTTTGTCTGCAATGTGTTCGACCAAATGGCTGCATGATCTCAAGTTTGAAATGTTCGAATGAATTTTGGTGAGTGCTATGAGTACTTGCTTGAGTGTCTATGGTTGCTTGGAAAATTCAAGGTGAATTGGTTTGAGTGGTTTTTGCAAAATGGTGATCTTAGTACATACACTTGGTTCAATTTTGAATTGTCCTTTAAATAGATTTGAAAATAGTTTATGTGAGTTTGTTAAGTGGGCTTGGATTCACTTTTACTTGGTCTAGCAAGGGGTGAAAAGAATTGGAAATGTTTCTATCAGAAATTCTTTAATAGGAACACTCAAAGTGGTCTAGTGGTTAACTTTGGTCAAAATGACCATTTGATCATATGGTTCTTACTTGAATTTCTTTTCTTTTGATTTGGTTTGTAATTGGCCTAGATGATGTAGTAATAATCTTTAAACCATTTCTTATCATTTGTAGCAATCAAACATGGCAATTGCAATCATTCATACACTAATGCAAATCACACATACACTCATATTCAAATTAATAATAATTTTTTTTGTTAACCCTAAACTTGGGTGATTAGAACTTGATAATCTTGCTTAATATTTTTGGGGTGTTACACCATTCAAACAAGTTTCCCACAACAAAAAAAAAGGAACATAATTGAAAGGAGATGGTGGCATGTTTTGCATGGGCCAGGCATGTGGAATAGATGGCACGCCTATAATTGTAAAAACAACTATAATGCCATATGGTCACCTATACATGAATGCATCACACATATAGAATTGTGATTAACAGAAGAAAGTAGCTTGTTTGTCATATGGGAATAACCACATATGCACATGTATGAATCCAATTGCCCAACTAGTATGTGTTTCCCCACTAGATCAACTTGTGGTGAAAAACAACATCATGCAAGAGCATATAATGAATAAAACCATACGAAAGCTTAGATCAAGAATTTCTACTCACATGGCATGCAAAGGTGGACACAAGGCCCCACATACTTTATATTGTGAAAACAATAGAAACCATATATGGGAACATGTAGATTGAAAAGTGGGCCCATCTTATTACATATGAGGTTGACAAATGCCAAAAGAAATGCAAATGCTCGTATATAGTTTGGATGGTGGAATTATAAGGTGGTGACAAGAAAGGTAGTGGAGTCAAGAAAAGATATGCCCAGAACTCAACTTGGGCATGAAGCAATTTATCAAGAAGCAAATACAATATATCAAGAGTCAAATACAAGTGATAAAATATAATCCATATGGGATAAGAACTAAATAGAGGGGTTTTATGTGATGATCAAATGCAATGTGGGATAGTGACATGAGCATGATATAATGCAATGCAATAATGATATGTAGGAAGTAGCAATATATAGAATAGGCAAGTAGCATTATAATTGTTAGATAATTAGGATGCTACACACATCTCGGGATTCAGTTGGTAGTCAAGTAGTACTGCGCATCGATGCCTTCCAATGCAAGATACTCTTCTGGTCCATCAAGACAAACCATTTCAGGATGTCAGGAGACACAAACTCCAGTACCTCGTCATATCTAGGAGGTATTAATTAGTTTCTATTTGTTCTACCTTCGAGTAATCCGCAGATCAAGAGATATTAATTAGTTTCTATTTGTTCTACCTTCGAGTAGCATTACCTTTTATACTAAGGGTTCGTGCTAAGTTTCATGATCCTCTTAATGAAGTGATGCTTTTACACATACTTACCCACCCTTCCTCTGAGCTTTCACGCTCGAGAATGGTGTGTGTGTAATAATGTGACCATCTGAGATTCTTAGCAATTCCTATTGCTCCAAACTCCAAGGACATTTGTGTTATCCTTAGAATGATTGGTTATCTCTGTCATTAAGCAAAGGATGATTGTTCTAGCAAGTCTGTTATTCTAGTACATTCTCCTCGGTCAAAGAGTTAGGCTTGTGTTGAAGCTCTGAGACTGTCTTCTAGCCTTACTAAGAAAGTTTCCTCTCAAACTAAGTGACATATCGGTGGTTTGTGACATTCTTGATGTCTACTAAAAGTATCACCATGTTGCCACATGAACGTGTTGTCATGTTCCCGAGCAAGCAAGATCTTTGAACTGCTTCTTTCTCCAAGGATCGGTACTGGATACCGCTGAACTAGTTGGTTGAGCCTAAACAACAACTTGGAGACTTGTAAGACAAATGTTCTATCCGACTTAGTTCTCTGTTAAAGGGATGTCTATTGTTGTTCGTGATGAAGAAAGATAGTATTTCCTTCGTGGATATGTTATCTTCCGCCGCCTTTGATTTGATTTGGGTTATCGTCAAATCAAACTCAGTTCCAAGGACTATCCAAATGGTGTTTCTACTCGTGATGTTTCACTTCAGTACATCCTCATGTCCTCTGGTTGGACCAATACCTTCACCTTGTGCATACAACAAATGAGTCCATTCTCCTGGAGTATTTCGATAAGTTTATTGTTGAGCCCATCGATAACATCCTTATCCTCTCCAACATAGACTAGATTCATATGGAACCTTTGGCATTAACGTTGGAAAACTTCTAAGAACCGTCTTCGAGTCATTTCGAAGTACGTGTTCTGGATGTTAGAAGTTACCTTCTCCAATTCTCATGCATATGTTGAAAGATGTCACCATGGATTCGAGTAGAGTTATCTCCGTATCCCCTTGGACATAGTTGTGTTTTGTTGCAAGTACTTGATGTATGAGCAGCTGTACTTTGTCAAGTTGTTAATACATGGGTCTAGCAATGTAGCTCAGTCTTTTGGAGCTTAACATTGTAGTTCATGTCTTGAGAATCTAGTGACTTTACCTTTGGGGTAAGTGTTTCACCCCTTCTATTCGGACATGCTGAGTCTGAAACATCATTACACCTACCCAAATGTGAATCTCAAGCATATATGGTGGTTGGTGTTCTTGAAAATTTTGACATAGGTCTCTTTGTAAATCTGGCAAGATTGATGTACTAGTTGACACAACTAGTTGGAAGACCTATTTCCGTATTCTCTCGAATAGGAAACAACAACCCCTCTTCATGAGGCTCCTTCTATGATTTTATTATAGGAGTTGTGCTTATGGTTTCCTTTGTATTCGAAGTTTGACCTTTACTTGCTGTCTATTTTCTTGAACATCAAGGAGAACATTTAAAGTAGTATTGCTAAATGTCTCTCGGTCGATCCTCTAGACCCCTTTTTTTGACAAACCTCTTGTTGTGTCCAGTAATTGAAGTATGAGAATGAAGTTTATTTTACCTCGTGTCATCAGGAATCTTTTTACCTAATCATCCTGGAGGTGTAAAGTGATACCATGATCTTTGGCAAAGATTCCAGTAGTCCTAGATGAATAAAGAGTTTCCTTCATTTCTCGACCATGTTCATAGATTGACTATGATTTTGGTAATCAAAGGATTCTCTTATTACATGTTCCTCGTGACTATTACAAGTCCTTGCCACAAAACACCTTTATGTCTCGACCTTATGTTGAACAAAGAGTGTCCCTTCAGTCTCAAAAGTAGTTTAATAGCTCCGCTCCCCATATCTCTGTATCCCTGGAAGCTCTACTTATGTTCTTTAGTAAAGGTTCACCTCTCAAAGTTTGTGGTCATGTTCTTTCTATTGTAAACTTTCCTTTCCATAAGTTTAAACTCATTTGGAACTCCATGGTCTCAATCCTTATGAAGACCAGTTATCTAAAAACCTGAAACCATCTCCTCTTGTTCCCTCCGTTACATTGATGTGTTTCATGTCGTCATCTCAGATTTGTTCTGAATACTCCTTCACGAGTTAACCATGAGTTTCTCTGAGTGTTGTTAGTGTGATTCCCTTTTATCCTTATAAGTGATCATATTTCCTTCTCTCTCTTGCTACCTTTGGAATCTTGGGTCAAGATTCTCGTAACCGGGATAGAGATGTAACACCCTAGTTTTACTTAAATATTAATTAGGGTATGTTTGTGCATCATGAGCATCATCTTCTAAAAATGCATACAACAAAAAGAAAGAAAAACCCTAAAACCCTAGTTTTTTCCCCTCTATATTTGAAACTTATTAAAAAGGGTTTGAATTTTGAAAAGATCAAAATTTGTGTAGCCCAGTTGGTTATGAGGGCCCCATGGTATTTTAAAGGTTTGCCAAAACCTCTGGTATTTTTGACAATAATGAAAAACAGATTTGAATGATTTTGTAAAAGGAAAACTGAGAAAACCAAATGGAAAATGAGTTTTGCTAAAAAAAATGGAGTAGTGCAGATCAGACCGCAGCCCAGATCACCACCCCTTCCATCAACCTTCTCCGTGGTCCAACTTTGGCCCACCTGGACCAATTCCCGGCCCGGTACACTGATGAGAGCAGTTGTGTGTCATAACTAGTGTTGTCCGTGCCTCGCCGTGATGCCCGCCGCGAAGAGATGTACGCTATCGACATCTTCTGCGCCTACAAGAACCCCATACACCGCTGGATCGAACCCTAATCCCCTATTTCCTCTTTCTCCCTGGCAGGAACCCTAGCTTGGCAGAGCTTTGGGGCACCGCTATATACGGTTGTACCTTGATCATCTAAGAGCACCGTGGAGTTCCTCCCGCTGTCCTTGTTCACTTGACCCTAGTAGAGGAAGCCAGCATGGTCCGGACCATCTCAATTGCAACCTAGGTGTCCGATGACCTTCGTTGTCGTCCTCGTTGATTCCGGCGTCCCGTTACCTCTCCCTTGACCTCGCGCATTTCTAGTGAGTTGTTGATGCTCACCGTGTTTCCCATTTGCTCCCCTACTCATTGTAGCCGCCGCTCATCGTTTGGCTGCAATCACCGCCGCTGTATTGGCTGCTCCGGTGACCTAAAAATAGTAGCATGACCACAATTTGATTCGCTGTTCTCCCCTGTGTTAAATGCAACCGGCCACCGAGCCCCGCATGCTCTCCTGGGATCGATCCGTGCTTGACATGGGAAAAATCCCATCGGTGACGTCATCCCGACATCATCGTGACATCAGCATGTGCGGGTCAGTGCCTGGTCAAATCGGGCTAGGTTCCACCAGCCCACGTGGATGCTGAGGTGGCTCGGGGGCCCATCTATCAACCTCCCCGGCTAGCTGGATCCTTAGTACAAAAAGTGTTTTAGCCTATTTTCTTTTAATTTTAGAAATTGATTTAATATGCTAAATTCAATAACTATTTATCTATAAGTTATAAAAATGTGAATAATATATCAAAATGTTTAGAAAAATGAAATCTATCTCATAGCATCAAAATCATGCATTGTTCAACAAATTTCTAGACAAGTTTAATTAGAAGAACCAATTGAACCCCGCAGGTGATTCCGAGGTTCCCCTGTTCTAGGGTTTGCACCCCTCGGATGCCTCTTAAACTGCCAAGCATGCTTTAGGGTTACATTTCAACTCTATTTAACTTTTCATATTATCATCCTTGCTTGAACATTGCATCGATACCATGTGTTGATTGTTTTCCCCTTTCTTTCTGGTGTTTGGTTCTTTCAAGTAGAATCCGGTAACGTCTCTGAGATCGAAGCCTGAGATCAAAACCATCGAAGATCAATGAACAATACTTGATCAACTATAATCAAGTCAAGTACAAGATATCCGAAGTTCTGTTTATTGGTTATGAACATGCAAAGGCAAGCAAAGCCCCACCATTATACAATCCTATGATTTCGAAAGCATTTCAATTCTTGCCATTATGCATATGGTTCTACTGTGGTCTTTTATCGATAGATAGATTATCCTATCTATTGCATTACTGCCTTTGAGCTTATATTACCTAATCCACTGCTCCTAGCATAACTAGGTTTGGCTTTGGTGCACGGCTAGAGCTTATATCTGTGTCTTGCTTAGCCGACCTTAGCTATCAGTGCTGGTTCATCCAGATAATGTATCAGATGCAGAGAATCTAGTATGATAGGAGAACAAGATGAAGTGAAATCAGCGGTAAAGGTTAAACATGCTAAGGTTTCTATGGGAGGCCCCGGTGGGATGTGGTTTTTGTAGTCCCATGCTGACCACCATTAGGAATTGAGTTCTTATCTTTGGACCAAGACAAGCGTATAGCCACACAGTACTTGGGAACCCCTCCGCTGATTGTCTATCAACAGCAAACGGTTAGGAATAGTGGGGTAAGTAGAAGCAAATGAAACATACATCTTAGTAGAAGCAATATAACAAATGTAAACGTGTACTGCATACATAGGACAAAAGCATCAAGCAAGAAATAATAATTAGTGTCATAGCCTACGCCAAGCCAGAGAGAAATTATAACCACATCAAATATGGGCTGACTCATATTTCGCCATGACATACAAAATCGTAGTTGAATGCCTTACGGTTAAACCCGACTACAAAACATTTATTTAGGAAGATACGGGTAACATCAAGTATAGTACTTGTAAGTTACTACAAAAGTAGCACCAATACAAAATACAGTTAACTGCTACATATTTATCTTACCAAACTCCAAGGAGATATGGTTACCTCAGTCGCGACGCCGTTTAGGCATCATGCGAATCCTGGGTGATGACATCGAGGTTATCGAGGTTGTTGCGGTTGCGGTGCCTGTGGGCGAAGGTGAAGCAGAACAAGGGTTCCTCCGAGCGCTGGACGACAACGGCGAAGAAGCAGATTCCTGGCGGTGGGAATGTGTTTGGTGCGCCAAGAGAGTGGGTCGGTGAAGCAGATCTGGTGTAGTGCATGGCGATGACGGTGAATCAGATCTAAGGTAGTGAAGGTAGATCTAGGGTTTTCCGCAGGGCTAGCGCAGCTGGGGGCGAGGATTGTTTGTGGGTGTGGGGGGTCGGTGGTAGCGGCCAGGGTATAGATGTACTGAACGATGAAATTATGATTGAATCCCCAACAAACCGGCTTCACTAGGGGTAGAAGGGGATTCCAAGATGTTTGAAACATTGGATAGGGGGAGATTTTCCCGCTCGACTAAATTCAGATTTATATATAGTCCAAGTAGTAGCCAATTGGTAAGCCGTACTCCCTAGAATCAAAGGCCGATAGGCACATCGGTGATCATCCATGGCCCATATTGCCTCAGTTCAGAAATTAAGGGCCCATTTGGCCATTTGGCATCTAAATATTGATCATCCATGGCCCCGATTGGCTCGGTTCAGATATTAAGGCCGAGTTTGGCATCAAAGTATTTTAAATTATTTAGAAAACATTTTGATTTCTGAATAAACCAAACTATTGAATACCTTTTAGTGTTTTGTTCCAACAACTAATAGGGGTTTAAACTAAAGTATTTATCCAAAACTATGTTTTTTAAAATAATTGAGAAAGAGGTCAGACCCCTTTTTGAAGAAACTGAGAAGAGAGAAAACTGAAGTATTACTTTGGGAGGCACTAAAATACTATGGCATTGATATATTTCCGTATTATATCTATTCATGAACGATAATGTGTATGAAGATGTTGACACCAAGACAGGTAGTGAGCATGAAAATTATGATTAAAGCCCCAACCAACTCGAGTGAATTTGTTTATCCATAGTCCAACTAATAATAGCAGAATGGTAGGCTGGTGGTATGGGGAATCGAGTGTAATAATAAAGTGCCCTGAGCATAAAAAAATAAAACGTCGTTTATTGATAACTTTTCAATCACTATGGTTGGGACTGTTCATACTTCTATTCTAAACAAAAATATGGAAACCCACTATTTCGCTAACGTGAATAATCTAGCGCCCGAGGGACGACATCAAACCACTCATAAAGTAAGCAGCGATGGTGTTTTCATCGAAAAAATTGAAAGTTGCTAGGCCCCACAAGTACTTTGTTCTCACAACTCTTATTGTTCCTTCATGCTAAGAATTTCAATTTTACCCACGAGTGCCCGCAGGTGTTGTACCCATGTTGGTAGGGTATGGGCACCATTTCATACCCATGGGTAATACCCATACCCTGACCCGTTAAGTCATGGGTACGGGCACGAGTAGATAGACCCATACCTTACCCATTTAAACTAACATAGTAGTAAAACTTACCTATAGAGTTACAACCAACCTAGGGAAGATTATGATACTATGGCTTCTAAACATTGATATTTTTCATGGGTACGGGTATGGGTAAAGTTTTATACCCACGAGTACGGGTATGGGTAAAATTTTCTACCCATTGACTAAACGGGAGTGGGTATGATATTGTTCTACCCTACTCATACCCTACCCATTGCAAGCCTTACTTCGCGCTCATTCAATAATGCGGCCATGTTTTCCTTCAGGTTTTTTCACAAGTTTTTGGGTCATGCACACATAGAATATTATATGAAGTACAGTAGCATAACATAGGTAGACCACAATTAATTATTCGAGCTAATCACTATTGTTCTTATGTAAAAATAAAAATTATTGGGCTTTGGAGCATATCCAACAACCTTTTGTACTGAATTGCTAAAATTTGACTCAAGGAAGAGGAGCGCGAAGGTTTATCAATGGAACATAATTTTCAATTTCCTAGCCTTCCAATAAGAATTCATTAATGTTTGCCATTCCTAGCAAAAATCATGTCTACTCTCACCGTTGCAAAATATAAGATGTTTTAGCTTTGTGAAATAAATGTATCTAGACGCCTTTTAGTGTAAAGGTTCACTCCGAACCTCTACGAACCTATACACTAAATGACATCTAGATACATTCAATTCACAAAGCTAAAACGTTTTATATTTCTGAATGGAGGGAGTACATGACAATGATGTCTGGAGTCAACCACTCGGCCAACCAATAAATAAATCCCCTTTATTGATAAGTTTTGAATCACTATGGCTAGGGGTGTTCAACCTTATGTTTAAAAGAAAATTTGGGAACCCACTATTCTGCTAACGTGAATAATATAGTGCACCTGGGCAATGACATCAAAGCCACCCATGAGGTATGCTCATTAAAAAACAAGAAGAAATATGGGGTTGCTAGGCCCCACAAGTAATCTTTCCTCACAACTCTCATTGTCCATTCACACTCATTGATACATGCGGCCTTGTTTTTCCTTGAGGTTATCAAAAAGTTATTCGGTCATGCACATATAGCATCATCGCCAATGTTTCGAATTATCTCTACTACTATAATGGAGCAGTTTTGAATTAGATCCATAGCACCAATCCTGACTATTGGGCTGTTAGATCCAATGGTTGAGACCAGTTGGATTCGTGTTGAAGGAGTAGTACCTAGAGCAAACTCCACCATGTTCTAGAACCATCATGTCACCCCCTTGCAAAAAAGGTTCATAGCATAGTAGGTTGTATTCTCAATATGTGTAGATAGTTATTATTAATATACTTAACGTATGCCTTTTTTCTCTAACAAGACTATTGGTTAATAACAACTTAATGTTCATTAAATCACATTTCATACAGTATATACGAGTGTGGCACGTGCCTTTTACTAGTAGGAAATAGTGTGTGACTTCTTGCAAATCTTGCCACTATATAGTTTACGATTAACTTTGACCAATGAAAATTGAATCAAGACTGGCAAATCCCAACAATGTTAACTCTTGGATCTTTTTTTCCATTCTAGCACGTAGAAGATTCTACGATAGTCCTTAGCACAATGATCGCTATGCAAAAACCGCAAAGATTCTAATGACATGTTATACATTTAATTATCTTAGCATACCCTATATATAGTGTATGAATAACTTTGAACTTTAACCGTTCGATGAAGATTGGAAATCCCAACATTGCTTACCAATGGATTTTCCTTCCACTCTAACATTTAGAAGATTCTATTGATATAGTCTTTAGCATAATGAACGCTATGTATAAACCTCAAAACACACTTTCCATCATTATAGAATCTATATATCATTTCTCTAGAGCATGTCGGGAATTATGTACCTACTAATAGGTTGATTTCTAAATGACACAACTTACAAGAACCAAAAATACACCAGATACTTTATGGATGTGGCTCTATAATTATTTTTTGAGCTTCACCTATTATTAATTTAGATAAAAATTATATTTTAGTACTATATTATATAATTAACTATGAAACGTTTCCCAAAAAAATAAGAAACATTCAATGACTGGTGTCGGGGGATGGCCTCTGGATACTCCAACCAGACAAGAATCATGGTAGTCGGATCGCGTCCGGCTGGTTGAGGGCAGCCGGACAAGAGAAAGTCAAGCCTGCTACCTCACGATAGCCGGAACGGTGAGGAGCAGCCGACTACATCAGTGTAGCCCGACGCAATCTAGAGGACAATGCGACGTGTTGCACAGTGCATGGTACGCCCTGGTACGATGACAAGACCCACAACTACCCGGCCATGCCGAAGACTTTGCGGGGTGAAGCGGGAACAGTGGCAAGACGCTGACGACAGGCTCGCATGGCGTTCACTGTACCCACGATGACCATACCACTCGTACTCTGATGGGATGTAAGTGTACCGAGTACTGTAGATGACCAGCCGGCTGGGACCTGCCTATGGGGTCCGCTAGCCGGACTAGCTAGTGAGACTGTTGCCTCTCTACCTATATAAGGAGAGGCAAGGTTCTAGTAGAAGGGGTTGGTCTCACTGCATTTAAGGCAGTAGCTAGAGAATACAGCTCAAGGAGCGATTGTAGCCCGTATACCACTCATAGTCAGATCGGTAGGAGTAGGAGCTTTACTTCATCGTGAGGGCTCCAAACCTGGGTACTTCCTGTGTCTAGCTACACTTGCTCGTATCCAATCCCGCCTGCGGACGCTGTCGATAGCTTCCCTGCTAGTCCACACACCTGTATCTAACCTGCTTAGGTAGTGCCATTCCCAATACAACGATAGTTGGCGCCCACCGTGGGGCTAGATGGCTTCAACCAGAGTCACGTTCCGCACGAGACCCTACACTTCAGATGGTGAGCGTGTGGCCTCCGGCCTAGTGCTTACGCTCGGCTAGTTCGACTGCGTCATCAACAGCGCTTCCTGCTTCACCGGAACGACGTTTCCGGCAAACGGTTCTATTCTGCTTTTTGGCGACCTCCCCGTCTACATCGCTACCGTGCCGGAGCGTTTCCCTAGGGAGATCGTTTTCGTCACGGAGCCACTGCACTTCGGCAGCGGCGACCCTGTCACTCCTCGCGGTGTCGAGGTGGTGATGGCCGGCTCCAGCTCTCATCCCCCCAGCCTCAGGAGAACGGCACGGACGAGGTTGGAACTTCTGCTCCTCTGCCACCTAGGAACCCGGTGAAGGAGGCCATCGACCGGATCCTCACGCTAGTTAACCTCGGGGATAACCGGGTGAAGCCGGAGGCTAACTTCGCCATGGAGAGGAAGCTTCTCCTACCGGAGGCCATGGAGCTAGCTACGACCCAGAAGCAGATCGAGATTACCCAGCGCAAGTACGACCGCGTGCACGACCACACACCGCTACCGCGGAGCCGAGCCGGCGCGGACAGGTACGGCATCGGGGCCGCGAGCTGGGCGGTAGGATGGAGAGGGATGGTGAGCCAGATCCGCTACCTGCTCTCATCCGGCCCACCTACAACACACCCATCAAGAACCTGTGCGCGACGCGAGCCGCGACAGATGATCTGCCCAACCTGGAGGGTGAGGAGCGAAACCGGCAGCATGCCCGGGTGTAGGAGCTCCTCCAGATCGCAGACGAGCAGGTAGATGCCAACTGGCAGATGTAGGAGGACCCCAGCTGCTCCAAGGGGAGTAAGCCGCCTGCCAACAGCAAGGGCGCGCCCCACGAGATCCAGCAAGCGTCCTCTCCTCCGGCTAAAGCTCGCAGCAAGCGCTGTAGCTCTGGCAACAAGGGCCATCCGTGCCAGGAGCAAATGGTGAACAGCAACCCACCGCCTCCCCCTCCGCCAACCGGTGCACCAAAACCTACCGGCTCCCGTCTCTCGGGCTAGGTAGGAGCGCCCAACCCGGATCGTCCGGATGCCTGCGACCGCATCGAGCTCCTCGCTCAAGCGCGCGTCACGGAAGAGGAAGACTCCACCGGACCGGTTTGTTTTGGACCCCACATCCGGAACGAGCCGTTTCCGGATAAGTTCACCCTTCCTAGGGACACCCCCCAAGTACGACAGCAGCATGAAACCGGAAGACTGGCTGACCGACTACGTCACGCAAGTCGGCATAGCCCATGGGAATAAGCACACAACTGTGCGCTACGTCCCCCTCATGCTAACTGGTTCTGCGAGGACATGGCTCAACAGCCTCGCACCGAACAGCATCAATGCCTGGCCAGACTTTGAGAAGGTATTTGTTCGCAACTTCAACGACACGTACAAGCGTCCAGGCAGCCCGCTCGACCTGGCCTTGTGCATTCAGGGAGACCGCGAGACGGACCACGAGTACCTCGACAGGTGGACGGAGCTGCGCAACACATGCGAAGGAATCCTGGAGAGCCAGGACATCGGCTTCTTCGTCGAGGGGTGCCGAGAAGGCACCATGCTCCACCACCTGGCCTTGTGCATTCAGGGAGACCGCGAGACGGACCACGAGTACCTCGCCAGGTGGACGGAGCTGCGCAACACATGCGAAGGAATCCTGGAGAGCCAGGACATCGGCTTCTTCGTCGAGGGGTGCCGAGAAGGCACCATGCTCCACCACCGGCTAATGTGTGATGAGCCTAAAACCATGGCGGAGCTCATGACGGTTGCAGACCAGTACGCCACGGCAGATGCTGCCATGAAGAAACCCCTCCGAGTAAGTGTTGGCGGGCGTCCGACTCCGACGGAGCCGGCCCGCGACCGTCCGAGCAATCCGGCTGGAGAAGCCGGATCCTCCAGGCGCAACGTCAACGACAACCGGTTCCATGGGGACCGCCAATCCGGACAGCAGAAGCTTCGTTACCACGCGCGGCAGGTCAATGCTGTTGAGGGCGCGCCCGATACACCGGCTAATGACACAACAAGGCAGAAGCCCTGGCTCACCTTCGACCAAATGTTCGACGGCCCGTGCAAGTGGCATAGCGGTCCCTTCAAACCGGCTACGCGCACCACCCAAACTGCAGCTGGACCCACTAGCTAAAGGACCAGGGCAACCAGCAACGTCTCCCCCCGCCCCCTCCTGGTGGACCCCCACCACTAGCTAGGGCAGCCGGCAATGATGGTAATTGTAGCAACGGCAGCAACAACAACAACGGCTACCCCTAGCCGCACGGCGCCTACCACATCTTCGAGATGAAACAGGACGACAAGCACAGCCGCAGGCGACGCCCAAGGGAAGTCAACACCATCGCCTCTCCCGTCCCCTAGTTCCTGAACTGGTCGGAGACCCCCGTCACTTGGACCCGGGAAGACCAACCAAGCAAGCTTCCGACTGTCGGGTGCTACGACATGGTGCTTGACCCCCTCATCATCTCCAACAAGCGCACCTGCCGCTTTTCGTGCGTCCTCGTCAACGGAGGCAACAGCCTCAACCTCCTCTACCGGTCTTCGCTGGAGAAACTTGGCATCCGCGAGCGCGACCTGCGCCCGACTACCACGACGTTCCACGGCGTACTGCCAGGACCGACTTGCGCTCCACTGGGCAAGATCCAGTTGGATATCATTTTCGGGATCGAGGAGAACTTCTGGCGCGAACCGGTATGGTTCGAGGTGGTGAACCTGTCCAGTTGCTACCATGCTCTCCTCGGGCGCCCCGCCCTTGCCAAGTTCATGGCCATCACCCACTATGCGTATCTCAAGACGAAGATGCCAGGACCAAACGGCGTGATCATCGTCACCGGCTGCTACAGGAGGTCGATGGAGTGCGCCTCAGACGGCTCCAAGCTGGTAGAGACCCTCACCATAGCCGAAGAAAAGTGCGTGCTCATGAGCAATGTGGCCATGGCCCAACAAGAAATGCCGGCTAGCAGCAAGCCGGCTGGGGAAGCAGCTTTCTATCTAGCAAAGGAGACAAAGAGGATTCTGCTCGACCCCTCCGACCCGACCAAGTTCATCACCATCGGTGCCAACTTGGATAGCAAATATGAAGGCGCGCTCGTCGACTTCCTCCATGAGAATCGGGACATCTTTGCATGGTCACCTAAGGACATGCCAGGGGTGCCGAGGGAGTTCGCCGAGCAGTCACTTCATGTGTGACCGGATGCCAAGCCGGTCAAGCAGCCTTTGTGCCGGTTCACAGAGGATAAAAGAATGATTATTGGTAACGAGATCACCCGGCTCCTTGCAGCCGGGTTCATCATGGAGGTGTACCACCCGGACTGCCTCGCCAACCCAGTCCTGGTGTTGAAGAAAAACAAGACCTGGCGCATGTGTATCGACTACACCAGCGTGAACAAGGTGTGCCCGAACGACCCCTTCGCCTTGCCCTGTATCGATCAAGTCATCGATTCAACGATCGGCTGCGGTTTGTTGTACTTCTTGGATTGTTACTCTGGTTACAATCAGATCCGTCTAAATCTGGCTGACCAGATAAAGACATCGTTCATCACCCTGTACGGGGCTTTGTGCTATGTAACCATGCCTTTCGGTCTGAAGAATGCAGGCCCTACCTATCAGCGCTGCATGCAGAAGTGCTTGCACTCGCAAATCGGCCGAAACATGCATGCCTATGTGGATGGTGTGGTCATCAATACCAAGGAGAAATGCACCCTCCTCGAGGACCTGGGGGAGACATTCAGCAACCTCCGGCAGTACCAGATGAAGCTGAACCCGGAGAAATGCATCTTCAAAGTCCCATCCGGCTAGCTACTCGGTTTCCTCGTTTCACAACGAGGGATCAAGGCAAATCTGGAGAAGATTGCGGCTATTGAGAGAATGCAGCTGCCCAGAAAATTGCTTGGAGTGCAGAAGTTCACCAGATGCCTGGCCTCCCTCAGCCGTTTCGTCAGCCGGCTAGGGGAGAAGGCGCTTCCGCTGTACCAGCTGATGAAGAAGATGGACAAGTTCTCCTGGACCCCGCAGCTGACGCCGCCTTTCATGACCTCAAGCGCATGCTATCCATAGTGCCGGTTCTAGACACGCCGGCGAGAAAGGAGCTGATGTTGCTCTATATAGCAGCCATCAGCCGGGTAGTCAGCATCCTCCTGGTGGTGGAGCGCCCCGAGGAAGGCAAGGCTCAGCTGGTTCAGCGAGCCGTCTACTACCTCAGTGAGGTTCTCTCCCTCTCCAAGCAGAACTAGCCCCACTTGCAGAAGATGTGTTATGGTGTGTACCTAGCGTACAAGAAGCTCAAGCACTACTTCTAGGAGCATCTGTTTAAGGTCGTGTGCACCGCACCCCTTTCCGAAATTATCGACAACAGGGATGCCACTAGCCGAGTCGCCAAGTGGGCCATCGACCTCGCCGCCTACTCCATCCAGTATGAGCCTCGGCTCACGATCAAGTCGCAAGCTCTTGCGGACTTCCTCGTTGACTGGGCCGAGACCTAGCACCTCCCACCGGTTCCCGATTCGGACCACTAGAAGATGCACTTCGATGGCTCGAAGATGCTCGGGGGCTTGGGAGTTGGAATCGTGCTCACCTCGCCCAAAGGAGACCGGCTGGAGTACGTCCTCCAAATCCACTTCAAGGCCTCCAACAACATTGCCGAATACGAGGCACTAGCACACGGACTCCGGCTAGCCAGGGAGATCGGTGTCGAACCAGATCCTTTGCTTCGGCGATTGAGATCTTGTGGTGCAGCAGGTATCCGGAGAGTGGGATGCCCGCGATGCAAACATGGCCCTCTACCGGTTCCACATACAGAAGCTCAACGCATGCTTCGACGGATTGAGTTCCATCACATCCCTCGCATCAACAACGAGGAAGCCAATTCGCTCACGCAAATCAGATCCACCAGGAAGGCGATCCCACCAGGGGTCTCCTTGGAATTTATGCAAGCCCTCCATCAACCCGTCCCCCGAGTCGGATTCCATCATCTGGGTGGGGAGCACTTCGGTTGACGACATGGCAGACGCGGAGCCGGCAGAACCCCCAAAGAAGGCTTGCACCAACTCCGGCATGTCTGTACCCTCTGGCTCGCAAGACCCATGGGCTGCCGACTCATCAAGCGGCTCGGGGCTGCCTTTCCGGGTACCTCATCTGGACGACCGCCCGACGCCCCTCAACCAGAGAGCGCAAGCGTCCTCACTGTCTGGGAGATACCATCCTGGGCGCAACCCTTCATGAGCTACATAGCCAACGGGGAACTTCCGGATGACGAAGTGGAGGCTAGGCAAATCCGACGTCGCGCGCACACGTATACCATCATCAACAATGAACCGTACAAGCGCAGCCTATCCGGCATCTTCCAAAGGTGTGTTGATGTGGACACAGGCTACCGGATGCTCAAGGACATCCACCAGGGCAAGTATGGGCATCACGCTTCATTCAGGGCAATAGTTGCCAAGGCGTTCCACCACGGCTTCTATTGGCCCACTGCCCTCGAGGACGCCGAGCAGCTAGTCCGCACGTGCAACGGGTGCCAACGCTTCGGGCAGCTCAGGGACATGCCGACTACTGTTCTCAAGACCATACCGATCACCTGGCCTTTTGCTGTCTGGAGCCTTGACATGGTCGGTCCCTTCAAGTGGGCGCATGACGGCATGACCCACCTGCTGGTGGCGGTAGACAAGTTCACAAAATGGATAGAGTCCAAGCCTATCCGGAAGCTGGACGGGGAGACAGTCGTCACCTTCTTCACCGACATCATCAACCGGTTCGGCTACACCAACAGCATCATCACCGACAACGGCACGAATTTCGCCAAGGGGCGCTTCGCCCGGTTCTGCAGCAATAAGGGCATCCAGCTAGACCTTGCTTCTTTCGCACACCCGCAGTCCAACGGGCAAGTCGAAAGGGCAAACGGCCTAGTGCTAGCCGGCATCAAGCCGCGCCTCATCGAGCCCTTGGAGCGGTCGCCCAGATGATGGATTGAGGAACTTCCGACTGTGCTGTGGAGCCTCTGCACCACACCGAATAGGTCAACAGGCTTCACCCCGTTCTTCCTCGTCTACGGCTTCGAATCCGTCCTCTCCGTGGACATCGAGTTCGACTCACCGCGCAAGCTCCTCTATGACCAAAAGGCCAACCAGGAGGCGTGGGAGGATGGCATGGACCTCCTCGAGGAAGCCCACGAGCTGGCGCTGTCCAGATTAGCCCTGTACCAGCAACATCTATGATGCTACCATTCAAGCCGGATACGCCCCGTCACGTTCCACGAGGGATATCTGGTCCTCTGGCTGGTGCAAGACACGAAGGGCATGCACAAGCTATCGCCGCCCTCGGAGGGTCCCTTCATCATCAGCCGGGCGTTGCCCAACGACTCCTACTACCTCATGAACGCGCAGCAGCCATGCAAGAACAAGATGGACAAGTCGGATGAGGAGACAGAGCGCCCCTGGAACACGGCCCTGCTCCGCCTGTTTTACGCCTAGTCACCAGACAGTGTATGTATCCCGCGAACTCTATAAATGAAAATGCAGACCCCCACGAGATGCTCGGGGGCTCCTTGCTAGAAATTTGTGTGTAATCGTTTCCGGTTCAGCTTTCCGGCTCCGGCAACCCCTACCCGGGGGCTCGCCCGCTAGCCGATCTGCTAAATCAACAAGCTAACTAAGTAGTGTGCGACGATGTCAAAGGCCCACTCTTCGTCTCAGCTACAGACTGCAACCCGGTTGTCCGGGAAGCAAGAGAAAAAGCCCGAGGCATCTCACATGAAAAACGGGGAGGAGATGCGACAGATCGGGCGTCCCGGCCTCAAAACTAGTTTGAGACAATCTGACTACTAAGCTGTCAGTATCGTGCGCAATGTACTATTAACTCCCTTCGATTCCGGCTGCAGACCGCAACCTGGCTGCACGGCAAGGACACAGCGGAAACAGCAGAGCACACGGGAAAATGACTTAGTGTCCATAGAAGCACAAGCTAGTTATCAAAAAACAAATCCTCCTTCTAGCTAAAATTTAACCGACTAACCTATTAACGGGTGGGAATATATACGTGTTTGTTTTGTACGACTACATCGAGTTGGAATTAAGACAGGAGGAAGATTCAAAGTCCTTGCCTTCATCAGGCGCTCCGGCTACCAAATTTATATATGGTAGCACTTTCCTCAAATCTCCAAATTGAGGTACTCCCTCCGTTCGGAAATAAGTGACTTGCATTTCTCAAGAGTTGCATGTATATAGATATGTTGTAGTGTATAGATACATATAAATCTTAATCTACATCACCTATGCCGGACGGGGCGAGTACAAGACTTTATACATTGGTTTACTTTACAGGTTGGCATTTTGTCTGGTGAAGCAACATGAAATTCTACATATCCTAAAAATATTTAATAAATTAATCTATAGTACCGCACGGGCATGAAATCAATTTGAATCATGAGATAAGTATGACATATTGGCTCTTTAAATGTTTTTGTTCCCTGGAAAGTGCATGGGTGTATAACTATTGGTTTCAGTTATTAATTTGGGATACTGATATAGAATTCATTCTTACGCTAATTTATCACAGAGAAAAAAATGAGGCAATAAAAATAAGAGAGAGGGAGGGACAAATGGTATCCGAACAATTCAGTCCAATTCAGTTAAGTGTTATCATAATGTCTCAGCTATACTAATGAACAAGAATTAAGAAAATACCTTGTAGTTTTACGATATGATCGGAAATTTTTGTCATGTCTATGATTTAAAATATAGTTTACTTATCCAGTTACATTTTGTGAAAGCTATAATATTTCATTTTCCGAATATTAAGCCACTATTGTTTTTTATACACATAAATTTCTTATATATCATTACACGTGCATTTAGAATAATACAATATGTCCGTGGCAACGCACGGGCATTCAGCTAGTCTATTTAATTCCTTTAATAGGCAAAACCTCCAAAACCTCTTCCATAAAGGAAAGTTTGGATTTTGCCAAAACACTTCCCCAACTTTTGGCTCAATTGAGATCCATATATCATACCCTACATTCCCATCTCAAGAATAAATATTTTTGAGATTGTTTATTATTTCTTTTTGCCCTTTTTCATAAATGGCAGAAACAAGAAATAATCCTTTAAAAATACTTTCCCACATCCATAAATCCCAATAAAATTCCCCAAGGTGTAATATGATATCTAGGACCATTTCACACCAAAATCTCACTTTCTATAATGTAAAAATATCACATTAGCCTCTAGAAACCATTTCTTCACTTTTTGAATAAATGATACAAAAGTAATCTAGAGTGATCCAATCAATCCCAAATAAATCTTGGAGATGAACCTAAACCATCTACTAGTACAAATCACTCATCTTGCCAAGATCAATTCAAAGAACTTCCTCATAATCATCAACTTTGCCAAATTTGGATTATGATCAAAACCTTGCACTAATACTCCATCAAAACCTCACCAATCCTCACCAGCAAGCCCCCACCACCACATACCTCAGTCCTGGTCGTGTGCACTATAGCTAAGCTACTGTAGCAACCCCTCTCCCTTGTCCCATGTGCATGGCAGTAAGAAGGAGAGAGAGACAAGCATGTGAGGCCAATTATCTTGCAGCAGCCACCAGCTTGCCCTCTCTGCTCCTACACAACCCAGAGCACCCCCACCTCTCACCCCTCACCGCCCCTGTCAACCAAAGACTACCCAACACCCTCCAAAGCTTGTCCATGGACTTGGTCCCTCCTACACCCTCCCTACTCGGGATAAAAGGCCATAGGCCACCCCGCATCCCCATCCCTGGCTCATTTGCCCCCTCTCCCCCTCACTCACCTCCCCTGCACTCCACTCCCTCTCCCCAACTCTACCTCGCCCATGAGAACCAGAGAGAGGGCTCTCGGCCTCTCCTCAAAAACGAGCTAAGTTCCCTCCTCCTTCCCTCTCTTCCTCTGCATGTCGCCGTGTGAGATCCCCTGTCCCTGCTGCTTCTAACCCTCTTTGTTTTCCCTGCTCAGGACGGCCCATGTAAGCCTCTCCGGCGAGCTCCTGAAAGATTCACCGGCGCTGCTGCGCGCGTGCCCGTCCTAGCACGGCGTCCTCTCCGCCACCTCTCGGTCACCGGCGAGCCCTTTGGTAAGCTTCCCGAGCTCCGCCGCCGCCCCCTAGGGTTCGGTCGACCGCCTCTAGTCGCGGGGAAGACAACGCCTAGGGGCCGTCGATCTTCACTTGATCGAGCATCCCCCGTCGCTCGATACCGCTTCGCCCACCCCGGGCGGCTGACCGACGGGCCTCGTCGTGGGGGTTTGAAATCCCACCTCCCACGCAGCGCATCCCCCGCACGGGCCGAATCCGCTTCCCTGGCCCAGTGTGCCCCAGATCCCATTCCAGCACGCCTCTGTGCTTTATACCTTTTTCATTCCAGATCTGTTTTGACAAATTGGTTTAATTCCTTTTGAAAATGGTAAATAACTCCAATTGGACAGATCTAAATTTTCTGAGATGACCTGTTTTACCTAACATGTTGTACAACAAGTGGACCCAAAACAAGTTCTCAATTAATTGTATTAAATCACCCACACAGAGGTACATTTTCTACTAATAAAATATTTATGTGAGTTCTACAACTCCAATTTGAACAAAACCACTTTGTCATGAAAGGTATCAGTGGTACCCTGCATGCCACCCTAGCCCCATAGTCTTCTCCTTCATATTTTGCCCATAACAAAAATAACAATTGCAAGCCTTTTCTGCCTTTAGAAAATTCCTAAGGTCAAACCAACATGGGTATTGACCTAAATCCACCTCCCAGTGATGTGGTACACTGAATACTACCAAATTCCACGAGATCAAGAATTAATGAATTCTGAGCATTTATGATCAATTAAACATTGTATATAGTTTTATCACTAGAAAAATCATCACAGTAGCTCTGCAACTCCAAAAAGGTTAATTCCAATTTCTACAGAAAATTAACCTAAATACCTACAATGAATCCTTGGAATCAAATCAAAAGGCTTCTGTAGATTTAATTTGGTGAAAAAGACAAAGCAGCTCTAGAACTGCCTTTGGGAATTTCCTGAGGGTATTCTGTTAATTGTTTTGACATGATTCCAACTCTAAGTGATCCAGTACATCAAATCCCACTTAACCATCCTAGAAAATAATGTTTGGACGTACAGAACATTTCTGGTGAATTATTTCCTAAAACTAGAGCTTTTATCACTAGGATATAAATAACTACTTAAAGAAAAGTGATAAAATAGTGAAACCAATTTTGTTGGTTTCATTTTATCAATATCTACCTGTAGGTATCATGTTTATACAATGGTATCATACGGAATATGTCCTTGGTCCAAAACCCCCTCGTAGGTAGTTCCTCGACCATAAACCCTAAGGGGTGTTCATCCCCTTCTCCAAGGCCATCTCAATCTCCTAAATCCAATCTTCTCAAAACCTACTAAATTGAGTAATGTGGGGTATGTTTGCTTGTTGTATGTATTGATGTTTGTATGCCTTGTTCTGATTGTGGTCTTGCTTGTTTGCATGTGTGCTCCCTGACAACAATAGTTGCGATTATCTCGGAGATCAAAAGAAGATGGGTATTATGGTTAATATGATGGTATTCTAAGAAGTACAGGGACACATATGTCATATTGCTGATCTCAGGCAAGCCACCTTCTTGATCATATGCCTTGTCCTACTATTTTACTTATGCATGTTTTATCTATTGTTTATTAAAATTGCATTGTTTTACTATATGTTGATGTATATATGGTAGTGGTTTGGCTCCTCCGAACTATTACACTTTTGTACTACTAAGTACAACCCCCTTGGAGATACCTACTTGTCCCTAGTATGTTAGATGGTGTATATCACCATAACCCTCTAGAGACCCTGTTTTAGCCAAAGCAATGCTAGAGAATGGGAAGACCCGAAAAAAGTTTTACCAAATGTTTTATGATAAACACTTGGTGAGGTGGGACCTCCCAAGAGATGTTGAGAAATAAGAAGGTTTTGTTTGACATATTCCTAAAGGAAAGATGGAGGAAAAAGGTTTAGGAAAACGCACCCGGTTCTTTGCAGTTTGCTAAAATAATTAACTCTGTGCAACCACAGTACTCTCGAATGGGACAGGGCTGGATTTGATGTTTGTTTACTCCGGTATAAGCTGCCTCACAACAACTACAGGGGATAAAAATCCCTGGAGGGTGGGCCTTCTCACGTAAGGGTCCATGTGGGACACCGACCTGGAGAAGGAACGAAGGGTCTGTGGATCTCCACGCGTTACTATGAGCCCCTCATTAAAAGCGCACACTCGAGAAGTGGAAAAGGCACTCCGGTTGGTCCTCGGTACCCGACGTCCTGTTGTTGAGGGGAACAACACTCATAGGGTAGGCACTTATATTGGAGTGGGCATCTGGAGAGTCTTGATCGGTTACTTAACCCACGATTGGTGTAGATCAGGGTAGTGTACCCGGATGGTGTGGGTAAAGTGTACAACCTCTGCAGAGTGTAGATCTATTCGAATAGCCGTGGCCGCGGTCATGGACGGTTGGGAAGTTTGTTGTAGAGCGGTACTGGTTTTGTTTTCAAAAAGGATTTTCGGAAAAGCAAATGCTTTGAAAATATTTTGACCATGGGATGGTCAAAAAGGAGAAAGGTTTTGACCATGGGATGGTCAGAAAGGAATGAAAGGAATTTGGTCGTGGGACGACCGAGGGAAACGAACAAATGGGTGACCCAGTCCTAATGTTCAAAATGGTTTCCAAAATGTTTTACAGAGGTTTTCAACAAAGATATGTAGATGCTATATCTACAAGAGAAAATATTTGAGGAAAGAACCCCTCTTGAAGCCTTCCTACTACCACAGCCATCATGCATATCCTCCTATACTTTTGTTATCTTAAGGTGGTTTGCGAGTACATTCAAAGTACTCACTGGCATTGTCCCTGGCTATTAACTTGGTCAGATATCAAGAAGAAGATGATGTTGGCGACTATGCGAACTAGGACGTCCTCCCAGTCAGTTGCCTGTAGGTTATGGCATGGCTCGGGCTCTACGCTTAATGAAGTTCCGTTGTTGTTGATCGATGTAGCCATAATGGAAAATAAGGTATGTCATGTATTCGTTATGTATTGGATGTCTACTTTGATACTTGTCGGTTATGTGCCACGACTAACTGATCATGGGATCATGGTTGTATGCATAATAGGGATTCTCGGAGGATTAATCCGGGGGCCCCACAGACTATTTTCAAAACACGGTCAAATTTCTAGGCATGCATATTCTTAGCAATAAGTTGACTCATTCCAACTCTCACTCGTTCTTGATACATTGACTGCCTGGTAGGTCCACTGAACAGATTATCGCAAGGTGTGAAGTTAATTTTGAAACATAGCCAAACTCTCAAAACATGGTGAGTCATAGTCTCTTTGATTGTTTTCAAAACACGGTCAAACTTTCGAGGCATGCATAATCTTACTAAGAAGTTGAATCTTGCCAAACAACTCTGACTCGTTCTCGATACATTGACTGCCTAGTGGGTCCACTGAAAATATTATCGCAAGGTGTGAAGTTAATTTTTAAACATAGCCAAAGTTTCAAAACTTGGTGAGTCATGGTCTCTTTGTTTGTTTGCAAAACACGGTCAAATTTCTAGGCGTGCATATTCTTAGCAAGCAGTTGAATCTTTCCAAACTCTCACTCATCTCCATACATTGCTTGCCTGGTGGTGGGTCCACTAAACAACTTTTCACAAGGTGTGAAGTTAATTTCGAAACATAGCCAAACTTTCAAAACACGGTGAGTCATAGTATCTTTCATTGTTTTCAAAACACGGTCAAATTTTTATGCATGCATATTCTTAGAAATAAGTTGAATCATTCCAAACTCTCACTCGTTCTCGATACATGGACTGCCTGGTGGGTCCAGTGAACAAATTTTCTCAAGGTCAGAAGTTAATTTCGAAACGCACGCAAAATTTTAAAACGCGGTGAGACATAGCCACTTTGATTGTTTTCAAAACACGGTCAAATTTCTAGGCATGCATATTCTTAGCAATAAGTTGAATCATTCCAAACTCTCACTCATTCTCGATACATTGACTACCTAGTAGGTCCAGTGAACAGATTATCGCAAGGTGTGAAGTTAATTTCGAAACACAGCCAAACTTTCAAAACACGGTGAGTCATAGTCTCTTTGATTGTTTTCAAAACACGGTCAAACTTTTGAGGCATGCATATTCTTAGCAAGAAGTTGAATCTTGCCAAACAACTCTCACTCTAACGAGGGTTTAACTCATCAATTCCCATTGTTATGGACTTGGGTTTTGGAGAGGGAGGGAGGGCTGGAGACATCTATCAGCTAGCAAACAAGCACACATGTGACTCGAAGATTTACCCAGGTTTAGGCCTCCTAGAGGTCCCTACTCCTGCTTGTCTGCTTGTGGAATTAACGAATGAATCGAGGATTACAATGGTGCGTAGATGCAATCTGGCGAGGGTTGTGGAAACTAGGGTTGCGTGTGTCCTCCTCACCGCCCCCTCCTATCCTTTATATAGATAGGCTAGGTCTCGGGTAGCAGGTTGAGTCGGTTACAAGTTAGGGTTTTTCCCCTTTGAACTTTCTATCTTTAGCTTCTTCTTGTTCTTAAGCAATCGAGAGTCACTGGTTACTCGAGTTCCTCATTTGGGCCTTCGCGACACCGTGGGCCTCTACGTATTCAGGCCGTATATATCAAGCTCGAGTACATGTAGGGTATACCCATGTCAGTAGCCCCCGAGTGTCCAGTGGAATCGCAGATTCGACTGGAGACTTTATGAAGCCTTTCGACTGCATGACTGAGTATGTTTTCAACTGCCCTATTTGTGTCATAGGGATTGTTGATGTGCGTGCCTGATTTAACTGTTGTATCGGTATTAGTTAACTACCTTAGGGTAAAACAACATCTACTCGAACTCGAGTCCTCGGACTCGAATCCGTAAAAGTGCTGGTGTAATTCGACTCAAGCCACGGAGGTCTTACAGGAGTCGAATTCTAGTGGATGGGTGTGAGCACTCGACGCGTCCGTCAAGGCATGTTCATCGTACCTGTAGGCACGGATATATTTCTGGTAGTATGTAGCAAATGAATTGCCAGGCCTTATTCAGGTCTTATCTTCATGTTGTAAGCGCGGCATCCAAATTTTATCATCGCGGAGACGGTTTGGGTGACCCAAGAGACGCGGTCTCTTTGTAGGGAAAAATCATGAGGCGGTGTCGCCATAAGCTTCGAGTGTGAATGTTATCAACACACAATATTTTATAGAAATAATCATAGGGTGCACGACCAGGGCTCCCTATGGGAGTAGCCCCCGAGTGCCTGGTTGAGTCAAAGAGTCAGGCAGGGACTAAAGAACTTTTGCGACTGCTGTCGTCTTTTATTTGCTTGTTTCAGTCGAATTTACTTTCGGTGCTCCCTATGGGAGTAACCCATGTCCATAGTCGAATTATGCTTCGAATGATTGGGTTTGCTTTGATTGTCCATGTTCCTGAAAAAACAAGAAGAAAAAATCGTAGGGTGTGATGGGTTCGTAGCATGGAAAACAAAAAAATTCTACCGCAAGAACGAACAAAACCCAGATCTAATCTAGATAAAAGCCAGATATAATCTATTAGACATGTGCAACGAGATAGATCTGTACTAACCCTTGTAGATCCGAAAGCGTTACGAGATTGGATCTCGTGGTTGATGTAGTCCATCACTTGCCGATCTCAAGATCGAGTGGACGATCCTTCCGGCGCCGCGTTTTGGCAGCGCTTCCGCAGTCGGTCACACGTGCGGAGTCGAAGCAGACCTTCCTCTCCCCGTTCCAGCGAGCAGCGGAGGTAGTAGATCTCTCCACGAAATCCCAGCAGCACGACGGTGTGGTGGTGGTGGTGGAGTAGAGGATTCTGCAGGGCTTCGCCTAAGCCTAAGCAGAAGGAAGGAGGAGGAGAGAGGCGGCTAGGAGCAAGAGTGGAGGAGCAAGGGGGGTGGTGCCTCCACCCCTCTATATATAGAGGGAGGGGTGCGGCCTAGGGTTCCCACCCCTAGGCCCACCCCCTAGGGCCGGCGCACAAGGGAGCTTGGGGGGAGAGTCCTTCCCCCCCAAGTTTCCCTTTTAAATTTCCCTTTTAAAAAATCTTCTAGAACCTTCCGGAACATTCCGAAACCTTCTAGAACCCCCATATAAATACTCCGGAACATTTCCTAATTTAGAAAATGATCTCCATTATATGAATCTTATTCTCCAGACAATTCCGGATCTCCTCGTGATGTCCCGCATCCAATCCGAGACTCCGAACAACATTCAGACTCCAACGCACATTACATATCTACTTAAAACAACTTCGAACCTTAAGTGTGTCACCCTACGGTTCGTGAATATGCAGACATGATGAAGACACCTCTCCGATCAATAACCATCAGCAGGATCTGGAGATCCATAACGGCTCCCACATACTCAACGATGACTTTGTGATCGATAGAACCATTAACATACGAAACCAATTCCCTTTGTCACGCGATACTATACTTATCTGAGGTTTGATCGTCGGTATCTCCATACCTAGTTCTACCTCGTTACTGATAAGTACTCTTTACTCGTTCCATGTTATGTCATCCCTTATGACCTAGTCACATACTTGCAAGCTAATTAGACGACATTCCACCGAGAGGGCCCAGAGCATATCTATCCATCATATGGATGGACAAATCCCAATCTTGGTCCATGTGCTTCAACACATACTTTCAGGATACCCAATGACACCTTTATAACCACCCAGTTACGAAGCGGTGTTTGATGTCATCAAAGTACCCATCCGGCGATGGTGATTAACACAACCTCATGGTCGAAGGATTAGGTTACTATGCATTTAAAAGCTTATAGCAATACAAACTTAATGACTTGATCTTATGCTACGCTTACTATGGGTGTGTGTCCATCACATCATTCTCCTAATGATATAATCTTGTTATTAAAGGCATCCAATGTCCATGATCAGGAAACCATGATCATCTATTAATCAACAAGCTAGTTCAACAAGAGGCTTACTAGGGACTCTTCTATGTTTACAAAAACACACATGTATTAGTGTTTCCTTATAATACAATTATAGCATGGGATGTAAACATTCATCATAAACACAAAGATATAATAAGAACCAGTTTTATTATTGCCTCTTGGGCATATCTCCAACAGGGTGCGCGACCAGTGCTCCCTATGGGAGTAGCCCCCGAGTGCTAGGTGGAGTCGAAGACTCGAGCAAGGACTAAAGTAGTCAAAATCTTCTACTGTGTAATTTTAGATGACGTCAGTGCTGATGATTCCATGACCTCGGTTGCCCGCGTGAGCAAGTTTGACGGGACGTGACGAGCGGTGGGTCCCCTTTCCTGACTCTAATTTGACCGGGCGTGCGTAATCTTTATTTTAACTGCGCTTCCTCAATTTCCGCTCATAATGGGAGTAGTGGGGGACGGTTCGCGTTTCAGGTCCTCCACGTGTTGAGCACGATGAACGCCACGCGTCTGATAGGGTTTTTCTGAGCCGTTGGATTGCATCTTCTAGGGGGTTAAGTAGCGATGCGGCGACGGTAAATTTCATATCTACTTCTTTTCATCCTTTTGCCTCCATCGCCATTGTTGCTGTTCCTCTGCTTCTTTGTGCTCCTTTCCTTCACGGCGCTGGACCAGCTCCGCGTATTTCCCAGCTAATTCCTCCGGTCACATCGCCGCCGCAGAATGGGGAAGAAAAAGGGAGGTGTTACGGCCGATTCTGTTGCTGCTGCTGCGATGAAGAAGAAGGGTGGCTCCGCCGCTGCGGGCACCAGCACCACCACCAGCGGAAAGAAGAAGGGCACGGGCACTCACGTCACGGATGGCGCGTGGCATCCATCTGTGATCAAGTCCTCAGAGCTTCGTCTTCTTCGCCAAAACGGAGTTTTGTCGTCCGCGGTCGCTGACGCACGTGTCCCTTGCAGCGAGGTAATCCCCTCTCCTCCTGCCGGTTTTCAGGTGATGTTCCTAGCGTTCATCATCCGCGGCCTCTCATTACCCCTGCATCCTTTCTTCAGGGGCCTTCTCTGTTTTTATGGGCTCCAGCTCCATCAGCTGTCCCCCAATTCCATCCTCCACGTAGCTTGCTACATTACCCTTTGCAAGTGCTGGCTCGGAATCGAGCCGCACTTTGGCCTCTTCAAGCGCCTCTTCAAGTTGAAGCGCCAATTGGCGTCTGGCTCCGTATTCTACGATGTAGGCGGCTGTGGTATCCACGTCGATCCATCCGCCATGTACTTTGACATCAAGCTGATGATGTCCGTCCAAGGGTGGAGGGACAAGTGGTTCTACGTCCGCGACCAGAAGGCCGATGGAGACCACTTTGGACTCGCGCCCTTGGACCCCACGAGGCCGTGCCAAAGGAGGCGCTCCTGGAAGAATGTGATTATGCCTGGCGAGTCCGCGGAGACAGATGTGCTGTACAAGCGCGTCTGTGACCTCGAGATTCGCATGGGCAAAGAGGAGGGAGGCTGCGCCGTCATTCACACAAGGCTGTGTCGTCGCGTCCAGCCCCTGTAGGCCAGAGTCTACCCCATGTTTCAGTGGGCTGGCACGGACGATATCACTCGCATGTCTGCCGATGGCATGTCCGAGAGTGAGGTAGATAAAAGGGTTCGACTCGTCACCAAGTACACCATCAAGGATGTGCTCCCTAGTGAACCAGTCGTTCCTCCATTTGATGCTTCCAACCCTCCTCCTGAGGTACGGTTGTGCTACGTAGTAGCTTTGTTTGTCGATTGCTTCTTTGCCGTTTCTAGACTTTTTGTTGAATTTGTTTCCTGTATGCAGGATTGGGCGGTGTCACCCTGTATGCCCCCCTCTTCCCGAGGGGGCTATCCCTCGTGAAGCCTTGGAAGAGGACAAGTCGGAGTCGACCGTTCCATCAGATGTGGAGGAGGAAGCCCCCGAGTAGAGTGGTCCGGACACTCGCAAGCGTTCGCGTAGCGAGGATTCGGATGCGTCGTCTCCTTCGACTCCGGAAGGTGCAGGTGTTGGTGCAGAGTCGCCGATCCATACCGTTGATGTGAGTACCATGGCGCCATCCTCTCGCAAGAAGATGCGACTGCCGAAGGAGTCGTCGTCAAAGTCGGGGGACCCTTCCTTTGACTTTGACAATTTTGATTGATAAGTATATGAGTTTTCCTTTTGGTTCTTCCTTGGTGTTGCCTTTCCTTGATGTTGATTTGGTCTTGCAGTCAGCAGGCGTCGTCATCTTCTGGCGACGTCCAATTTTTGTAAGAATCTGGAGTCGCGACCTCCAAGGCCAAGAAAGAGGTTGAGCGTGCTCCTTCTCCTCCATTGGTGGCCTACTCCGGGCATAATTCATCAAGCTCTCCACACGATGGGGAGCATCGGATGGTTGCCCGGATGACTACACACCAATCGACTTCGGAGTCACTGGAGGATCATGTAAGTGTAGTATCTCTTCTTCTGATGTTGTAGTCGATTTTATCAATGTCATCTGCTGATCCTTTGTTGTTTTTCCTTTTACGACATCTCCTTGTGAAGGAAGCCGCTCACCTGGCGGAGCAGGTGCTTGCGATGGGTCGCCAGCATGCAATGCTGGATACTCTCTATCGCGTGGTGGAAAGTAAGAGCCTTTGACTTCTTCTTCTTCATCTGCATCATTGTTATGTAGTCGACTGATAGTGTATCCCTTGTGTTTTGTTTTGTAGTTGAACATAATGCCCTTCTTCGCAATGCCGCCACCATGGAAAAGATGCTCACCGCGGCTGTGAAGAGCTGCGATGAGGCAATCGTGGCGCGTGACGAGGCGAAAAAGCGTGAAGAGGATTTGCGTGCCTGCATCGCAGCTAGGGGGAAGTTGTTTGAAGAACAACTTTTTTCGATTGCCAAGGCTCTCTCAGGTATTTCCTAGTCTGCAATTTTACGAACTGCCTTTTTTCGATTGCCTTCAATGTTTCTATTTTGGTGCTGACGTTGTACCAATGCTTGATCCGTGTGTAGATGCTAGCGGTCTGAGCTTTGACGCACAGGCGCTCCGCTGTGATGACGCATTGGCGGGTGTTGTCTCAGCGGTCGAAGACCACAACGCTGTTGTGCATTGTTCGCTCGCCAAGGCTAAAGGCGTGCTCAGCCGTCTTCGGGAGGAGATGACACCCAAGGCTGAGTTGATTGAAAATCTTGATGAGTTGGTGGAGGCACTTGCCGGAGGCGTTCCTGCGAGCTTCAAGAACTCGCTCCG
Organism: Avena eriantha; assembly: GCA_910589775.1. Lineage (NCBI taxonomy): Eukaryota > Viridiplantae > Streptophyta > Magnoliopsida > Poales > Poaceae > Avena > Avena eriantha. The sequence continues at coordinate 515,140 of OU342746.1, forward strand.
TGCGGCTGGTGCGTCAATGTAACTCGCGATGGTGCAAGCCCACAGAGTCGAAGTTGATCCTGTAGCAGTCTCAAGGGTGATGCCCGTCAGCCCGGACGGCCAGCAGGTAGTCTTTGCTCTTTTCGCGACTGCTTGTGGCAAGTATGGGCCACAGCTGATCAACACCGTTGCAAAGTACTCTGAGGAGCTGCAGCGAGCCAAGAAGGTGGCGAAGGCTGTGGCATCAGGGGCCGGCGGAAAGTCAGTGGCATCTAATACCGCCACGGATTCGATGAGGCCCCCAAAGCCAAAGTCCAAGTCGAAGAAACCAGTTGCGCCTTAGTAGCCTTGTAATAGTTAGATAGCTTATGTCTCTTGTTTGAAAACATGTATTTTGATGAGTGTATCTGCTGATACTTTTTGCTAGTCTTGAATGCACTCGGATCTTTTGTCTATGCATCGCTTTATTCTTCTTATTGCTTCTTGCTTGGCTTGTGATAGGGCACACCGAGTGAACCATTGAGGGAACCTCAGGATTTACCACCCCTTGATGACACTTTGGCACCACCGCGCTCAAGGGTGGACGAGCTGTCTCTGCTCTCGCGACTCTGTGATCGGGTGAAGCAGTTGGAGCGTGAATTGCCTGTACTCCGCGGAAACGCAGATGTATGGAAATCGAAGGCAGAGAAGGCCACCGCCCGAGAACAATAATTGTTGGGGGAGGTGACGCAGTTGGGCGACCAATTTAAATGTTAGCTTTCTTACTCTTATCTTTTCCTTGTAGTCACTCGTGATGGTTTGCTGTCCTCATACTTCCGCTTTCCTCTTTGTATAGTTGTCAGCGCGCGAGATCCGCAGGATGAGAAGGATCGAATTGCCATTCTCATTTATGACCTGACCCAAGAGCAACTTCAGGCAAGTGGGTACTTCTGGGTAGATCATGATCGCGCAATCACGTTGGCGACCCTGCAGGATAGTGCGTCGCGAGTGCTTCATTTTTTGAAGAAGTCGCAGTCGTGCTTGAAGAATATTTATCGGACGATGTTCCCGTTGGATGTCGTTCCATCGAGCCTGCTAGCCCTTCTCGCTAGATTCCACGACCTGAGTGCGGTCTACGAGTGTGTACGGCAACAGTTGGTGGCTGGTGACAAGGCTTCTCTATCGCTGGTGCGAATGCATAGGCCTGATGTAGACATTACAGCAATTGCAGCTGGATCACCTGCGCCGCCAGCGGGTTCTGCTTGGAATATGGTGCCGCACTATCAGGCGGTGGATCACCCAGCAGAGGAGATCGTCGACTTCTTCGAGGAGCAAACCAATGTTCCCTTGTTGCAATAGTAGTTTAGTTTGTATCCTGCACATAATTGTACCAATGTTGTAAAGTTCGTATATATACTGTGTATAACTGATTGTCGATGATGTATAAAAGAGCTTGTTAGCTTGTATGTTTTGTGGGTGCGTTGCACTATGCGACTCCTTTTTGTTATCCTGGCTATGTATTTATCTCAGTCCCTTGTCAACCTGTCAGGTGCGTTGCAACTGGGTTGATGTTTGTCAAGGGTTTCGATTGGTGTGCCAGCTACTCAGGATATCGTGGTTTAGGTCGTAGAACAGGTGTGTATAGGGTGGCGCAGACCTCGAGTGGATAATGTGTGAAAAATAAAGGAAAACATAGAGTTTTGGGGCACTTAGCTTTATTTATTCGCGGGATAGTATGAAGTACAATGTGTGGCTAAGTTGCCTTGGCTGAGTAGCCTTATTTGCAATGTAAAAGCAAAAAACGACTAAGGGTAGAAGTGCCGCAGCTGCGCGACGTTCTAGGGATTGGAGTATGCGACTCTTGTCTCTAAATTTTGAAGGCCATAGGCACCACCAGGATTACTTCTGTAATCACGTATGGTCCCTCCCGGGGGACTCGAGCTTGAGATGCCCTTGCTGTTTCAGTCGCAGGACCAGGTCGCCTTCGACGAAGGATCTGGGGCGTAGCCTCCTACTGTGGTAGTTGCACAGGTTCTGTTGGTAGATCATTGATCTTTCCACGGCGATTTCCCTTGCCTCATCTAGGAGGTCGACGGAGTCTTAAAGTGCCAGGGTTGACTCCTGCTCCCTGTAAGCGACCACGCGCGGTGCTTTGTATCGTTCTTCGGCGGGTAGCACCGCTTCAGCCCTGTGCACCATGAAGAAAGGGGTGTACCCTGTAGCACTGTTTGGAGTTGTGCGTAGGCTCCAGAGTACTGATTGTAGTTCGTCTGGCCAGCAACCCGCGGCCTGTTCGAGTGGCCGAAGGAGTCGCTTCTTGATGTCGCTGCAGACGAGCCCGTTCGCTTTTTTGACTTGACCGTTGGTCTGTGGATGTGCTATCGAGGAGTAGCTGATGTTGATTCCCAGATTCTCGCAGAATTCTTGGAATTCCTTGGATGTGTAGTTGGTCCCATTGTCTGTGATGATGCTGTGTGGCACTCCGAAACGGTAGACGATGCACTCGAAGAACTTGACTGCGTTGTTCCCTGATTGATTGGTCACTAGCATGGCCTCTATCCACTTGGTGAATTTGTCGACTGCGACCAGGGGGTAGACGTAGCCTCCTCGTGAGGACCTTTGGAGTTTTCCAACCATGTCGAGTCCCGACGAGGGCGCGACTGCCAGCATGGTGCCCGCAGGTCCCCTCATGGATGTCGAGGAGAACAACTCTTCCATCGGCCGTGGAGACGCATCATTGGAGTAATCCTGTGATGCTACGCTTGTATAGTTCGCCATTGATAACAACTAATGCTTTGGATCGCCGCGCGATGTGTCGTGCATTAGTCGGATCGTCCGGTAGCCTCTTGCTGAGAAGGTACATGATGTACGGTTGGGTACAGGATTGCTCGATCATCATGACGCTCATTGGTCCTTCGAGTCTTGTGTCCAGCTCCAAGTCATCGGGTGCCATTGGCTCACTAGGCGGCGTAGCCCCCGAGTCCGTTGCTACGCTTGTTTTCTTCTCTGCGGCATTTGGCTTGATGGAGCATTCACAGATGCGCTCGGGAAAGACTCCAGGTGGTATGGGGGCGCAGGTAGAGCCTATGTTGGCGAGTGCGTCCGCATCTTCATTGCTTTCGTGACCTATGTGCCGCAGCTCGCAGCCGTCGAAATCCCCTTCGAGTGTGTCGTATAGGTCACGGTAGGCGATCATGTTATCGTTCAGTGCGTCGCACTCGTGCATTGTCTAGTTGACGACCAGCTTGGAAACACAACCTAACTTTCAAAACATGGTGGGTCATAGTCTCTTTGATTGTTTTCAAAACAGGGTCCAATTTCTAGGCATGCATATTCTTAGCAATAAGTGGAATCATTCCAAACTCTCACTCGTTCTCGATACATTGACTGCCTAGTAGGTCCACTGATTATCGCAAGGTGTGCAGTTAATTTCAAAACACAGCGAAACTTTAAGAACACGGTGAGTCATAGTCTCTTTGATTATTTTCAAACACGGTCAAATTTCTAGGCATGCATATACTTAGCAATAAGTTGAATCATTCCAAAACACGGGCAAAATTTCAAAACAAGGTGAGCCATAGCCACTTTGATTGTTTTCAAAACACGGTCAAAATTCCAGGCATGCATAGTCTTAGTAATAAGTTGAATCATTCCAAACCGTCACTCGTTCTCGATACATTGACTGCCTGGTAGGTCCACTGAACAGATTATCACAAGGTGTGAAGTTAATTTCGAAACAAAGCCAAACTTTCACAACACGGTGAGTCATAGTCTCTTTGGTTGTTTTCAAAACATGGGCAAACTTTCAAGGCATGCATATTCTTAGCAAGAAGTTGAATCTTGCCAAACAACTCTCACTCGTTCTCGATACATTGACTGGCTGGTGGGTCCACTGAAATGATTATTGCAAGGTGTGAAGTTAATTTCGAAACACAGCCAAAATTTCAAAATACGATGAGTCATAGTCTCTTTGTTTGTTTTCAAAACACGGTCAAATTTCTAGGCATGCATATTCTTAGGAAGAAGTTGAATCTTTCCAAACTCTCACTCGTCTCCATACATTGACTGCCTGGTGGTGGGTCCACTAAACAGCCTTTTCGCAATGTGTGAAGTTAATTTCGAAACACAGCCAAAATTTCGAAACATGGTGATTCATAGCCTCTTTGATTGTTTTCAAAACACGCTCAAATTTCTAGGCATGCATATTCTTACTAATAACTTGAATCATTCCAAACTCTCACTCTCTCTCGATACATTGACTGCCTGGTGGGTACAGTGAACAGATTTTCGCAAGGTGTGAAGTTACTTTCAAAACACAGCAAAAATTTCAAAACACGGTGAGTCATAGTCTCTTTGGTTGTTTTAAAAATACAGTCAAAATTTTAAGCATGCATATTCTTAGCAAGAAGTAGAATCTTGCCAAACTGTCACTCATCTTAATACATTGACTTCCTAGTAGTAGATCCAATGAATAGATTTTTGCAAGGTGTGAACTTAATTTCGAAACACGGGCAAAATTTCAAAACACAGTGATTCATAGTCTCTTTGATGTATTTCAAAACATAGTCAAAAATTCTAAGCATGCATATTCTTAGCAAGAATTTGAATCCTTCCAAATAACTCTCACTCGTTCTCGATACATTAACTGCCTGGTGGGTCCACTGAACATATTATCACAAGGTGTGAAGTTAATTTCGAAACACAGCCAAAATTTCATAAAACGGTGAGTCATAGTCTCTTTGGTTGTTTTCAAAACACGGTCAAATTTCTAGGCATGTATATTCTTTGCAAGAAGTTGAATCTTTTCAAACTCTCACTCGTCTCGATACATTGACTTCTGGGTGCTGGGTCCACTGAACATAATTTTGCAAGGTGTGAAGTTAATTTTGAAACACAGCCAAACTTTCAAAACACGGTGAGTCATAATCTCTTTGATTATTTTCAAAACACGGTCAAATTTCTAGGCATGCATATTCTTAGCAAGAAGTTGAATCTTTCCAAACTCCCAATCATTTTCGATACATTGACTGCGGCCTGGTGGTTGGTCCATTGAACAGATTATCGCAAGGTGTGAAGTTAATTTCGAAACACAACAGAATTTCAAAAAATGATGAGTCATTGTCTCTTTGATTGTTTCCAAAACACGGTCAAATTTTGAGGCATGCATATTCTTAGCAAGAAGTTGAATCTTGCAAAATAACTCTCACTCGTTCTTGATACATTGACTACCTAGTGGGTCCACTGAACAGATTATCGCAAGGTGTGAAGTTAATTTTGAAACACAGCCAAAATTTCAAAACACGGTGAGTCATAAGTCTCTTTGGTTGTTTCCAAAATATGATCACATTTCTAGGCATGCATATTCTTAGCAAGAAGTTGAATCTTTCCAAACAACTCTCAATCGTTCTCAATAAATTGACTGCCTGGTGGGTCCACTGAAAATATTATCACAACTTGTGAAGTTAATTTCAAAACACAGCCAAAATGTCAAAACATGGTGAGTCATAGTGTCTTTGGTTGTTGTCAAAACACGGTCAAATTTCTAGCCATGCATATTCTTCACAAGAAGTTGAATATTTCCAAACTCTCACTCGTCTCCATGGATTGACAGCCTAGTGGTGGGTCCACTGAACATATTTTGGCACCGTGTGAAGTAAATTTTGAAACACTAGTAAAATTTCAAAACACGGTGAGTCATAGTCTCTTTGATTATTTTCAAAACACGGTCAAATTTGTAGGCATGCATATTCTTAGGAATGATTTGAATCTTTGCAAACTCTCACTCGTTCTTGATACATTGACTGCGGCCTGGTGGTGGGTCCACTGAACAAATTATCGCAAGGTGTGAAGTTAATTTCGAAACACAACCAAAATTTCAAAACTCGGTGAGTCATTGTCTCTTTGATTGTATCTAAAACACGGTCAAATTTCAAGGGATGCATATTCTTAACAAGAAGTTGAATCATTCCAAACAACTCTCACTCATTCTCGATACATTGACTTCCTGGTGGGTCCACTGAACAGATTATCGCAAGGTGTGAAGTTAATTTCGAAACACGGTCAAAATTTCAAAACAAGGTGAGCCATAGTCTCTTTGGTTGTTTCCAAAACATAGTCAAATTTCGAGGCATGCATATTCTTAGCAAGAAGTTGAATCTTGCCAAACAACTCTCACTCGTTCGCGATACGTTGACTGCCTAGTATGTCCACTAAACAGATTATGGAAAGGTGTGAAGTTAATTTCGAAACACATCCAAAATTTCAAAATAGGGTCAAATTTCTAGGCATGCATATTCTTAGAAAGAAGTTGAATCTTTCCAAACACTCACTCGTCTCCATACATTGACTGCCTAGTGGTGGGTCCACTAAACAGATTTTTGCAAGGGGTGAAGTTTATTTCAAAACACGGCCAAAATTACGAAACACGGTGAGTCATAACCTTTTTGATTGTTTTCAAAACACGGTCAAATTTCTAGGCATGCATATTCTTAGCTAGAAGTTGAATTTTTCCAAACTCTCACTCATTCTCGATACGTTAACTGCCTGGTGGTGGGTCCACTAAACATATTATCGCAACGGATGAAGTTAATTTCGAAACACAGCCAAAATTTCAAAACACGGTAAGTCATGGTCTCTTTGGTTGTTTTCAAAACATGGTCAAATTTCTAGGCATGCATATTCTTAGCAAGAAGTTGAATCTTTCCAAACTCTCACTCATCTCGATACACTGACTGCCTGGTGGTGGGTCCACTGAACAGATTTTCGCAAGGTGTGAAGTTAATTTCGAAACACGTGCAAAATTTCAAAACATAGTGAGTCATAGTCTCTTTTCATTATTTTCAAAACACGATCAAATATCTAGGCATGTATATTCTTAGCAAGAAGGTGAATCTTTCCAAACTCTCCTTCTCGATACATTAACTACCTGGTAGTGGGTCTAGTGAATAGATTATCGCAATGCGTGAAGTTAATTTCGAAACGCAACCAAAATTTCAAAACATGGGGAGTCATAGTCTCTTTGGTTGTTTTCAAAACAAGGTGAAATTTCTAGGCATGCATATTCTTAGGAAGAAGTTGAATCTTTCCAAACTCTCACTCGTCTTGATACATTGACTGCGGCCTTGTGGTGGGTCCACTAAACATATTTTTGTAATGTGTCAAGTTAAATTCGAAACACGGGAGAAATTTCAAAACACGATGAGTCATAGTCTCTTTGATTATTTTCAAAACATGGTCAAATTTCTAGGCATGCATATTCTTAGCAAGAAGTTGAATCTTTTCAAACTCTCACTCGTTCTCGATACATTAACTGCTTGATGGTGGGTCCACTAAACAGATTATCGCAAGGTGTGAAGTAAATTTCAAAACACAACCAAAATTTTAAAACACGGTGAGTCATAGTCTCTTTGATTATTTTCAAAACACGGTCAAATTTCGAGATATGCATATTCTTAGCAAGAAGTTGAATCTTGCCAAATAACTCTCACTCGTTCTTGATACATTGACTTCCTGGTGATGGGTACGTTTAATAGATTATCGCAAGGTGTGGAGTTAATTTCAAAACACAACCAAATTTCAAAACACGGTGAGTCATAGCCTCTTTGAATGTTTTCAAAACATGGTCAAATTTCTAGGCATGCATATTCTTTGCAAGAAGTTTAATCTTTCCAAACAATTCTCACTCGTTCTTGATACATTGACTGCATGGTGGGTCCACTGAACAGATTATCGCAAGGTGTGAAATTAATTTTGAAACATAGCCAAAATTTCAAAACATAGTGAGTCATAGTGTCTTTGGTTGTTTCCAAAACATGGTCAAATTTCGAGGCATGCATATTCTTAGCAAGAAGTTGAATCTTTCCAAACAACTCTCACTCATTCTCGATACATTGAATGGCTGGTATGTCCACCGAATAGATTATGGCAAGGTGTGAAGTTAATTTCGAAACACAGCCAAAATTTCAAAACACGGTGAGTCATAGTCTCTTTGGTTGTTTTCAAAACACGGTCAAATTTATAGCCATGCATAATTTTCACAAGAAGTTGAATCTTTCCAAAGTCTCACTCGCCTCCATAAATTGGCTGCCTAGTGGTGGGTCCACTAAACATATTTTCAGAAGGTGCGAATTTAATTTCAAAACACGGGCAAAATTTCAAAACACAGTGAGTCATAGTCTCCGTGATTATTTTCAAAACATGGTCAAATTTCTAGGCATGCATATTCTTAGCAAGAATATGAATCTTTCCAAACTCTCACTCATTCTCGATACATTGACTACCTGGTGGTGGGTCCACTGAACTTATTTTCGCAAGGTGTGAAGTTAATTTTGGAACACGTGCAAAATTTCAAAACATAGTGAGTCATAGTCTCTTTGATTATTTTCAAAACACAGTCAAATTTGTAGGGATGCATATTCTTAGCAAGAAGTTGAATCTTTCCAAACTCTCACTCCTACTCGATACATTAACTTCTTGGTGGTGGGTCCAGTGAATAGATTATCGCAAGGTGTGAAGTTAATTTGGAAACACAACTAAAATTTCAAAACACGGTGAGTCATAGTCTCTTTGGTTGTTTTCAAAATACGGTGAAATTTATAGGCATGCATATTCTTAGGAAGATGTTGAATCTTTCCAAATTCTCACTCGTCTTGATACATTTACTGTGGCCTGGTGGTGGGTCCACTGAACAGATTTTCGGAAGGTGTGAAGTTAAATTCGAAACACGGGCAAAATTTCAAAATACGGTGAGTCATAGTCTATTTGATTATTTTCAAAACATGGTTAAATTTCTAGGCATGCATATTCTTAGCAAGAAATTGAATCATTTCAAACTCTCACTCGTTCTCGATACATTAACTACCTGATGGTGGGTCCACTAAACAGATCATCGCAAGGTGTGAAGTTAATTTCGAAACACAACCAAAATTTCAAAACACGGTAGGTCATAGTCTCTTTGATTGTTTTGAAAACACGGTCAGATTTCAAGGCATGCATATTCTTAGCAAGACGTTGAATCTTGCCAAATAACTCTCACTCGTTCTCGATATATTGACTGCCAGGTGGTGGGTCCATTTAACAGATTATCGCAAGGTGTGGAGTTAATTTCGAAACACAACCAAATTTCAAAACACGGTGAGTCATAGCCTCTTTGATTGTTTTCAAAACTTGGTCAAATTTCTAGGCATGCATATTCTTTGCAAGAAGTGTAATCTTTCCAAATAACTCTCACTTGTTCTTGATAAATTGACTGCCTTGTGGGTCCACTGAACAGATTATCGGAAGGTGTGAACTTAATTTCGAATAAAACCGAGAAATAGTACGTAGTAGAGAGTAGCGAAATGAATTGCCTTGGCTGTGTGGTCAGGCAACAAGGCTTTATACAATCGCTAGGCATCGGGGCCCACCTAGGACGTGCATTTGAGTAGCTGTGTCTCTGGCGTCTCCCTAGGAACCGTGGTATGATGACAACTGCATCTGAGCAGTACAGGACTATAGTACACTACTGAAGTGTTACTTCATGAATCAGTGAGGAGGAGTACTCGAGTACTACTCCGTACTACTAGAACCTTACTGCCACCACTGAACGCTGCCCGCTGCCCAAGGAGTAGTAAAAAGACGCAAATAGACATCGCCGCCTGCCACCCACCGCCCGCATATGCCTACCTACTAGAGTAGTAGTATAGTAAAAAAGAAGACATATGTATTACTATTGGAGTACTGGTAGTACAACTCAAGTATAAAAATACATATACTCACTAGAGTACTAGTTCAAACGTACTACTACTACTAGTACTCTGTATCTAGAAAAGCTTTAACCACAAAAAGAAATGGAGAAGAGAAACGAGTCTGCTATGCCGAGAAAGAAATAGCTAGAAGAGATAAGCACATAGTGTAAATAAAATGCAGATGGTGTTGAAGACATGCATGCAGTCCTCGTTCTCTCCCCCGCAACACTGTACACTTTGCGCCAGGCCCCAGGTTTCTCTGTCTCTCTTTAGGTGTAGACCTTCTCCATTTCCAAAAAAAGGCGTAGACCTTGTTACCACTCATGCGGGTAGGATCTGTTTGTCTGGTACAGTACTGTACAGGGTAATAAGTGCCTAATTTACTCTCACCTGTCAACTTTTTGTGGCCTTCATTCAAAAAAAACTCAATGTTGCATAAAAATTCAGGACTGTGGGCACTACATCGGTGATCCGAGCTTCCAGGGAACCACTCCAACGCTGGGCGCGTCGGTAGATTCCACCAAGAGCTAGCTGGTGATGGACAAAGATGAGCTAGCACTAATAACTGTTATATGCCCCCACGACGGCTACCTCACCATGGTCGCCTACCACGAGCTCGATGACCACAAGGCCACATGCCCATACAGCCCGTGCGGCTGCACGGAGGTCGGCTGCATATTCACCGCCTCGCTGGTCGAGCTCCTTTTGCACCTCAACGGCGTCCACAAGGTACAAGTGCATAGGCTATCATACTGCCATCCCAAGGAGTGTATAGTAATAATGCCGTTACCGTCCTTTCCGCCATCCATGATCATCATCTATGGTGATGACGCTATCATGTTCAGCCTCATCATTAGCAAGCTCGGCCATGCCGCCGCCGTTTCCTCGGTATGTGTTAGGGCGGCCTAGTGCTCGTGGCCCCGGTACAGGGTGAAGCTGTGTGCGACTGGCCCACAGTCGCCGGTGGACTTCTTAACGGACACCCTTAATGGGGTCATTGAGACGACGAGCTGCGTGTCACCAGGCAGTGTTGGCCTTGAAGATCCAACGTTCCTCATGGTGCCGCAGCGGTACATTACCGCGGCTGATGGATAGTACGGGACGATCAAGGTGTTGTCTTTCTGCGTTTGCATCGACCGGATGAATTGATCTTAATCTTTGGCTAAGTCATCCTAATGCGATGGTAATGATGTATTACTAGTTAATTTAGTTGTAGAAAAGTATCGCTCATTTACTAGTTAATGTAGTAGTAGTCGGAGGTAGGGTCTCTTTTGGCACTAGGAAGGGTGTATTTTGGATGTAAACTGTCTTTGTTGCTAATGTTTATATTTTGTATTTTAAGTATTTTCTAAAATTGTTCAACTACTACTCCATGTGCCCACTACTAGGGGGACTCGGATCATCATGCCCCCCGTATCTACCTCCCAATATTCATCTGATGGGCAAAAGTGATCCAAAGCAATGTAGAAAAGAAAACATCTCACTCTTACGCCCCAGTTTTCAACTATGTTTAATTTTTTAGACACTAGACAATAAAAACATTTTGTCAGTCATTAATAGTACAAATACATGCATATATTTATTAAAAAAAATATAGACATATAATTTTAACAAATTTGCATAAATTAATTTTCATACTTTTGTCTACACATTATATATAATAGTGGTAAGATAAGAAAAGAAAGACCATCAATAGTATATTCTCGATGCTAAAATGGAAATGAAGATCCAACGTCTAAAATGTTGGGACTCGAGTCTTGATCCAATGGTCAATATTCAAAGTTATTCGTAAACTATACAATGCTAAGAAAAAATTAGAAACATGTGTTTGGACACCTTTGAATACAAAACATGCTCTAGCTTCTTCACAATGTGTATTGGCCTACGGTGTATGAACATTCCTTGTTTTGACCCGAACAGCCAAGGTCATGACCATATTGATATCATATATAGTTTATGATACAGTTCCCGCATCTGGTAGATTTGTGCTTCTTATTCAACAAGATATGTTGAAAGTGAGCAGTGCGCTATTTTCTTTTGTTAAGCAAGTATACTAGTCTTACCATTACCACTATCTTAACACTATATGGTGTACGAAAAACTTTGAATATTAATTGTTGGATCAAGACTCACGAATCCCAACATTTCCATCTATTGCATCTTGTTTTCCATTCTAGCATGTAGAAGATTCTATTGATAGTCTTCATCACAATGAAATGATATATCCACAAACCTCAAAACACACTTCTCCATCATTCTAAAATCTTCCCCTCATTTCTATAGACCAAGTTACCCAAATTTTCAAGTATTTGACTTTAGGGTCCATTGTGCTAAATGTATGGACTTGGATTATTTTTCATTTTTTGATGTCCTTGGTGTAACATGTGTACATATCCACTTACCGTGTTAATTAATTGAAGAATCTCGCTCCCTCGGGACATATACCTTAGTCAAAACTAGTATGAAGAGTATGGCTCAATGAGCTGCTCTCTCGAGAAGGAGCCGTAACCGACTTTTTCCCTTCTCGGTTTTAGGGTCCTTTGTGCTAAATGTATGGACCCTCGATGTAATTTTCCCTTTTTATGTCCTTGGTGCAAAATGTAGTACTCCCACCATCCATTTAAAATTCTAACCAAAAAGTTTAAGTGGTGAAATTTAAAAGAATTTAAGCTTACTTGTCAATGAGTATGAACATTCTTGGATTTCAAGCCGAACGACCAAGGTCAAGGCAATATCAACATCATATTTTATGTTGATGACCCCATATCAGCAAATTTGCATGGAAACAGATCTGGCCATATTTTGAAACAATCAAAGAAGATGTAGTATGAAGAGTTTGACTCAGATTAGCTGATCTCTCGAGAAGGAGCCAAACTAGAAAGTTTTCCTATTAGGGTCCTTTGTGGAAAATGTATGGACCTCGATGTAATAATTTTCCTTTTTTAGGTCCTTGATGTAAAATGTACTCACACCGACCGTGTAAAATGTTAACCTAAAATTAAATGGTGAAATTTAAACGAATTTAACCTTAGTTGTCAACAAGTATGAACATTCTTGGATTTCAAACCGAACGACCAAGGTCAAGGCCATATCAACATCATACTATATGCTGATGATCCCATGTTAGAGAATTTGCATGGCAATAGATCTGACCATGTTTTGAAAACAAACAAAGAGGAAGTAGTATTAAGATTTTGGCTGCAGGTGATCCCTCGAGAATGAGCCGAACCAGATTTTTTTATTTTAGGGTCCTTTATGCTAAATGTATATGGACCTCGATGTAATTTTTACTTTTTTGAGGTCCCTGATGTAAAATGTACTCCGATCGACCGTCTAAAGTTCTAACCTAAAAGTAAGTGGTGAAATTTAAATGAATTGAAGCTTAGTTCTCAACGAGTATTAACCATTCTTGTATTTCAAGACGAACGACCAAGGTAAAGGCCATATCTACATCATACTTTCTGTTGATGATCCCATATCCAAGAATTTGCATGCCGACAAATTTGGCCATATTTTGAAAACAATCAAAGATGAAGTAGTATGAAGAGTATGGCTCGATTAGCTACTCTCTAGAGAAGGAGCTGAACCCGACTATTTTCCTTGCTTAATTTTAGGGTCCTTTGTGCTAAATGTATGGACCTCGATGTAATTTCCCCCTTTTGTTAGGTCTAAAAGTGTAAGTGGTAAAATTTAGACAACTTTAAGATTACTTGTAAATGAGTATGAGCATTCTTGGATTTCAAGCCGAATGACCAAGGTCATGGCCATATCAACATTATACTTTGTGCTGATGATCCCATGTTAGAGAATTTGCATGGCAACAGATTTGGCCATGTTTTGAAAACAATCGAAGAGGAAGTAGTATTAAGAGTTTGGCTCAGATCAGCTGATCTCTCGAGAATGAGCCAAACTAGGATTTTTCTTTTAGGGTCCTTTATGCTAAATGTATAAGGACCTCGATGTAATTTTTGCTTTTTTGAGGTCTGTGATGTAAAATGTACTTCGATCGACCGTGTAAAGATCTAACCAAAAAGTATTGTGGTGAAATTTAAATGAATTTAAGCTTAGTTGTAAATGAGTATGAAGCATTCTTGTATTTCAAGACGAACCACCAAGGTCAAGGCCATATCTACATCATACTTTATGCTGATGATCCCATATCCAAGAATTTGCATGCTGGAAAATTTGGCCATATTTTGAACACAATCAAAGATGAAGTAGTATGAAGAGGAGTATGGCTCGATCAGCTACTCTCTCGAGAAGGAGCCGAACCCGACTATTCCTTGCTTAATTTTAGAGTCCTTTGTGCTCAATGTATGGACCTCGATGTAATTTCCCCCCTTTTAGGTCTAAAAGTGTAAGTGATGAAATTTAGGAAATTTTAAGCTTACTTATCAACAAGTATGAACATTCTTGGATTTCAAGCCGAATGGCCAAGGTCAAGGCCATATCAACATCATACTTTATATGATGATGATGATCCAATGTCACAGAATATGCATGGAAATAGATCCGGCCATGTTTTGAAAACAATCAAAGATGAAGTAGTATCAAGAATTTGGCTCAGATCATCTAATCTCTCGAGAAGGAGCCGAACTAGAAATTTTTGCTTTTAGGGTCCTCTATGCTAAATGTATGGAGCTCGATCTAATTTATGCTTTTTTGAGGTCCCTGATGTAAAATGTACTCTGATCGACCGTGTAAAGATCTAACCTAAAAGTAAGTGGTGAAATTTATACGAATTTTAGCTTAGTTGTCAACGAGTATTAACCATTCTTGTATTTCAAGACGAACGACCAAGCTCAAGGCCATATCTACATCATACTTTATGTTGATGATCCCATATCCAAGAATTTGCATGCCGACAAATTTGGCCATATTTTGAAAACAATCAAAGATGCAGTAGTATGAAGAGTATGGCTCGATCAGGTACTCTCTAAAGAAGGAGATGAACCCGACTTTTTTCTTTGCTTAATTTGAGGGTCCTTTGTGCTAAATGTATGGACCTCGATGTAATTTCCCCCTTTTGTTAGGTCTAAAAGTGTAAGTGGTGAAATTTAGACAATTTTAAGCTTACTTGTAAATGAGTATGAGCATTCTTGGATTTCAAGCCGAATGACCAAGGTCATGGCCATATCAACATTATACTTTGTGCTGATGATCCCATGTTAGAGAATTTGCATGGCAACATATTTGGCCATGTTTTGAAAACAATCAAAGAGGAAGTAGTATTACGAGTTTGGCTCAGATCAGCTGACCTCTCGAGAATGAGCCAAACCAAATTTCTTTTCTTTTATGGTCCTTTATGCTAAATGTATATGGACCTCGATGTAATTTTTTCTTTTTGAGGTCCGTGATGTCAATGTACTTCGATCGATCGTGTAAAGTTCTAACCGAAAAGTATTGTGGTGAAATTTAAACGAATTTAAGCTTAGTTGTCAATGAGTATGAAGCATTATTTTATTTCAAGACAAACCACCAAGGTCAAGGCCATATCTACATCATACTTTATGCTGATGATCCCATATCCAAGAATTTGCATGCTGACAAATTTGGCCATATTTTGAACACAATCGAAGACGAAGTAGTATGAAGAGGAGTATGGATCGATCAGCTACTCTCTCGAGAAGGAGCCAAACCCGACTATTTTCCTTGCTTAATTTTAGGTTCCTTTGTGCTCAATGTATGGACCTTGATGTAATTTCCCTATTTTAGGTCTAAAAGTGTAAGTGGTGAACTTTAGACGATTTTAAGCTTACTAATCAACAAGTATGAACATTCTTGGATTTAAAGCCGAACGACCAAGGTCAAGGCCGTATCAACATCATACTTTATATGATGATGATGATCCAATGTCACAGAATTTGCATGGCAATAGATCTGGCCATGTTTTGAAAACAATCAAAGATGAAGTAGTATCAAGAATTTGGATCAGATCATCTGATCTCTAGAGAAGGAGCCGAACCAGAAAATTTTCCTTTTCAGGTCCTTTATGCTAAATGTACGGACCTCGATGTAATTTATGCTTTTTTGAGGTCCCTGATGTAAAATGTACTCTGATCGACCGCATAAAGTTCTAACCTAAAAGTAAGTGGTGAAATTTAAATGAATTTAAGCTTAGTTGTCAACGAGTATGAACCATTCTTGTATTTCAAGACGAACGACCGAGGTCAATTCCATATCTACATCATACTTTATGCGGATGATCCCATATCCAAGAATTTGCATGCCTGCAAATTTGGCCATATTTTGATGACAATCAAAGATGAAGTAGTATGAAGAGTGTGGCTCGATCAGCTACCCTCTCGAGAAGGAGCCGAACTCGAATATTTTTCTTGCTTAATTTTAGGATGCTTTTTGTTAAATGTATGGACCTTGATGTAAATTTTCCCCTTTTTAGGTCCTTCTTGTAAAATGTACTCCCACCGATCATGTTAAATTATAACCTAAAAGTAAGTGGTGAAATTTAAACGAATTTCAGCTTATAGTTGTCAACGAGTATGAGCATCCTTGGATTTCAAGCCGAATGACCAAAAGGTCAAGGCCATATCTCTACATCAAACTTTATGCTGATGATCCCATATCCAAGAATTTGCATGCCGAAAAAATTGGCCATATTTTGAAACCAATCAAAGATGAAGTAGTATGAAGAGTGTGGCCCGATCAGCTACTCTCTCGATAAGGAGCCGAACCCAACTTTTTTCTTTGCTCAAATTTAGGGTCATTAGTGCTAAATGTGTGGACCTCGATGTAATTTTCCCTTTTTTAGGTTCTTGATGTAGAATGTACTCCCACCGACCATGTCAAATACTAACGTAAAAGTAAGTGGTGAAATTTAAATTAATTTAAGCATAATTGTCAACGAGTATGAAAAAATATTGGATTTCAAGGCGAACGACCATAAGGTCAAGGCTATATCTCTACATCAGACTTTCTGTTGATGATCCCATATGCAAAAATTTGCATGCCAACAAATTTGGCCATAGTTTGAAAACAATCGAAGACGAAGTAGTATGAAGAGTGTGGCTTGATCAGCTAATCTCTCGAGCAGGAGCCGAACCCGACTGTTTTCTTTGCTCAATTTTAGGGTCCTTTGTGCTAAATGTGTGGACCTCGATGTAATTTTCCCTTTTTTAGGTCCTTGATGTAGAATGTACTCCCACCGACCATGTAAAATGCTAACCTAAAAGTAAGTGGTGAAATTTCAATGAATTTAAGCATAGTTGTAAACGAGTATGAAAAAATCTTGGATTTCAAGGCGAACAACCACAAGGTCAAGGCCATATCTCTACACCAGACTTTATGCTCATGATCCCATATCCAAGAATTTGCATGCCGACAATTTTTGCCATCTTTTGAGAACAATCGAAGATATTAAAAACAAAAAATAATCAATTTCAATTTTCCAAGTGATAGGAATTTATTTTCTAAAAAGTAAGTTAGAAGAATTTATTTCCTTTTTTCTATTAAAAACTAATGAGTGAGAAGAGACTATCAGCATAGAGGAGGCAACGAGAGAGCTGCGAAGAGGAGGATTTGAAGGCGGTGGAATGTCAGAGCAAATCTGAGATGGGTTCCTGGCACGAGGTATAGGGTATAGTGAGTAGAGTAAATTTCAGGACCACAATATATATGCAAGCAAAACAAAATGTGTTTTCTCTCTCCTTCACTCCCCCATCACCACCCCCACACTCCGGCCAACTGATCTCTCCCTCGTCCACAACATGGCGCTGCGCACGCGCGTCGACCGACAACCTGCCTTGTGTCGGTGGCTCTGTGTCTTTGTCTGGCATGTTCGTCAGCTGTGTTGGTGGGAACCATTTTGGTCCTTACAATAGAGTAGCAATTCAAACTTTCCCGGTTTCGAAATTTTCACTTCCTTCACAAACATCTGGGGGAAGGATATTCAATAGATTGTCATTTGCAGTACTACTAGTACTATAGGGTACAGTGAGTAGTACCAAAAGAAACTTTTTTTTGACGAGTAGTACCAGAAGAAACTTCATTCAACCATTAACATAGCAACACGAATTTACATATATGGGACTCGCTGCTGAACTAGTGCAGGTCTGGCGCCTCCTAGCACCTAGTCTGCACCGCCAGCGACAGCTCGTGACATCGGCACCAACGACAACTCCAGGGATAGAGCCGGCTCCTGACTCATCGGCACCTCCGGATAAGGCGGTGGCACCTCCTGAGCCATCAGCGGCACCACTGGATAATGAGGCAGCACCTCCGGAGCCATCGACAACTCCGGGAGAACATTGTGGATGAAGTTGCCGTTATTTGGGAACATGTTGGTGAAAATGTTGGCGCCAGTGAACACCACCATCTCGCAGCCGCAGTGGAAGGCATGGCCATAGAGGAGATAGGAATCCCTAAAGTTGAAGAACTTGACCTTCAACGTCCCATCCGGATTGTCGTAGAGGCTATACATCTGGTACTTGTCGTAGAAGCAAACTCCAAGAAACCTTCCAGAACCTTCCGGAACATACCCGAAGCAATACGAAGTCCGGAGGGAAGACGAAGTGGCGCACCAGGGCGGCCACACCTAGTGGCGGCGCGGCCTGGGGGCGCGCCACCAGGGGTGTGGGCCCCCTGGTGCTCCACCGACCTTGCCCTTCCTCCTATAAAAGCCTCCCAGGACGAAAACCCTAAGTACCCCGATCAAAGACCCGAAAAATTCCATGAAAGAGTCTATAGCCGCCATCATCTCCATCCCTAGATCAGGACGGATCCGAAGCTCTTCCCGGCACCCTGTCGGAGGGGAGAGATCACCCCGAAGGCCTTCTTCATCACCATGACTTCCTCCGGTGTGATGCGTGAGTAGTTCATCCCTGGACTACGGGTCCATGTAGTAGCTAGATGGTTGGTTCTCCTCCTTTGTGCTATCATGTTCAGATCTTGTGAGCTCTGTTCATGATCCAGATCATCTATTTGTAATCCTACATGTTGTGTTTGCGAGGATCCGATGGATATTGAGATGCTATTTCAGATTGATTATTGATTCTATCATGTCTATGTTATTTGTGATCTTGCATGCTTTCCGTTGTTAGTAGCTATCATGGCATAGATGCTAGCAACTCCAAGAGGGAGTATTTATTCTCGATAGTGGGTTCATGCCTCTAGTAATATGGGGAAGTGAGAGGAATCTCTAATGTACTAGATGTGTTGTTGCTACTAGGGAGAAAACAGCAATCCTTTGTCCATAGGGAAATCGTATTGTTTACTTTACACACTTTGCTTAATGCAATTATATGTTTCTTGCACCGTAATATTGGAGGGGGTTCAGATGATAACCTGAAGGTAGATTATTAGTCATAGATGTAGTTGGATTACAGTCTCTGTATAATGTTGTAATGCCCAATCAAATCTCATAGGAGTCAAGATGATTAGTATATACATGTATGCTTTCATGGTGTCTGTCAATTTCCCCGCTGTAATTTGTTCACCCAACATGTCATCTATCTTAAGGAGAATCACCTCTAGTGAACTATGGACCCCGGTCCATTCTTTTACAATAAATCTACCATCTACTATTTACTGTTTTACTGTTTACTTTCTGTAAGCAATTACTATCTTCCACGCAATACGTTTCATCCTTTGTTTTCAGCAAAACCGGTGAGATTGACAACCTCACTTTAAGTTGAGGAAAAGTTTTGTGGTTGTGTTGTGCAGGATTCCAAGTTGCTAGCAACACCTTGCAGTTGTTTCCTTACTCCTACTGGTTTGATAACCTTGGTTTCATAACTGTGGGAAAACATGTTGTTGTGCTCATCATACCTTCCTCTTGGGTTTCCCAACGAGCTCGATATATTTTGAGCCATCAAGCCTTTTTTCTGGCGCCGTTGCCGGGGAGTCAAGGACAACTTCACAAGGGGAGTCCCTCATAACCAATCACTTTATTTTTTTTGGTTTGCTTAGTTTATTTTTGCTTTGTTTGCTTGTTTCTTATATCAAAAACGCATAAAAAATTAGTTGTATTGTTTTGCTTCCTTTACTAAAAACACAAAAAATGAATACTTCTGAAAATACTATGTTGTGTGACTTCACCTGCACCAACAACAATGATTTCATGTGCACACCTATGATGGGTTCGTAGCATGGAAAACAAAAAAATTCTACCGCAAGAACGAACAAACCCAGATCTAATCTAGATAAAAGCCAAGATCTAATCTATTAGATATGAACAACGAGATAGATAGGAACTAACCCTCGTAGATCCGAAAGCGTTAACGAGATTAGATCTCGTGGTTGATGTAGTCGAGCACTTGCCGATCTCAAGATCGTGTGGACGATCCTTCCAGCGTCGCGTTCCAGCAGTGCTTCCGCAGTCGGTCAAGTGGATGATCCTTCCGGCGCTGCGTTTCGGCAGCGCTTCCGCAGTCGGTCACACGTGCAGAGTCGAAGCAGACCTTCCTCTCCTCGTTCCAGCGAGCAGCGGAGGTAGTAGATCTTCTCCACGGAATCGAAGCAGCATGACGGCGTGGTGGTGGTGGTGGAGTAGAGAATTCTGCAGGGTTTCGCCCATGCCTGTGCAGAAGAAAGGAGGAGGAGAGAGGCGGCGGAGATTGGGTGTTGTAGAGGAGGAGCAAGGGGTGGCGCCTCCCCCTTCTATTTAAAGGAGGGAAGGCGCCTGGGGAGGGGGAGTCCTAGTAGGACTCCCCACCTCCTTGGCCGGCAGATTGGGGAGGGGGAGGAGTCCTCCTCCCCCACGACTCCTTGTCTTGACCCACCAGGATTCCTTGATCCCTTCCTTGGTTTTCAAGCAAACTCAAAGAAACCTTCCAGAACCTTCCGGAACATTCCGAAACCTTCTAGAATCCTCATAAAAATACTCCGAAACATTTCCTAACTCAGAAAATTATCCCCAATATATGAATCTTATTCTCCGGACAATTCCAGATCTCCTCGTGATGTCCCGGATCCATTCCGAGACTCCGAACAGCATTCGGTCTCCAACGCATATTCCATATCTACTTAAAACAACTTCGAACCTTAAGTGTGTCACCCTACGGTTCGTGAATATGTAGACATGATAGAGACACATCTCCTATCAATAACCATCAGCGGGACCTGGAGATCCATAATGGCTCCCACATACACAACGATGACTTCGTGATCGATAGAACCATTTACATACGAAACCAATTGCCTTTGTCACGCGATACTATACTTTTCCGAGGTTTGATCGTCGGTATCTCCATACCTAGTTCTACCTCGTTACTGACAAGTACTCTTTACTCATTCCGTGATATGTCATCCCTTGTGACCCAGTCATATGCTTGCAAGCTAACTAGATGACATTCCACCGAGAGGGCCCAGAGCATATCTATGCGTCATATGGATGGACAAATCCCAATCTTGGTCCATGCGCTTCAACACATACTTTCAGAATACCCAATGACACCTTTATGACCACCCAGTTACGAAGCGGTGTTTGATGTCATCAAAGTACCCATCCGGTGATGGTGATTAACATAACCTCATGGTCGAAGGATTAGGTTACTATGTATTTTAAAGCTTATAGCAAACGAACTTAATGACTTGATCTTATGCTATGCTTACTACGGGTGTGTGTCCATCACATCATTCTCCTAATGATATGATCTTGTTATTAACGACATCCAATGTCCATGATCAGGAAACCATGATCATCCATTAATCAACAAGCTAGTTTAACAAGAGGCTTACTAGGGACTCTTTTATGTTTACAAAACACACAAGTATTAATGTTTCCGGTTGATACAATTATAGCATGGAATGTAAACATTTATCATAAACATAAAGATATAATAATGACCACTTTATTATTGCCTCTTGGGCATATCTCCAACAGTCTCCCACTTGCACTAGAGTCAATAATCTTGTTAAAAACTTGTGCATTCAACACCCATGGCTTTCTGGTGTTGTATAGACACTATTGCTAGTGGTAAACATAATCTTCGGATTTGACACTTCCAGGTCTGTGTGTATTTGCATGTCCTTGCGTCTCTAGGCATTACTCATTCTCCAATGAGATGGCATTGTATAAATTTGGTCCTTTGGTGAGACCTTTAGTTCCGTGGGATTAAATTATGTTGATACAATTGTCATACAATGTATCTTCATAGTATTATCCCGCTATGAACCACACCTAGTTTGATAACAAACTACTTAACACAAATGCCCTCCTTTGCTGCTACTATAGCAGTTATATACTTAGCCTTTTGTCGTAGTATCCGTCACAATATCTCAACTTTGGAACTCATCTAAATCCATCATGGAACATCCTTTCCATTATATTGTGCCACCCATAGTCTAAATTGAGATTAATTTAATTTGTATCTTGTGACAAAACTGGTATCAATGTAACACTTTACAATGAACTACCTTTAACTATTTGTCACTTATACATAATATATTCTTAGTTCTTCCAAAGCTCATACGAATATCTTTACTATTGTCCAATGATCATCTTATGAATCATTCTGGTATATGCTCATAACATTTAGAGCATAGGACATATCTGGATGTGTACATCTCAAAGAATGATTGATCAAAATATTCTTGTGATTTCACCAAGTGTCAAAACACTTGAATCTCGTGTCAACACACTTGAATCTTGATTTAGTCCTTTCCGTGCGTCAAGAACCTTTATTTGTTGTTTCCATATTAAACTCATTCAACATCTCATATATGTACATTTGGCAAAACCATATTAGCGCCTCAATCTATTCATATAGACATTGATGCCTAATTCTTGGGTTATGCCTAATTCTTTCATCGAAATGAAATTCTTAACCTAGTGTCAAATAAAAGATACATCATTTCTAATCAACAATATGTCTTTCACATAATGTATTATAAATATGTCTTAGCGCTCCCACATAATTTCCTGCAAAAATGCAAGCATCTTCATCGTCTCTGAAGATTCCAACTCCGCTATGCTTACTTCAACCATTGAAGTTTTGCATACTCTTTTAGCATCCTTTGAATTAACAAAACCCTTTGGATCGTGTCATGTACACGTCCTAGTTAACCATTCTATTAGAAGAACTTGTTTTTTTTGTTCAACTACCATATACCAAAATATATGTAGTGGTTGCTACATTAATCCATCCAGACTAAATATCGCTATGAAAGATCAAAATCTTATCATAGTCAATTCCTTGTGATGGGTTCATAGCATGGAAAACAAAAAATTTCTACCGCAAGAACGAACAAAACCTAGATCTAATCTAGATAAAAGCCAAGATCTAATCTATTAGACATGAGCAACGAGATAGATGGGAACTAACCCTTGTAGATCCGAAAGCGTTAACGAGATTAGATCTTGTGGTTGATGTAGTCGATCACTTGCCGATCTCAAGATCGTGTGGACGATCCTTCCGGCGTCGCGTTCCAGCAGCGCTTCCGCAGTCGGTCAAGTGGACGATCCTTCCGGCGCCGCGATTCGGCAGCGCTTCCGCAGTCGGTCACACATGCGGAGTCGAAGCAGACCTTCCTCTCCCTGTTCCAGCGAGCAGCGGAGGTAGTAGATCTTCTCCACGGAATCCCAGCAGCACGACGGCGTGGTGGTGGTGGTGGAGTAGAGAATTCTGCATGGCTTCGCCTATGCCTGTGCAGAAGAAAGGTGGAGGAGAGAGGCGGCAGAGATTGGGAGTTATGGGAGCAAGAGTGGAGGGGGCGCCCCTGCCCCTCTATTTAAGGGGGGTGAGGCGCCATGGGAGGGGGAGACCTTGTAGGACTCCCCTTCCTCTAGGCCGGCGGATTGGGGAGTTGGGGGAGGAGTCCTCCTCCCCACGACTCCTAGTCTTGACCCACCAGGACTCCTTGATCCCTTCCTTGGTTTTCAAGCAAACTCCAAGAAACCTTCCAGAACATGCCGGAACATTCCGAAACCTTCTAGAACCCTCATACAAACACTCCGGAACATTTCCTAACTCAGAAAATGATCTCCAATATATGAATCTCATTCTCCGGACCATTCCGGATCTCCTCGTGATGTCTCGAATCCAATCCGGAGACTCCGAACAACATTCGGTCTCCAATGCATATTCCATATCTACTTAAAAACAACTTCGAACCTTAAGTGTGTCACCCTACGGTTCGTGAATATGCAGACATGACAGAGACACATCTGCTATCAATAACCATCAGCGAGATCTGGAGATCCATAATGGCTCCCACATACTCAACGATGACTTCGTGATCGATTGAACCATTTACATACGAAACCAATTCCCTCTGTCACGCGATACTATACTTATCCGAGGTTTGATCATCGGCATCTCCATACCTAGTTCTACCTCATTACTGATAAGTAATCTTTACTCGTTCCATGATATGTCATCCCTTGTGACCCAGTCACATGCTTGCAAGCTAATTAGATGATATTCCACCGAGAGGGCCCAGAGCATATCTATCCGTCATATGGATGGACAAATCCTAATCTTGGTCCATGCGCTTCAACACATACTTTCAGAATACCCAATGACACCTTTATAACCACCCAGTTACGAAGCGGCGTTTGATGTCATCAAAGTACCCATCCGGTCATGGTGATTAACACAACCTCATGGTCGAAGGATTAGGTTACTATTCATTCAAAAGCTTATAGCAATATGAACTTAATGACTTGATCTTATGCTATGCTTACTACGGGTGTGCGTCCATCACATCATTCTCCTAATGATATGATCTTGTTATTAACGACATCCAATGTCCATGATCAGGAAACCATGATCATCCATTAATCAACAAGCTAGTTTAACAAGAGGCTTACTAGGGACTCTTTTATGTTTACAAAACACACAAGTATTAATGTTTCCGGTTAATACAATTATAGCATGGGATGTAAACATTTATCATAAACATAAAGATATAATAATAACCACTTTATTATTGCCTCTGGGCATATCTCCAACAGTCTCCCACTTGCACTAGAGTCAATAATCTAGTTAAAAACTTGTGCATTCAACACCTATGGCTTTCTGGTGTTGTATAGACACTATTGCTGGTGGTAAACAAAATCTTCGGATCTGACACTTCCAGGTCCGTGTGTATTTGCATGTCCTTGCGTCTCTATGCATTACTCTTTCTCCAATGATATGGCATAGTATAAATTTGGTCCTTTGGTGAGACCTTTAGTTCCTTCGGCTCAAAATATGTTGATATCATTGTCACACAATATATCTTCATAGTATTAGCCCGCTAGGAACCACACCTAGTTTGATAACAAACTACTTGACGCAAAGGCCCTCATTTACTGCTACAATAGTAGTCATATACTTAGCCTTTTGTTGTAGTATCTGCTACAATGTTTTAAATTTGGTACTCAACCAAATCCGTTATGGAACTTCCTTTCCATTACATTGTGCCACCCATAGTTTAAATTGAGATAAACTTAATTTTTATCTTGTGACAAAATTAGTATCAATGTAAGGCTTTATAATGAACTACCTTTAACTATTTGTCACTTATACATCGTATATTCTTAGTTCTTCCAAAGCTCATAAGAATATCTTTACTATTGTCCAGTGATCATCTTATGAATCATTCTGGTATATGCTCATAACATTTAGAGCATAGGACATATCTGGATGTGTACATCTCAAAGAATGATTGATCAAAATATTCTTGTGATTTCACCAAGTGTCAAAACACTTGAATCTCGTGTCAACACACTTGAATCTTGATTTAGTCCTTTCCGTGCGTCAAGAACCTTTCTTGTTGTTTCCATATTGAACTCATTCAACATCTCATCTATGTACATTTGGCAAAACCATATTAGCGCCTCAATCTATTCATATAGACATTGATGCCTAATTCTTGGGTTATGCCTAAGTCTTTCATCGAAATGAAATTCTTAACCCGTGTCAATACAAGATACATCATTTACAATCAACAATATGTCCTCTACATAATGTATTAGAAATATGTCTCAGCGCTCCCACTTAATTTCTTGCAAATGCAAGCATCTTCATCATCTCCGATGAATTTAAACTCTTTTAACAGTTTCATCATGGTGAAGATTCCAACTCCGCTATGCTTACTTCAACCATTGAAGTTTTGCATACTCTTTTAGCATCCTTTGAATTAACAAAACCCTTTGGATCATGTCATGTACACGTCCTAGGTAACCATTCTATTAGAAGAACTTGTTTTGTTTGTTCAACTACCATATACCAAAATATATGTAGTGGTTGCTACATTAATCCGTCCAGACTAAATATGGCTATGAAAGATCAAATCTTATCATAGTCAATTCCTTGAACATTGTCGTAAACTCTTTCCGACATGTTGACTATTTCATAGATTTGAAACATCCATGTCTATTTCTTTATAGATCCAAACACGACCTGATAGACTTCACGCCTTTCCGGAGGGTCTTCTATGTTCAGAAACTTGATTTCTCGTGTATGGATACTATCACGGATTCTATGACTTCTAGTCATTTTATGGAGTCAGGGCCCATGATTGCTTCTTTGCATGTAGTCGGTTCATCATTGTCAAAACAATAACGACTTTCTTATCAAATCTTACTATTTGATTCTTAGCGACCCATACGGTTCTATAGGAACTCTAATATCCGAGATCACACCTTTTGTAATCACGAGAGCCATGAGCATTGTGGCCGCCACCGGGACACTTTCCGGCGCTGCGCTACTTAGCACATATAGCTAAGGTTCAACAACATTATCAAAGTTCTGTTGTCCTCCCACTTAACTTTTCACGAAAAATTCCTTCTCAAGAAACTTGACGTTCCAAGCGACAAACTCTTTTGTCCTCGGCATTATGGAGAAATTCCCAACAAATTCTTTGGAATAACCTACAAAGACGTTCTTATCCGACTTTGGTTGTAAACATTTTACTTATGCATAGCATACCAAAATTTAAGAAAAGACAATTCGGGTTTTATCCCAAACCATGACTTATATGGTGTCATTTCAATGGATCACGATGGAGCTCTTTTAAGTGTAAAAGCGGTAGTCACTAAAGCTTTAATCTTTAAAATACAATGGCAGTTTTATAAATGACACCCTTGATCTTACCATTTCAAACATGGTTTGATTTCATCTCTCGAATATGCCATACTCCTATGGTTTATCGGGAAACACAAATCATAGAACAATTCCTCAAGTCGTAGGTGTTTTTGCTAAACATGTAACTCAAATATCTTCCTTCATGATCGAATCATAAACTTCTTTATTTTCTTGTTACAATGATTTTCAACTTCATCTTGAAAGTCTTTTGAACAACTTTCAAATGTTTCATACTTCCTCCTTATAAATAAGTATATACATATACTCAAATCTTCGGAGAAAGCATATGCAGTTGAAATCTATCGCCCACGACTACACATAATGGACTATATACATCAATATGTACAAATTCCAATCAGTTAGTCGTCCGTTCCTCTTTTGGCCTATGAACGGAGTTTTAATTATCTCTAGGAAAGTATCACAAGCGTCATTTGATCAAAATCAAAGACTCCAAAAATCCATCAACATGGAGTTTCTTCATGTATCCCTTTCAATATAATTTAAACGGCGATGTCACTTCGCAAGTGATCTTTCAATCATTTGTCTTGCGACATTTTAGCAATAGTGTTTATGGATGTGATTTCTCCCACCAGTCTTGTAAAAGTTCATCCATCCTTTATGGAATACGGTAATTATTTGAACAACCATTGTTCTCGTAATACCGGAACAAAATAACAAATCTTGAAGGCTAGGTTTGATGTCAACGAAAAACACAATAACACTTTATTTGTTTTCGATGAATTTCATCACTTATTCTCTTGCTAGTTACTTAGGCCATTGTAGTTCATGAATTACGTTGTCCTGTATGACATAGCATACCAACCAATTCGGTATCCAATACCGGAGAACCACATTGTTTAACAAGCAAGAAATACAACCATAACATGTATATCTTCTATATGCCTAAGTTGGACATCTCCAATCTTTTCTTTTCTGCCAAATATTTTATAGATTCTCTTTCAGCAATTTCTTTTCTTTTAATAGAATCTATCAACATCAATAGCGGTGTCATCAACATGACACATGGTACAAAGCGTATATAGTCAACTACTAATACCTTTGGACTTGCACTTTGAGGTGGATCACCATCATCAAATGTTTGGTGTTCTTTCAAAAATCCATTCTTTAGTAATATTTTAGCGTAGTAAACATTTTACTTACATCTTCTATTCATCATTATCATGACAACTTTCATGATGAAGCTGCTATAGCTTATAAAGGTGAATTGTGAGTATAATGTTTCTTTTTCAAAACCTTTTGGAGGATTAGGACGACTAGCGTCTCCAATCTTCACAAATTCTCATCAAATATGAGGACGTATACTCTATCATGTTGTAACCAACACATTGTTTTACATATCGTAATACCTTTCACATATGATGGTTTCTGAAACATTGCTTTCAGCTCTTAGATAGACTTGATATTAAAAACAATCTTTTGAGTATCAAGAATCATGGAGGCAAACATGATACTTTAGATACTAACACTGGAATTGTTACTCTTAATCTAATACTATTTATTAAACTTCATGGAGTAAATGGAGTTTGCTGAAAGTTTGCAATAGGACTTATAAATTTTAAATTGACACTCAAAACAATACGATACCAGTTCGTAAAGTAAATATCCAGAATTTCTATAGTTCCACTATCTCAACTATAACTAAGCGTAAGGTGGTGAACGGATGCCAATGACTACAACAAACTATGCAAATTCACTTTGATTGTGTTTATGATAAATTGAGTTCGACTAATCCAAATTACAAATGAACTCCCACTCAAAACAACATCCCTCAAGTTGTTTTAGTGATTACATGAACCAAATCCACTACACCAAGTCCGATCATCACGTGAGATGATGTAGCTTTAAAGGCGAACAATCAACATGTTCATCATATAATCCATATGACTCATGGTTTACCTTTCGGTATTCTGTGTTCCGAGACCATGTCTGTACATGCTAGGCTCATCAAGGTTAACCTTAGTTTCCGCATGTTCAAATCTGGCATGCACCCGTTGTATGCACACGTAGAGTCTATCACACCCGATCATCACGAGATGCTTCGAAACGACGAGTCTTAGCAACGGTGCCAACTAAGGACAAACACTTTATTACTTGATATTTAGTGAGAGGGATCATCTTATAATGCTACCATCGCGATCTAAGCAATACAAGATGCATAAAGGATTAACATCACAGGCAATTCATAATATGTGTGATATGATATGGCCTTTCTTCTTGTGCCTTTGATCTCCATCTCCAAAGCATGGACAAGGATCTCCATCATCACCAGCGTCGCGTCAAGGTCCGTGGCGCCGCTTCATGGTTGTCCATCACCACCAACAACTATTACAACTACTTGGAATAAAACTATTACATGATGAATAGACACACAGGTCTTAAACAAAATTTAAAGACAACCATTAGGCTCCTGCCGGTTGCCATATTACAATAAGGATCATTGCATACATCAAATATAATCACAATCACATAATGGCCATATCACATCACAAAACCCCTGCAAAAACGAGTTAGACGCCTCTAATTTTCTTTGCATGTTTTACGTGGCTTGGGGCTTTCGAATAAGAACAGATCTTACCTACGAACATGAACCACAATGTTGATACAAGTGTTGTCAGATGCTCATTGTAAATTGAATCTTAACTATGGTGGGAGAGACAGACACCCGCAAAGCCACTTGTGCAAAGCAAGTTGCACGTCAAGCGTGGAGCAAGTCTCATGTGCGATGACATGTAATGTTAGCCCGAGCCGCTTCATCCCACCATGCCGCAAGATGCAAAGTACACGCTAAGACACTGACAACAAAAGCATCAACGCCCACAAAAACATTGTGTTCTACTCGTGCAACAGATCTACGCATAGATACGGCTCTGATACCACTGATGGGTTCGTAGCATGGAAAACAAAAAATTTCTACCGCAAGAACGAACAAAACCTAGATCTAATCTAGATAAAAGCCAAGATCTAATCTATTAGACATGAGCAACAAGATAGATGGGAACTAACCCTTGTAGATCCGAAAGCGTTAACGAGATTAGATCTTGTGGTTGATGTAGTCGATCACTTGCCAATCTCAAGATCGTGTGGACGATCCTTCTAGCGTCGCGTGCCAGCAGTGCTTCCGCAGTCGGTCAAGTGGACGATCCTTCCGGCGCCATGTTTCGGCAGCGCTTCCGCAGTCGGTCACACGTGCGGAGTCGAAGCAGACCTTCCTCTCCTTGTTCCAGCGAGCAGCGGAGGTAGTAGATCTTCTCCGCGGAATCATAGCAGCACGATGGCGTGGTGGTGGTGGTGGTGGAGTAAAGAATTCTGCAGGGTTTCGCCTATGCCTGTGCAGAAGAAAGGAGGAGGAGAGACGCGGCGGAGATTGGGTGTTGTAGAGGAGGAGCAAGGGGTGGCGCCTCCCCCTTCTATATAAAGGAGGGAGGGCGCCTGGGGAGGGGGAGTCCTAGTAGGACTCCCCACCTCCTTGGCCGGCGGATTGCGGAGGGGGGAGGAGTCCTCCTCCCCCACGACTCCTTGTCTTGACCCACCAGGATTCCTTGATCCCTTCCTTGGTTTTCAAGCAAACTCCAAGAAACCTTCGAGAACCTTCCGGAACATTCTGAAACCTTCTAGAATCCTCATACAAATACTCCGGAACATTTCCTAACTCAGAAAATGATCCCCAATATATGAATCTTATTCTCCGGACAATTCCGGATCTCCTAGGGATGTCCCGGATCCATTCCGAGACTCCGAACAGCATTCGGTCTCCAACGCATATTCCATATCTACTTAAAACAACTTCGAACCTTAAGTGTGTCACCCTACGGTTCGTGAATATGTAGACATGATAGAGACACATCTCCTATCAATAACCATCAGCGGGACCTGGAGATCCATAATGGCTCCCACATACTCAACGATGACTTCGTGATCAATAGAACCATTTACATACGAAACCAATTCCCTTTGTCACGCGATACTATACTTATCCGAGGTTTGATCGTCGGTATCTCCATACCTAGTTCTACCTCGTTACTGACAAGTACTCTTTACTCGTTCCGTGCTATGTCATCCCTTGTGACCCAGTCACATGCTTAAAAGCTAACTAGACGACATTCCACCGAGAGGGCCCAGAGCATATCTATCCGTCATATGGATGGACAAATCCCAATCTTGGTCCATGCACTTCAACACATACTTTCAGAATACCCAATGACACCTTTATGACCATCAAAGTACCCATCCGGTGATGGTGATTAACATAACCTCATGTTCGAAGGATTAGGTTACTATGTATTTTAAAGCTTATAGCAAACGAACTTAATGACTTGATCTTATGCTATGCTTACTACGGGTGTGTGTCCATCACATCATTCTCCTAATGATATGATCTTGTTATTAACGACATCCAATGTCCATGATCAGGAAACCATGATCATCCATTAATCAACAAGCTAGTTTAACAAGAGGCTTACTAGGGACTCTTTTATGTTACAAAACACACAAGTATTAATGTTTCCGGTTAATACAATTATAGCATGGGATGTAAACATTTATCATAAACATAAAGATATAATAATGACCACTTTATTATTGCCTCTTGGGCATATCTCCAACAACCTATTGCTCCACTTGTTCCTGAAGCTACTTTCTTTGAAATTAAACCTTCTTTGCTCAATCTTGTTATGAAAGAACAATTTTCTGGTGTGGGTACTGAAGATGATTTTGCTCACCTTAATAACTTTATTGAACTTTGTGAAATGCAAAAACATTGGGATATAGACGGTAATATTATTAAGCTTAAATTGTTTCCTTTCTCCTTGAGAGGAAAACCTAAGAATGGTTGCAATCCCTAACTAGAAATATTATTGATTCTTGTACTAAATACAAAGATGCTTTCATTGGAAAATACTATCCTCCTGCTAAGATTATATCTGTGGGAAGTGAAATAATGAAATTTAAACAATCTGATAATGAACATGTTACTCAAGCTTGGGAAAGAATGAAATCTTTGGTAAAGAATTGTCCCACTCATGGACTGACTGCTTGGATGATTATCCAACCCTTTTATGTAGGACTGAATTATTCTTCAAGAAATCTGCTAGATTCTGCTGCTGGAGGTACCTTTATGACCATTACTTTGGGTGTTGCAACAGAGCTCCTTGATAATATGATGGTTAACTATTCTGAATGGCACACTGAGAGAGCTCCACAAGGTAAGAAGGTAAATTATGTTGAAGAAACCTCGTCCTTGATTGATAAGTTATTATGTCTATGCTTGTTAATGGGAAAGCTCAAATTGATCCCAATCATGTTCCCTTAGCCTCTTTGGTTGCTCAAGAAGAGAAAGTTGATCTGAACTTTATTAGAAATAATAATTTTAGCAACAATGCCTACAGGAATAATTTTGGTAATAACAATTTGCATCAGACTTTATGCCCATGATCCCATATCCAAGAATTTGCATGCCGACAATTTTGGCCATCTTTTGAGAACAATCGAAGATATTAAAAACAAAAAATAATCAATTTCAATTTTCCAAGTGACAGGAATTTATTTTCTAAAAAGTAAGTTAGAAGAATTTATTTCCTTTTTTCTATTAAAAACTAATGAGTGAGAAGAGACTATCAGCATAGAGGAGGCAGCGAGAGAGCTGCGAAGAGGAGGATTTGAAGGCGGTGCAATGTCAGAGCAAATCTGGGATGGGTTCCTAGCACGAGGTATTTGGTATAGTGAGTAGAGTAAATTTCAGGACCACAATATATATGCACGCAAAACAAAATGTGTTTTCTCTCTCCTTCACTCCCCCATCACCACCCCCACACCCCGGCTAGCTGATCTCTCCCTGGTCCACAATGTGGCGCTGCGCACGCGCGTCGACCGACAACCTGCCTTGTGTCGGTGGCTCTGTGTCTTTGTCTGGCATGTTCGTCAGCTGTGTTGGTGGGAACCATTTTGGTCCTTACAATAGAGTAGCAATTCAAACTTTCCCGGTTTCGAAAGTATTATAGGGTATTCAATAGATTGTCATTTGTAGTACTACTAGTATTATAGGGTACAGTGAGTAGTACCAAAAGAAACTTATTTTGACGAGTAGTACCAGAAGAAACTTCATTCAACCATTAACATAGCAACACGAATTTACATATATAGGACTCGTTGCTGAACTAGTGCAGGTTTGGCACCTCCTTGCACCTAGTCTGCACTGCCAGCGGCACCTCGTGACATCAGCACCAACGATAGCTTGAGGGACAGAGCCGGCTCCTGACTCATCGGCACCTCCGGATAAGGCGGTGGCACCTCCTGAGCCATCAGCGGCACCACCGGATAATGAGGCAGCACCTCTGGAGCCATCGACAACTCCAGGAGAACATTGTGGATGAAGTTGCTGTTGTTTGGGAAAATGTTGGTGAAAATGTTGGTGCCAGTGAACACCACCATCTTGCAGCCACAGTGGAAGGCATGGCCATAGAGGAGACAGGAATCCCTGAAGTTGAAGAACTTGACCTTCAACGTCCCATCCGGATTGTCGTAGAGGCTATACATATGGTACTTGTGGTGACCATACCCAGCTTCCAGGAAGGCGCACACCAGCTGCCACTTTGTTCTCCGCGGGGAGAAAGCCCAAATCCGTAGGGCATTATCCTCATGTGCGGCGATGTCGCGGTCTTTGCGCTCTGGTGCGGCGGGCAGCACCCGGAAGGTGGCCATGGATGACAGATGAGGACGGAGATGGTTGCTGGAAGAAGGGGATTAGAGATGGTTTGGTGTGGGGAAGGGGAGAGATTAAATAGGAAGGAGGTGATCCGAGATTAATGTGGCAGATTACTGAAGCGAGGGGACAATAAATGTCGCTGATGAAGCCGATGCATGTGGCAAATATCGATGACGATGACTAGGGTAAGCGATTGGACGGAATGCTGACTCTACTTCCCGCACTCGATGGCCCAGTGATACGTTGTAAATGTATCTATAATTTTTGATGTTCCATGCTTGTTTACTATCTACTTTCTTGTGTTTTGTCCACACTTTGGAGTATTTTCACACATTTTTGGAACTAACCTATTAACAAGATACCACAGTGCCAGTTGCCTTTTTTCTGCTGTTTTTGCTTTCAGAAAAGCTAGTAAGGAAATATTCTTGGAATTGGAACGGACATAAGCCAAAGTCAATATTTTACCCGAAGCAACACGAAGTCTGGAGGGAAGACGAAGTGGCGCACCAGGGCGGCCACACCTGGTGGCGGTGCGGCCTGGGGGTGCACCACCAGGGGTGTGGGCCCCCTGGTGCTCCACCGACCTTGCCCTTCCTCCTATAAAAGCCTCCCAGGACGAAAACCCTAAGTACCCAATGAATGGCCCGAAAAATCCAATGAAAGAGTCTATATCCGCCGTCATCTTCATCCCCAGATCGGGAGGGATCCGAAGCTCTTCCCGGCACCCTGCCGGAGGGGAGAGATCACCCCGAAGGCCTTCTTCATCACCATGATTTCCTCCGGTGTGATGCGTGAGTAGTTCATCCCTGGACTACGGGTCCATGTAGTAGCTAGATGGTTGGTTCTCCTCCTTTGTGTTATCATGTTTAGATCTTGTGAGCTCTATTCATGATCAAGATCATCTATTTGTAATCCTACATCTTGTGTTTGCGAGGATCCGATGGATATTGAGATGCTATTTCAGATTGATTATTGATTCTATCATGTCTATGTTATTTTTGATCTTGCATGCTTTTCGTTGTTAGTAGCTATCTTAGCCAAGTAGATGCTAGCAACTCCAAGAGGGAGTATTTATGCTCAATAGTGGGTTCATGCCTCTAGTAATATGGGGAAGTGACAGGAATCTCTAATGTACTAGATGTGTTGTTGCTACTAGGGAGAAAACAGCAATCCTTTGTCCATAGGGCAATCGTATTGTTTACTTTACACACTTTGCTTAATGCAATTATATGTTTCTTGCACCTTAATACTGGAGGTGGTTCAGATGATAACCTGAAGGTGGATTATTAGTCATAGATGTAGTTGGATTACAGTCTATGTACAATGTTGTAATGCCCAATCAAATCTCATAGGAGTCAAGATGATTAGTATATACATGTATGGTTTCTCGGTGTCTGTCAATTTCCCCGCTGTAATTTGTTCACCCAACATGTCATCTATCTTAAGGAGAATCACCTCTAGTGAACTATGGACCCCGGTCCATTCTTTTACCATCAATCTACCATCTACTATTTACTATTTTACTGTTTACTTTCTGTAAGCAATTACTATCTTCCACCCAATATGTTTCATCCTTTGTTTTCAGCAAAACCGGTGAGATTGACAACCTCACTCTAAGTTGAGGCAAAGTTTTGTGGTTGTTTTGTGCAGGATTCCAAGTTGCTAGCAACACCTTGAAGTTGTTTCCTTGCTCCTACTGGTTTGATAACCTTGTTTTCATAACTGTGGGAAAACATGTTGTTGTGCTCATCATACCTTCCTCTTGGGGTTCCCAACGAGCTCGATATATTTTGAGCCATCAAGCCTTTTTTCTGGCGCCGTTGCCGGGGAGTAAAGGACAACTTCACAAGGGGAGTCCCTCATAACCAATCTCTTTACTTTTTTTTATTTTGCTTAGTTTATTTTTGCTTTTTTTTCTTTTTTCTTATATCAACAACACATAAAAAATTAGTTGTATTGTTTTGCTTCCTTTACTAACAACACAAAAAATGAATACTCTTGAAAATACTATGTTGTGTGACTTCACCAGCACCAACAATGATTTCATGTGCACACCTATTGCTCCACCTGTTCGTGAAGCTACTTTCTTTGAAATTAAACCTTCTTTGCTCAATCTTGTTATGAAAGAACAATTTTCTAGTGTTGGTACTAAAGATGATGTTGCTCACCTTAATAACTTTGTTGAACTTTGTGAGATGCAAAAACATTGGGATATAGACGGTGATATTATTAAGCTTAAATTGTTTCCTTTCTCCTTGAGAGGAAAAGCTAAAGAATGGTTGCAATCCCTAACTAGAAATAGTATTGATTCTTGGACTAAATACAAAGATGCTTTCATTGGAAAATACTATCTTCCTACTAAGATTATATCTATGAGAAGTGAAATAATGAAATTTAAACCATCTAATAATGAACATGTTACTCAAGCTTGGGAAAGAATGAAATATTTGGTAAAGAATTGTCCCACTCATGGACTGACTGCTTGGACAATTATCCAAACCTTTTATGTAGGACTGAATTATTCTTCAAGAAATCTGTTGGAATCTGCTGCTGGAGGTACCTTTATGACCATTACTTTGGGTGTTGCAACAAAGCTCCTTGATAATATGATGGTTAACTATTCCGAATGGCACACTGAGAGAGCTCCACAAGGTAAGAAGGTAAATTATGTTGAAGAAACCTCCTCCTTGATTGATATGTTATTATGTCTATGCTTGTTAATGGGAAAGCTCAAATTGATCCCAATCATGTTCCCTTAGTCTCTTTGGTTGCTCAAGAAGAGCAAGTTGATGTGAACTTTATTAGAAATAATAATTTTAGCAACAATGCCTACAGGAATAATTTTGGTAATAACAATTATAGGCCATATCCTCCCAATAATAATAATACTTATGGTTATCATGGTAAACCTGGAATGCCTAGTGAATAAAGAATTTTAGAAGTTTAAAGAGCCAATAAAAACTTCATGCTAATGCAATATGAGCAGAATAAATTATTTACTAAAACCATGGAGGAACAATCTACTATTTTGAAAAATATTAGTCATCAACTTGAGAGTTTAAATAGGGAAATTTCTAGTTTGCAATTAAAACTTTCTAATGTTGAAATAAATATATCATCTTTGTTTGAAGCACAATCCTCTTTGATTAATAAAATGGCTACTAAACCTGAAACTATAGAAAACCCCTTTGGTGCTACTAATTGCATACAAGTTAGAATTGGTGAAAATGTTAGACTATTAGCTGAATCGTATGCTAAGTGGGAAAGAGAAGATCAAATTGCTAGAAATAGCAATATTTGTACTATCACCACCACTAATGTTGATGCTATCAAACCACATGAAACCCCCATTCCTATTGCAACAACACCTAAAAGCAATGGAACCTTTTCCAATAAAAATGCTGAAATTCTTCGAAATATGGGAAACAATAGCTCTACTACCTTAGATGGTAATTATGATTCTGATCTTGATGGTTGCAATATTTCTGAAGTAATTATGTTCCTACAAAAGCATGATAAAAGTCCTAATGTTATTGCTATGAATGTGGCCTTTACAAAACACATTATTGATTCTCTCATAAAAATTAAAGAAGAAAAGATGAAACATAAAGCTTCTATCCCTATGAAATTAGAAGATGGTTGGGAACCCATAATTCATATAAAAGTGAATGATTTTGATCTCAAAGCTTTATGTGATCTTGATAGTAGTGTTTATATTATGCCTAGAAAGATTTATGAAATGCTTGATTTGCCACCATTGGAACATTATTATTTAGACGTCCAACTTGAGGATAATGCTAAAAAGAAACTCATGGGGAATATTAATGATGTTCTTATTATGGTTAACAATACATATGTCCCCTTTGATTTCTATGCTTTGGATGTTGAATTCAATGCTTCTTGTCCTATTATTTTGGAAGACCTTTTCTTAGAACTGTTGGTGCCATTATTGATATGAAAGAAGGCACCATTAAATATCAATTCCCACTCAAGAAAGGTATAGAACACTTCCCTAAGAAGAGAGAGAATATTCCTTTTGCCTCTCCTATTAAAACAAAATTTGGTCTTAATGCTTCTTCATTTGAGAATACTTGATTCTTACTTCATATGCCTAGCTCAAAGGCGTTAAAGAAAAGCACTTATTGGGAGATAACCCAAATTTTTAGTCGATAAATTCCTATTTTTTGAGTTTTGGAAGTTATTGCCTCTGTAATAACCTCTCCTTATCCTTTTTGTGTGGTTTTTATGCCAAGAGTAACCTCTAATGAGATATGTAATGCTTGGGAAAGTTTCTGTCTCGAAACCGATTTTTGTTCTTCGCTGTAAAAATTCGTGAAAAATATTTGAGCTGTAAATTTTTGTGCTTCTGAACCAGGTTGTTATCCAACTTTCGTTATTTTAATACTTTTCGTTTTGAGCAATAGAAGGTCTTCTAAAAAACGGTTTTTATCTGTTGGTCTGTTTTGACAGATTTCTGCCATTATTTGCAATTTGCCTCTTAATCTCTTCCTCTTTGAGTTCTTGCCAATTTCTTGAACTTTTAAAAAGGAATTGCTACAGTAGCATGTGTTTTAATGGAAGTTTTACTTATGTTGAAACTAAACCCAAAGACTTATTATCTTTAAGTACACTAATGTTGCTAATGAAGATTGTGTGAAGTTTTGTATGAAGGAAATCTTAAACTGTAGGGATGAATAATGTGATAAGATGAAGTATGGACAAAAGCTCAAGCTTGGAGATTCCACCCGTGTCACCCCAATAAATATTCAAGAAGTACAAGCATCAAAGCTTGGGGATGCCCAAGGCATCCCCTTCTTCATCAATAAAAATCTCAGGTTTTCTTCCAAACACTTCAATTTTTATTGTTTCATGCACAATTGTGTTGTTCTTGGAGCGTCTTCATTTTTTTTAGTTTTCGTTTGCTTAGTTTGCTTAAATAAATTTGGTGGACCCCCTCATTCATACATTAATTTTCAAATAAGTTGATTTGGATTGGAAAAGAGTAGGAAAGTTCATGCTTATAAGTGGTATAAAAGGAGTCTTATTTTGACTGTGGCCTAGACTTTATCATGTCATGTTTGGTATTTCTATGACTTTATGCTTAGTAATGATTACTGTAGCATGACTTGTTACAAACAATTGAGATTGCTTAATGTGCCTTGAAAGAACCATGCATTGTTTTAGCATATAAAAGCATAATATTGTGGTATTCTCCTTTGATGCTTTATTTGGGTTGACTTGGCGCATGCTCACACCATGTTAAGACTATATCAAGTCACCATAGCCTCGATGATCATTTAGTTTTCAAATTGTAATATCACTTTATGCTTTAATTAATAATGTTTTGTCGCTTTGCATGATTATGGCCATTATTGCTCTCTCAGTTGGTCGCTCCCAGTCTTTTGCTAGCCTCCACATGTACCAAGTATGAGTTCCACTCATGCATCTAGCTCCAAATAAAACCAAGTTATTCCAATGAGTCCACCATACCTACCTAGTAGCATTATTGCCATTCCAAGTATATTCATGTTTTTATCTACCTTTCGAATTAAACTTGTTATGCGAAAATTAGTGATTAAAGCTCTCACGAACTTGATGGCACACTTTACTTTCTTGCACATAATAAATTTGAACCATTGTGCCCATCTATGTTGCATATATGCTTGTGTTTTGTAAGTTGTGAATTAGCAGAACCATGTTAACATCGGGAATGCTTTCAACATTGCACTTTATTTAGTTGATGCCATGTTATTTTGCTTATGGATCTCGGCGGTGTGAAATGAGAGGGGAGCTTGTAAGGCTCATGGAGTTCGTGTATGTGTTAGAGAAACGCCTGGGTGGATGGTCTAAGCCATGCCTAATCATGGTGGAAACCTGCACCATAACCATAGAGAGCAATCTGTGAAGCATCCAAAAAAAGGGAAAACCCTATGAAAATAGCAAATAAAAGGATCACTGAGATGCTCATTGTCTACTTGCCTTGTCATTTTGATATGGGGAATCTTCTATATCATCGGGCAAACGGTACCATGTTGGCGGTTCTCTATGATAGACATGTACTTAGAATGACAAGAACATACTTGTGACTAAAGGTGAGTAGCATGAGATTCGGTACTCGTAAGAAAGGGGCATGAGATTTTTAGCTTATAACTTGTCAAGCATATCCTCATATTTGTTCACTTTAACCTTAATCACATAAAGATTCTTATGATAGGGGCAATGGGAGCTGAAAGCTAATAAGTACCATAATTTTTGGAAGCTCTTTATGAGACTTGAATCCCTGCTTCCTTCTATGAAGGGCATTTCTTTTACTTCTATGTTGAGTCTCCATCTTCTATCTTTATGCACCTATTGAGAGAGCATAGTGGTCATTCTTAGTTTAATGTGGATTTTCCCAAAACTTGTTGATTGATTCAT
This sequence comes from Avena eriantha, assembly GCA_910589775.1. Lineage (NCBI taxonomy): Eukaryota > Viridiplantae > Streptophyta > Magnoliopsida > Poales > Poaceae > Avena > Avena eriantha. The sequence continues at coordinate 554,988 of OU342746.1, forward strand.
AACTTTGATATTGCTTATTCTTAAACTACTTGTATCTAGTCACCCTAATGAACTTTGAAGGTGTCATATGCATTTATGTTTTTCTACACTATGAGGAACAAGCTGAATACCATTCTCATTATGTTTTCTATATGTGAAACAAACAAACGTCTTTCAAAGCATTGTTATTCATGAATCTTTTGTTTGTACCTATTCATGTTACAACATAGTTGCCATGTCTCATTGTTAGAACTATATCTTTCATGCTATGTTAAAGTACTATGATCCCATCTATCAATGTTTTACACATACCTTGATTAAGATTGTGATGGTGCACGTCACCTAAAAAATTATTCTTTTTTCAACCTTACCTACTCGAAGACGAGCAGGAGTTAAGCTTGGGGATGTTGATATGTTGTAAACATATCTATAATTTTTGATGTTACATGCTTGTTTAGTATCTACTTTCTTGTGTTTTGTCCACACTTTGGAGTATTTTTACACATTTTCTGGAACTAACCTATTAACAAGATGCCACAGTGCCAGTTGCTTGTTTTCTGCTGGTTTTTGTTTCAGAAAAGCTAGTAAGGAAATATTCTGGGAATTGGACCGGACAAAAGCCAAAGTCAATATTTTACCCGAAGCAACATGGAGTCTGGAGGGGAGACGAAGTGGTGCACCAGGGCGGCCACACCTGGTGGCAGCGCGACCTGGGGGCGCGCCACTAGGGTGTGGGCCCCCTGGTGCTCCACCGACCTTGCCCTTCCGCCTATAAAAGCCTCTCGGGACGAAAACCCTAAGTACTCGATCAAAGACCCGAAAAATTCGACGAAAGAGTCTATAGCCATCATCATCTCCATCCCTAGATCGGGAGGGATCCGAAGCTCTTCCCAGCACCCTGCCGGAGGGGAGAGATCACTCTGGAGGCCTTCGTCATCACCATGACTGCCTCCGGTGTGATGCGTGAGTAGTTCATCCCTGGACTATGGGTCCATGTAGTAGCTAGATGGTTGGTTCTCCTCCTTTGTGCTATGATGTTTAGATCTTGTGAGCTCCGTTCATGATCAAGATCATCTATTTGTAATCTTACATGTTGTGTTTGCGGGGATCCGATTGATATTGAGATGCTATTTTAAATTGATTACTGATTCTATCATGTCTATGTTATTTGTGATCTTGCATGCTTTCTGTTGTTAGTAGCTATCTTAGTCAAGTAGATGCTAGCAACTCCAAGAGGGAGTATCTATGCTCGATAGTGGGTTCATGCCTCTAGTAATATGGGCAAGTGACAGTAATCTCTAAGGTACTAGATGTGTTGTTGCTGCTAGGGAGAAAACAACAATCCTTTGTCCATAGGGCAATCGTATTGTTTACTTTACACACTTTGCTTAATGCAATTATCTATTGCTTGCAACTTCATACTGGATGGGGTTCGGATGATAACCTGAAGGTGGATTATTAGTCATAGTTGCAGTTGGATTACGGTCTATGTGTAATGTTGTAATTCCCAATCAAATCTCATCGGAGTCAAGAGATTAGTGTATGCATGTATGCTTTCTCGGTGTCTGTCAATTGCCCCGCTGTAATTTGTTCTCCCAACATGTCATCTATCTTAAGGAGAATCACCTCTAGTGAACTATGGAACCCGGTCCATTCTTTTACCATCAATCTACCATCTACTATTTACTGTTTTACTGTTTACTTTCTGCAAGCAATTACTATCTTCAACATAATACGTTTAATCCTTTGTTTTTAGCAAAACGGTGAGATTGACAACCTCACTCTAAGTTGAGGCAAAGTTTTGTGGTTGTTTTGTGCAGGATTCCAAGTTGCTAGCAACACCTTGAAGTTGTTTCCTTGCTCCTACTGGTTTGATAACCTTGTTTTCATAACTGTGGGAAAACATGTTGTTGTGCTCATCATACCTTCCTCTTGGGGTTCCCAACGAGCTCGATATATTTTGAGCCATCAAGCCTTTTTTCTGGCGCCGTTGCCGGGGAGTAAAGGACAACTTCACAAGGGGAGTCCCTCATAACCAATCTCTTTACTTTTTTTTATTTTGCTTAGTTTATTTTTGCTTTTTTTACTTTTTTCTTATATCAACAACACATAAAAAATTAGTTGTATTGTTTTGCTTCCTTTACTAACAACACAAAAAATGAATACTCTTGAAAATACTATGTTGTGTGACTTCACCAGCACCAACAATGATTTCATGTGCACACCTATTGCTCCACCTGTTCGTGAAGCTACTTTCTTTGAAATTAAACCTTCTTTGCTCAATCTTGTTATGAAAGAACAATTTTCTAGTGTTGGTACTAAAGATGATGTTGCTCACCTTAATAACTTTGTTGAACTTTGTGAGATGCAAAAACATTGGGATATAGACGGTGATATTATTAAGCTTAAATTGTTTCCTTTCTCCTTGAGAGGAAAAGCTAAAGAATGGTTGCAATCCCTAACTAGAAATAGTATTGATTCTTGGACTAAATACAAAGATGCTTTCATTGGAAAATACTATCTTCCTACTAAGATTATATCTATGAGAAGTGAAATAATGAAATTTAAACCATCTAATAATGAACATGTTACTCAAGCTTGGGAAAGAATGAAATATTTGGTAAAGAATTGTCCCACTCATGGACTGACTGCTTGGACAATTATCCAAACCTTTTATGTAGGACTGAATTATTCTTCAAGAAATCTGTTGGAATCTGCTGCTGGAGGTACCTTTATGACCATTACTTTGGGTGTTGCAACAAAGCTCCTTGATAATATGATGGTTAACTATTCCGAATGGCACACTGAGAGAGCTCCACAAGGTAAGAAGGTAAATTATGTTGAAGAAACCTCCTCCTTGATTGATATGTTATTATGTCTATGCTTGTTAATGGGAAAGCTCAAATTGATCCCAATCATGTTCCCTTAGCCTCTTTGGTTGCTCAAGAAGAGCAAGTTGATGTGAACTTTATTAGAAATAATAATTTTAGCAACAATGCCTACAGGAATAATTTTGGTAATAACAATTATAGGCCATATCCTCCCAATAATAATAATACTTATGGTTATCATGGTAAACCTGGAATGCCTAGTGAATAAAGAATTTTAGAAGTTTAAAGAGCCACTAAAAACTTCATGCTAATGCAATATGAGCAGAATAAATTATTTACTAAAACCATGGAGGAACAATCTACTATTTTGAAAAATATTAGTCATCAACTTGAGAGTTTGAATAGGGAAATTTCTAGTTTGCAATTAAAACTTTCTAATGTTGAAATAAATATATCATCTTTGTTTGAAGCACAATCCTCTTTGATTAATAAAATGGCTACTAAACCTGAAACTATAGAAAACCCCTTTGGTGCTACTAATTGCATACAAGTTAGAATTGGTGAAAATGTTAGACTATTAGCTGAATCGTATGCTAAGTGGGAAAGAGAAGATCAAATTGCTAGAAATAGCAATATTTGTACTATCACCACCACTAATGTTGATGCTAGCAAACCACATGAAACCCCCATTCCTATTGCAACAACACCTAAAAGCAATGGAACCTTTTCCAATAAAAATGCTGAAATTCTTCGAAATATGGGAAACAATAGCTCTACTACCTTAGATGGTAATTATGATTCTGATCTTGATGGTTGCAATATTTCTGAAGTAATTATGTTCCTACAAAAGCATGATAAAAGTCCTAATGTTATTGCTATGAATGTGGCCTTTACAAAACACATTATTGATTCTCTCATAAAAATTAAAGAAGAAAAGATGAAACATAAAGCTTCTATCCCTATGAAATTAGAAGATGGTTGGGAACCCATAATTCATATAAAAGTGAATGATTTTGATCTCAAAGCTTTATGTGATCTTGATAGTAGTGTTTATATTATGCCTAGAAAGATTTATGAAATGCTTGATTTGCCACCATTGGAACATTATTATTTAGACGTCCAACTTGAGGATAATGCTAAAAAGAAACTCATGGGGAATATTAATGATGTTCTTATTATGGTTAACAATACATATGTCCCCTTTGATTTCTATGCTTTGGATGTTGAATTCAATGCTTCTTGTCCTATTATTTTGGAAGACCTTTTCTTAGAACTGTTGGTGCCATTATTGATATGAAAGAAGGCACCATTAAATATCAATTCCCACTCAAGAAAGGTATAGAACACTTCCCTAAGAAGAGAGAGAATATTCCTTTTGCCTCTCCTATTAAAACAAAATTTGGTCTTAATGCTTCTTCATTTGAGAATACTTGATTCTTACTTCATATGCCTAGCTCAAAGGCGTTAAAGAAAAGCACTTATTGGGAGATAACCCAAATTTTTAGTCGATAAATTCCTATTTTTTGAGTTTTGGAAGTTATTGCCTCTGTAATAACCTCTCCTTATCCTTTTTGTGTGGTTTTTATGCCAAGAGTAACCTCTAATGAGATATGTAATGCTTGGGAAAGTTTCTGTCTCGAAACCGATTTTTATTCTTCGCTGTAAAAATTCGTGAAAAATATTTGAGCTGTAAATTTTTGTGCTTCTGAACCAGGTTGTTATCCAACTTTCGTTATTTTAATACTTTTCGTTTTGAGCAATAGAAGGTCTTCTAAAAAACGGTTTTTATCTGTTGGTCTGTTTTGACAGATTTCTGCCATTATTTGCAATTTGCCTCTTAATCTCTTCCTCTTTGAGTTCTTGCCAATTTCTTGAACTTTTAAAAAGGAATTGCTACAGTAGCATGTGTTTTAATGGAAGTTTTACTTATGTTGAAACTAAACCCAAAGACTTATTATCTTTAAGTACACTAATGTTGCTAATGAAGATTGTGTGAAGTTTTGTATGAAGGAAATCTTAAACTGTAGGGATGAATAATGTGATAAGATGAAGTATGGACAAAAGCTCAAGCTTGGAGATTCCACCCGTGTCACCCCAATAAATATTCAAGAAGTACAAGCATCAAAGCTTGGGGATGCCCAAGGCATCCCCTTCTTCATCAATAAAAATCTCAGGTTTTCTTCCAAACACTTCAATTTTTATTGTTTCATGCACAATTGTGTTGTTCTTGGAGCGTCTTCATTTTTTTTAGTTTTCGTTTGCTTAGTTTGCTTAAATAAATTTGGTGGACCCCCTCATTCATACATTAATTTTCAAATAAGTTGATTTGGATTGGAAAAGAGTAGGAAAGTTCATGCTTATAAGTGGTATAAAAGGAGTCTTATTTTGACTGTGGCCTAGACTTTATCATGTCATGTTTGGTATTTCTATGACTTTATGCTTAGTAATGATTACTGTAGCATGACTTGTTACAAACAATTGAGATTGCTTAATGTGCCTTGAAAGAACCATGCATTGTTTTAGCATATAAAAGCATAATATTGTGGTATTCTCCTTTGATGCTTTATTTGGGTTGACTTGGCGCATGCTCACACCATGTTAAGACTATATCAAGTCACCATAGCCTCGATGATCATTTAGTTTTCGAATTGTAATATCACTTTATGCTTTAATTAATAATGTTTTGTCGCTTTGCATGATTATGGCCATTATTGCTCTCTCAGTTGGTCGCTCCCAGTCTTTTGCTAGCCTCCACATGTACCAAGTATGAGTTCCACTCATGCATCTAGCTCCAAATAAAACCAAGTTATTCCAATGAGTCCACCATACCTACCTAGTAGCATTATTGCCATTCCAAGTATATTCATGTTTTTATCTACCTTTCGAATTAAACTTGTTATGCGAAAATTAGTGATTAAAGCTCTCACGAACTTGATGGCACACTTTACTTTCTTGCACATAATAAATTTGAACCATTGTGCCCATCTATGTTGCATATATGCTTGTGTTTTGTAAGTTGTGAATTAGCAGAACCATGTTAACATCGGGAATGCTTTCAACATTGCACTTTATTTAGTTGATGCCATGTTATTTTGCTTATGGATCTCGGCGGTGTGAAATGAGAGGGGAGCTTGTAAGGCTCATGGAGTTCGTGTATGTGTTAGAGAAACGCCTGGGTGGATGGTCTAAGCCATGCCTAATCATGGTGGAAACCTGCACCATAACCATAGAGAGCAATCTGTGAAGCATCCAAAAAAAGGGAAAACCCTATGAAAATAGCAAATAAAAGGATCACTGAGATGCTCATTGTCTACTTGCCTTGTCATTTTGATATGGGGAATCTTCTATATCATCGGGCAAACGGTACCATGTTGGCGGTTCTCTATGATAGACATGTACTTAGAATGACAAGAACATACTTGTGACTAAAGGTGAGTAGCATGAGATTCGGTACTCGTAAGAAAGGGGCATGAGATTTTTAGCTTATAACTTGTCAAGCATATCCTCATATTTGTTCACTTTAACCTTAATCACATAAAGATTCTTATGATAGGGGCAATGGGAGCTGAAAGCTAATAAGTACCATAATTTTTGGAAGCTCTTTATGAGACTTGAATCCCTGCTTCCTTCTATGAAGGGCATTTCTTTTACTTCTATGTTGAGTCTCCATCTTCTATCTTTATGCACCTATTGAGAGAGCATAGTGGTCATTCTTAGTTTAATGTGGATTTTCCCAAAACTTGTTGATTGATTCATAACTTTGATATTGCTTATTCTTAAACTACTTGTATCTAGTCACCCTAATGAACTTTGAAGGTGTCATATGCATTTATGTTTTTCTACACTATGAGGAACAAGCTGAATACCATTCTCATTATGTTTTCTATATGTGAAACAAACAAACGTCTTTCAAAGCATTGTTATTCATGAATCTTTTGTTTGTACCTATTCATGTTACAACATAGTTGCCATGTCTCATTGTTAGAACTATATCTTTCATGCTATGTTAAAGTACTATGATCCCATCTATCAATGTTTTACACATACCTTGATTAAGATTGTGATGGTGCACGTCACCTAAAAAATTATTCTTTTTTCAACCTTACCTACTCGAAGACGAGCAGGAGTTAAGCTTGGGGATGTTGATATGTTGTAAACATATCTATAATTTTTGATGTTACATGCTTGTTTAGTATCTACTTTCTTGTGTTTTGTCCACACTTTGGAGTATTTTTACACATTTTCTGGAACTAACCTATTAACAAGATGCCACAGTGCCAGTTGCTTGTTTTCTGCTGGTTTTTGTTTCAGAAAAGCTAGTAAGGAAATATTCTGGGAATTGGACCGGACAAAAGCCAAAGTCAATATTTTACCCGAAGCAACATGGAGTCTGGAGGGGAGACGAAGTGGTGCACCAGGGCGGCCACACCTGGTGGCAGCGCGACCTGGGGGCGCGCCACTAGGGTGTGGGCCCCCTGGTGCTCCACCGACCTTGCCCTTCCGCCTATAAAAGCCTCTCGGGACGAAAACCCTAAGTACTCGATCAAAGACCCGAAAAATTCGACGAAAGAGTCTATAGCCATCATCATCTCCATCCCTAGATCGGGAGGGATCCGAAGCTCTTCCCAGCACCCTGCCGGAGGGGAGAGATCACTCTGGAGGCCTTCGTCATCACCATGACTGCCTCCGGTGTGATGCGTGAGTAGTTCATCCCTGGACTATGGGTCCATGTAGTAGCTAGATGGTTGGTTCTCCTCCTTTGTGCTATGATGTTTAGATCTTGTGAGCTCCGTTCATGATCAAGATCATCTATTTGTAATCTTACATGTTGTGTTTGCGGGGATCCGATTGATATTGAGATGCTATTTTAAATTGATTACTGATTCTATCATGTCTATGTTATTTGTGATCTTGCATGCTTTCTGTTGTTAGTAGCTATCTTAGTCAAGTAGATGCTAGCAACTCCAAGAGGGAGTATCTATGCTCGATAGTGGGTTCATGCCTCTAGTAATATGGGCAAGTGACAGTAATCTCTAAGGTACTAGATGTGTTGTTGCTGCTAGGGAGAAAACAACAATCCTTTGTCCATAGGGCAATCGTATTGTTTACTTTACACACTTTGCTTAATGCAATTATCTATTGCTTGCAACTTCATACTGGATGGGGTTCGGATGATAACCTGAAGGTGGATTATTAGTCATAGTTGCAGTTGGATTATGGTCTATGTGTAATGTTGTAATTCCCAATCAAATCTCATCGGAGTCAAGAGATTAGTGTATGCATGTATGCTTTCTCGGTGTCTGTCAATTGCCCCGCTGTAATTTGTTCTCCCAACATGTCATCTATCTTAAGGAGAATCACCTCTAGTGAACTATGGAACCCGGTCCATTCTTTTACCATCAATCTACCATCTACTATTTACTGTTTTACTGTTTACTTTCTGCAAGCAATTACTATCTTCAACATAATACGTTTAATCCTTTGTTTTTAGCAAAACGGTGAGATTCACAACCTCACTATAAGTTGGGGCACAGTTCTGTGGTTGTGTTGTGTAGGATTCCAAGTTAGCGACACCTTGCAGTTGTTTCCTTGCTCCTACTGGTTCGATAAACTTGGTTTCATAACAGAGGGAAAACTTGTTACTGTGCTCATCATACCTTCCTCTTAGGGTTCCCAACAAGCTCGATATATTTTGAGCCATCACCCAGTCATAATTTGGTGGTGCGTCCAAGGCAACCGCGACCTCCCCAATCTGTGGGCCCTACGTGGATGACTGAGTTGATGGGTGAAAACAAATTGATAATGATAAAGTGGTATGAAATGTGATTTAACAAACATTAAGTTGTTATTAACCAATATTCTTGTGAGAGAAAAAAATGCATATATTAAGTCTATTAGTAATAACTATCTACCCATATTGATAATACATCCGACTGTGCTATGAAATTTTTGGGATGGTGAAATGATGGTTCTAGAACATGTTGGCGTTTTCTCTAGGTACTATTCAACATGAATCCAGCTGCTCTTAACCATTGGATCTAACGGCCCAACGGTCAGGATTGGCGCTATGGATCCAATTCAAAACTGCTCCATTATAGTAGTAGTAGAGAAAAGTACCACCACCTGGTAGAATGGAAAAAAGAAGATCAAACTGCTAGCATTGTTGGGATTCGCGAGTCTTGATCGAATGGTCAATACTCAAAGTTATTCATACATTATATAGTGGTAATATAAGATAACAAAGACTATCAATAGTATATTTTAGATGATGGAATGGATTAGAGGATCCAATAACTAGCAGCAATGTTGGGATTCGTGGGTCATGAATAAGCGGTCAATATTCGAAGTTGTCTTCTCGATGCTAAAATTGAAATGAAGATCCAACATCTGACAATGTTGGGATTCACATCTTGATCCAGTGGTTAATATTCAAAGTTATTTGTACACTATATAGTGCTAAGAAAAAAAGTGAGAAACATGTATTTTGAGACCTTTAAATACAAAAAAAATGCTCTGGCTTCTTCACAATGTGTATTGGCCTACGGTGTATATACATTCCTTGCTTTGACCCGAACGGCCAAGGTCATGACCATATTGACATCATATATCTACTACTATAATGCAGCAGTTTTAATTTTAATTGGATCTATAACACCAATCCTGACCATTGGGCTGTTAGGTCCAATTGTTTAGAGCAGCTCGGTTCGTGTTGAATAGTACCTATAGCAAACTCACCATGTTCTAGAACCATCATGTCACCACCCCCAAAATTTCATAGCACGGTAGGTTGTATTCTCAATATGTGTAGATAGTTATTATTAATAGACTTAATTTATGCATTTTGGGGTGGTGACATGATGGTTCTAGAACATTTCTCTATGTACTTACTATTCAACATGAAACCAGTTGCTCTGAACCATTGGATCTAATAGCCCAACGGTCAGGATTGGTGCTATGGATCCAATTCAAAACTACTCCACTTTAGTAGAGAGAATACAACCTATTGTGCTATGAAATTTCGGGGGTGGTGACATGATGGTTCTAGAACATGCATGGTGGAGTTTGCTCTAGGTACTATTCAACACAAATCCAACTTCTCTGAACCATTGATTCTATCAATATAGTCTTCGGCTAATGAATGCTATGTAAAAACCTCAAAACACACTTATCCATCATACTAGAATCTTCTCCCTTGTTTCTCTAGACCATGTTATCAAAAATTCCATGTGTTAGGTAGCTAATAATCTTTGACTTCTATATGATGATACAAAGTACAAGGACCAAATATACACCCATACTTTATAGATGTTGATCAAATTTATAATTTATTGTGCTTTACTAATTATAATTTTATATAGTGATGATGATATGTCATAAGTCTACTATCCGAGTCTCACGTGCAAGGCACGTGCAACTTACTAGTATATCTTATGATACAGTTCCCGCATCTGGTAGATTCGTGCATCTTCTTCAACAAGATCCGCTAAAAGTGAGTAGTGTGTTGCTTTCTTTTGTTAAGCAAGTACTAGTCTTACCATTACCACTATCTTAACACTATATGGTGTACCAAAAATTTGAATATTAATTATTGGATCAAGACTCACGAATCCCAACATTTCCAGCCATTAGATCTTCTTTTTCATGCTATATGCACAAACCTCAAAACACACTTCTCCATCATTCTTGAATCTCTACCCTCGTTTCTATAGACCATGTTACCAAAATTTGCAAGTATTTGATTTTAGGGTCTTTTGTGCTAAATGTATGAACTTGGATGTATTTTTCATTTTTTTGAGGTCTTTGGTGTAACATGTACACATCACTTACCGTGTTAATTAATTGAAGAATCTCGCTCCCTCGGGACATATACCTTATTAGTCAAAAAAAAGTACCACCACCCGGTAGAATGGAAAAAAGTAGATCCAGCGGCTAGCAGTGTTGGGATTCGCCAGTATTGATCCAAGGTCAATACTCAAAGTTATTCGTACATTGTATAGTAGTAAGATAAGATAACAAAGACTATGAATATTATCTTCTAGATGATGGAATGGATTAGAGGATCCAATAACTAGCAGCAATGTTGGGATTCGTGGGTCATGAATTAGTGGTCAATAATATTCAAAGTTGTCTGCACACTATATATAAACTAGTAAGTTGCATGTGCCCTGCATGTGAGACTGAGATAATAGACGTATGACATATTATAACTTTATAAAATTGTAATAGGTAAAGCAGAAAAATATAAATTTGATCAACATCTATAAAGTATGGGTGTATATTTGGTTCTTGTCCTTTGTATATCATGTAGAAGTCAACGATTATTAGTTATGTAAAACTTGAAAATTTTGGTAGCGTGGTCTAGAGAAACGAGGAAGAAGATTCTAGAATGATGGAGAAGTGTGTTTTCAGTGTTGTGTATACCATTCATTGTGATGAAGACTATCAATAGAATCTTCTAGATCCTCGAATGGAAAAGAAGATCCAATGGCTGAAAATGTTGGGATTCGCGAGTCTTGATCCAACGGTCAATATTCAAAGTTATTCGTACACTATATAGTGGTAAGATAAGATAAGATATATATATATATATACGTAGAAAAAACATCAAAACACACTGATCCATCATTCTAGAATCTTCTCGTTTGTTTCTCTAGACCATGGTTCTAAAATTTTCAATTATTAGGTAGTTAATAAACATTTATTTCTACATGATATAACGTGCAAGAACCAAATATACACTCATACTTTAGAAACGTTGCTCAAATTCATAGATATTTCAAGCTTTACCTATTACAATGTTATATACTAATGACATGTCATGCTTCTGTATATTATGTGAGTTTCACATGCAAGGCAGACGCAACTTACTGGTACTACTACGAAGAGCATGGCTCAGCTCCGTGATGGAGGATCAGGACCCGACTACTAATTTTAATTGCTTGATTGTAGGATCAGGACCCATGCACTCAAATAACTTTATGTCGATTTAAAGAAATTAGGTCAAATTTGAACTACAAGTAAGCGTGATAGATTATTTCTTGAATTTGCAAGATATCCAACAATTAGCAATGTTGGAATCTGTCAATCTATATCCAATGATCGATGTTCAAAATTATCCGTGTTATATATCTTATTAGTAAGTTGTACATGCCTTGCACGTGAGAATCAAATAGTAGTAGTATATGCCATATCATTTTTTCTCTACTACTATAAAGCAGCAGTTTTGAGTTAGATCCATAATACCAATCCTGACCATTGAGCAGCTAGATCCAATGGTTCAGAGAAGGTGGATTATTATTGATCTCTTGCTTCAAGAAGGCTGTTTTACCCTATTCAAGGTCCACAAAGCAGCAAACCTCTCATTGGCTGTGATCCTCCGTCTATTCTTATTCTAGAAACAAACAAGCATGCTTAGTTTCTCTAGAGCATCTAGTCAGAACTATATGGTTTCAACTACATGCTCGGGGGCTACATCACAAGATTTTAATCAGCAAGTATACTACTCTTAGAGCATCTAGCCGAAATTCTTCTAAGTTTCCCCCTAGACGCTCGGGGGCTACACTATCAAGTTCTACTCTTAAGTTCTTTGGAGCACTAAGGCCAATAACTTTTGTTTATCTGCCTAAGAGATTGGGGGCTAAAGAGGGATCTACTATGCAAAATAAAAGAAGTGAAGTTCAAAAGACTTACAATGGCAATAAGCTTGAGATCGTTGGCCAGATTGGCATATGCGGTGTGGAAGATGCTGGCATTATTATACACAGCATCCATGTAACATCCCAATTTCAGCAACCCTGATTAGTGGTCCAGAATGCAAAAATCAGGGGGAACAAAAAACTTTTTTTTGTTTAATGCTGAAGTGTTTGCTTGTTGTTTGTTTATGCTTATGCATATGAATGTGTATTAGATGAGATACTCCTTACCTCAACACCAGTTGACAACAGGTACTTCCTAAAACAGTCTTGGCTTAATTTCCATATTGTCAAATGTTCTGGCATTTCAAAACATGAGCCAAGATGCTTATGCAACCAAAACTATTTTAGTAGCTTCTATTGACAAAACTATGGAGAGCTATATTTTAGGATCTAGAGAAACGAGGGAGAAGATTCTAGAATGATGGAGAAGTGTGTTTTAGCTAGGACGATCAGAAGACAGAGGGGATCAGAAGGTAAAAAAATGGCTTTAGCAGAACTTCTGTCAGAGAACTCCTTAGTGAGATTGGGCAATTTGGCGCGGAAGATTCCGAGCGTTGTAGACCACCGAATCGTGCCACGTTTGAAGCTACTAAAATCTGGGAGAACAAACTAATTTCGAGAATAAAAATATTCACCGGAACATCGTCGAGACAGAGTGGAAAGGCGACGAACAGAGGAGTTTTGTATGGTCAAAGTCGGCCGAAACTGAACACGCGCAGGTAGATTTTTTCTTGATCTTTGGCAGAAGAAAACGAGAGCTACAGTACATGGATTGGATCTCCGTTTGTGTCTGCTGTAGCTGATTGGTCCGTCTACGCGCACGCATGCGGGTCGACACCGTAGGTGAACTGAGGCTGCCGGAAGTAGTGCGGGAACAGAGAGCTTTGCAGCTACACGAAACTGTAGTCTGCGCACGGGTAAACTGCAGATGCACGTGCGGCACATACGACGACGACGATGCGCTACCCCAGAAAGGTTTAGTGATGGAGGCGAGCTGCAGTGGTGTTGGCGACATCAACGAGGAGCCGTGGACATGACGGTGCGTCTCGGCGGCGAACGACGGAACACGGCGGCGGTCAGGAGGTGGTTTTGCAGGGTAGATCGGAGCGGTGCAGGTTCAGATCGATAGGGGGTGAGGCACGGGGAGTTGCAGATGCTCACCGGGAGGTTTTTTGGTGAGGTGGCTCGCCCAGAGATGAAGAAGAACAGTGGTGGCCGGTGTGTACATTGTTCACTATTCTGCATCGAAGCCGCCCAAGTTATACCAGGTTGGATGAACTGGCCAATGTTGCGAGGCATGACACACACATTTTGGCAGAGATTACTGGTCTCGTTGGGAAGAAATACAAGCTTATGGTCTCTATATCCAAAAAAATGGGAAGTCAAAAATGCTGAGAAGTTCTCTTTCCAAGTCAACAGAAATGAAGAAACATACAAGCCTGCGTTACCGCCAGCTGTCTTTGGTGCTTCGTCTGGATCAGGTAGGGCATCGTCGTCAGGCAATGGTTCGGGTAGTGGTTTAGGAGCACAGACCCCCGCCCTAGGTCCGATTATGTCACCAGCTACGACTCAGGTCATCTGCTCCAAAGCGTGGTACAAGGCGCTCTTTATTCCAAACTCCTGGGAAAGACAATGCGCAGCCTGTTGTGGACGTCTGTTTCATTGTCTTGTAATTCTTTCCATGTCCTTACATCCCTATTGTTCTGGTTTTGAATTGCCATTCATATACACTCCTGCACAGACTGAGGCAAATGATGATGGAGTAAACCATTGTCCAAACTTTATTTATATCTACTTGTATGAATGGTATGCGGTCGCCTGTGGTATTATAGATGTTAGGAATAAGCACTCCGTGTCCGGTACTGGCACGGTGTCATGTATACGAGTCGTATACGTATAGGATTCCTAGCAGTACACCGAGTGTGTGTGTGTTGAGTCCAATCCGTATACTTGCATGTAACTAAGTACTACTAGGATTAGAGTTGGGCTAGTAGTCGAGTCGGCATACTAGAATTCTAGTATATATATGCATGTACCCTGGGTTGTAAACACACCGCGAGTTGAATCAATCAAAGAAGGTGCCTTTGGCAATCCAAAAAATTTCTTTCGTGTGTCTTTTCGGCAAGACAGAATCGTCAGAAGTGTTGATCCGTGCGTGTCCGCGGAGTGTATCGCCTGAGATCTTCGTCGTCTATGCTGGAAAGTGTCCCGACGAAAGTACTGACGGGCCTGGGCCAACAATTGGTATCAGAGCCAAGGTCGTCGTTCGTGATCTGTTGAAAGTACAAGGAGGTCATGGTGATGGTGAAGTCAAGAGAGAGCTCGGCATCGGCACCCGTATTTGAGACAGTGGGCACGGCTTTGTATCCGTGTTTGGATCGTAAGTACTACGGACTATGGGCACTTGTGATGCAGTGCGCCATGGAAGGTCAGGAGATTTGGGAGGCCAACGATCCCGGCGGCGATGAGTACATCAAGGGAGGTGCGAAGTACCGAGAGGATTGCCAAGCGTTGACGGCGCTCTACTCGGTCATGCCGACGGACATGCTGCAGCACCTCGTCGGAAAGAAATCGGCGAAGGATGTGTGGGGAGCGATCAAGGTGGTATGCGCAGGTGTTGACAACACTAGTGCTCACGTGGGGCAGCAGGAGGTTGTCTTGAACGACGAGATGACATTGGTAGAACCGGAAATGACCCCGGTTAGTTCGTCAAGTGTGGCGACACCAAGTACGGCGACCAAGGTGTCAGAAGAAGTTGGCGTGAGTATGTCAAGTCCTGAGAAGGAGGAGTTCACCTCAAGTTCAGAAGTGCAACCGGAGAGTACTCGGACTACCGACATCGCAGGACACGACATCCATGATCAAGAAGATGTCTCATTGCATGATGAAGGCAGTAGCCCCCCAGGACGTTCACCAGAAGCTATAGGCGGACGTGGCACGTGTGCGCTGCTCAACAGCCCAGAAGGAGGTGCTCCAAGTGTGGAGCTTAGGCCAAGGGAAGGTCCTGGGGATGGCGGCCCAGAAACGCCAGAAGGAGGTGTTCCAAAAGAAAGTGATCCATTGAGAGGGGCTCCATCCGGAGATCCAGAAAATAGATCAGAGGATGGTCTAGGGACTAGCGGCCTAGAAACGCCAGAAGGAGGCGGACTAAAAGAAAAAGTCCCGCCAGGAGGATTTTCGGCAGAAGGTCCGGAGGAAGCCTGCCTAGAAAACAAGCAAGAAGCAGAAGTGGCTGCTCATGCAGCGAGCCAAGACGAAGGGAGGCCAGTAAGTTCTCGGGCACATAGCGGAACGAGTAGCTACAGCCCAGCAAGCAGGCCAAGCAGCGTGACCGTTGTGAAGCCAGTAGGTTCAGGAAAATCGGCTCCATGTGAGAAGCTCGGACCAAAGGAAGGTCCAGGGGCATGCAGCCCAGAAAGAGGAGGAGGACACAGCATACAAGGGGATATGATGAGTCCAGAAAACAGCCGAGAAGAAAGGAACATGCTACCTCACCACGCACCATCACGTGGAAGTCGAAAAGCTACGTGTGGAGATTAGGCACATGAGACCAGTACATGGTTCTCAAGTACCTTGCATGGGAGTGCAATACGTAGCATGGCAAGACCAGAAAGTCTCGCGCTGCAAGGAGAAAGGCCAGCTTCAGCTGCTGTATGTACTTCACCGGTACATGGAGGTTTAGAACATCAGGAGACAAGCACGATGTTGGACGCAGAAGAGTATGTCGTGATGCCCCCGACCATACTGGAGATGAAGCGACTACGATCGATGCGAGCACCCATGCAAGACGTGTTAGACTACTATCCGAAGAAGATACTTCGGATGATAAATAACCCGGTAAAGATGAACTACGAAAAGCATTGGTTGTTCATCAAGGAACCGATGAAGACCGAAGACACGGTCATGGATGACAACGATAAGGAGGACGCGGAAAAGAACGACGCGGACAAGGAGGATCAACATGAAGCCATGAAAAAGCCGACAAAAACAAATTCGGTGACATGGATGCTGTGAAAGGGATCGGCGAAAGCAATGCCGAGGATGACGCCCGCGAGAAGCAGCGTGTACATTTAGGACCCAGGTGGATGTTGAAGGGCACGTCGTGCTTAGGGGGTGATTCTTAGGAATAAGCACTCTGTGTCCGGTACCGGCACGGTGTCTCGTATACTAGTCATATACGTATAGGATTCCTAGCAGTACACTGAGTGTGTGTGTTGAGTCCAATCCGTATACTTGCATGTAACTGAGTACTACTAGGATTAGAGTTGGGCTAGTAGTCGAGTCGGTATACAAGAATCCTAGTATATATATGCATGTACCCTGGGTTGTAAACACAATGCGAGTTGAATCAATTAAAGAAAACTATAAGACACGCCAGTTGCCTTTGGCAATCCAAAACTTGTCTTTCGTATGTCTGTTTCGGCGAGACACAAATCGTCAGAAGTGTTGATCCGTGCGTGTCCGTGGAGTGTATCGCCTGATATCTTCGTTGTCTACGCCGGAAAGTGCCTCGACGAAAGTACCGACGGATGTGAGCCAACAATAGATTTAGAGTATTGGTGCACGCACGAGCAGGCTGCTTGTCTCCTTTCCCGTGTGCCATCGTTCAAAGGTAACCAATTTATGTTCGGGTATTGTGTAAGTTTTAACATATTAG
The DNA here is from genome assembly GCA_910589775.1 of Avena eriantha. Taxonomy (NCBI): domain Eukaryota; kingdom Viridiplantae; phylum Streptophyta; class Magnoliopsida; order Poales; family Poaceae; genus Avena; species Avena eriantha. The sequence continues at coordinate 572,150 of OU342746.1, forward strand.
ATTTATTATTGTGCCAGGTCCAAAGCTTTCTGAGCCATCAGCTGATCAGGACTTGGAGAGATATTTTTTATTCACCATGTGGCCATCGATTTTAGTCGTGTTACTTTTCATTCACTAGGTTAAGTTGGGGGTTCCTTTCCATGGTCCTATTACTAATGTCTCGATCTTGAAAATTCAGAAAGGAGGTGCCAGATAGATGAAACGTCAGCTAAGTGGTCAAGCGCTAATATCTTCACCAAGACTGCCGCTGATCATAGCTTTGTAGAGTGACAAACAAAAAGAAAAAAAAGACTATCTACTGCCCTTGATTTAAACAAGTATCAGTACATCAATATTAGTTCCACAAAATACTTTAATAATAGTAACAACAAAACATTTGAAAGATTTAGTAGCTTTCCTGCTTGAAATTCAATAGCAGTACAGAGATAATAAGTTCTTGTTCCATCTCAAAAAATCTTGGTGCACGATTGGTTTGTCTTGTTCTTCGAATAGGCTCGATCATAGGATTCTCTCCCGCGATTGATGCATATTGAGTAATGCAGACCGGTAATATGAAATGGTTCGCTGCAGAGCATAAAGGAATGTTTTTCCTCGGAATGATGCCCGGCACATCCCAGGTCCCAGGCGTGGAGGAACTGCAGATTATACGGGTCCAAAACCCTATCTCTATTGTCGGGTAATAGGAAGTGATCATCACATTGTACAAGGGCGACGAGCATGCGTCCGGCCTGACGCACACGACGGATCCACTAATGTCGCCCGAATTGTGCATGTCGAATAGCAGAGCAAACATCGTATTATTGTCTCCCGATCCGGTCTTCTCTACTCTCGATGAGGGCGGTGCCAACAACGGCTGAGAGATGTACCTAGAGTTTCTAAAGTAAGTAAGAATCAGCGGACTAAATTGTAGCATGCTAAATATTATAAGTAAAAAAATAATAAAGTAAATATGAGTAACCTGATTGCGATAAAACATCCGTAGTATCCATCCGTTTCAAATATAAGATGTTTTAGCTTTTGTGAAACGAGTGTATCTAGACCCCTTTTAGTATATGGGTTCTCTCTGAACTACACACTAAAAAGAGTCTAGACAAACCCGTTTCACAAATGCTAAAAACATATTTATATATTTTGAAACGGAGGGAGTAGATACGGAGTACATGTGCAAGGCCATTGTTTCAAAGGAAAAGCTACTTGATCTAAGCAAGTAGTGCTAGCTCCGACTATAGAGAGCCATGTTTGAAAGGAAGTGCTCGACCATTGGAGCATGATAAACTGAGTATCAATGCTTGTGTGACCCCCATATGGAACTCAAAATGTCCAAGTCTCATCTAGATTGCGACAAGGTCATGTTTCAAAAGAAAAGCAAGACTATCTACTACCCTTGATTTAAACAAGTACATCACATTCTACAAAATGTTTAAGTAATAGCAACGACAGAACATTTGAGAGATTCAGTTCTTGTTCTAGCTCAAAAAACAGACTCGGTCATTAGAGCAAGCAAAACTGACAATCAAGTGACGATGCCTGTGTGACCCCCCATATGCAACCCAAAATGTCCAAGACTCATCTAGATAATTGTGACAATGCTAACTTTTAAAAGAAAAGCAAGACAAACTGCTGTACTTGATCTAAACAAGTAATAGTACATCACTATTAGTTAAACAAAATATTTCAGTAATAGCGACGACAGAATAAAGTCAAATCAAGACTATCTCCGGTCCTTGGCCTAAATAAGTACTACCAGTACCGGTATATAGTAGTACAAGATAGTCCGAAGTACAAGAACTAGTGTTATACTAGTACTACTCTCCATCTAAAATCTAATCTCCAGTACACGTATGTCCGTGGTATGTAGTGAAAGTGGGATAAAAAAATCTGAGATAGTAGAATGGTCAATTTGGAATTCTCCCTCGCGATGGATGCATATTGAGTAACACAGGTCCTGGGTCTGAAAAGTTTGAAGGTACATCACCATGGAATACTTTTCCTTTTGCATGATGCCAGGCACCGCCCTACTCCCAGGAGTGAAGGAATTGCGCACTGCACCCTCCCAAAATGCAGCCTCTGGTGACGGGTGATAGACGGTGAACTGCACATTATACAAGGGCAACGAGCACCCGTCCGACCTGACGCACACGATAGATATGATGATGTCGCCCCACTCGAGCATGTCAAATAGCACGGCGAACACTGTACCTTCGTCCCCATATCCGATGTTCTCTAGTCTTGATGAGCGCGGTGCCGACAGCGGCTGAGAGATGAACCTGGGATTTCTAAAGGAAGTAAGAATTGGTGGACTAAATTGCAACATGCTAAATATACATATAAGAAGTTCTCAAGCACCTGAGAGCTAGGCACTCCCAAGAAAAAAATACAGAGCAATGTTTCAAAGGAAATACTAGATCATCTCTAGTGTTTGGTCTAAACAAACTTGAACGACAGATCATCATCACAATCATGATGGTCATATTTGCCATCTCCCACATCGTGGATGCAAAATAAGTAATCCAGTGTGAACCTATCATGTTTCTTTATCAGGAAATTAAGGTAATCTTCAGTAATCCTGATGGAGGCCGGCGACGCGGTGCTCTTCGGCTCGAAAAATAGGCTATCTTTGATGAACTCCTCCAAGTCCTCTCCAATCATTGAAGGTCTATAAAAGTGCAACTCCACCATGTACCGCGGAAACAAGCACGCCGTCAACCTAACGCACCGGACGGATACAGCGAGGCCATAGTCGAGCATGTCAAATCGCACGGCGAACAATGTACCATCGTCCCCGGATACCACGGTCTCTACTTTCTTTATGAGCCAGGTGCTAGCAAAAGCTGAGAGATGTACCTGTGTTCCTCGGTGTGGTGGAAACTCTGTACTTCAATTTAGTGGGATTTTTCGAGGTGAGCAAGGAGCGTTGTGGGCAGGGCGGCGAACTCGTAGCCAGGCTCAGTGCAGTTGCACGGGCCGTGCGGGCACGCCATCTTGCGGTTGAGAAATTCGTGGAAGGTGACCAACGTCCCGTAGCCGTCATTGGGGCATCTGCTACCTTCTCCACCGACGACTTGGCGGGGCAACTCCTTGGAGCATGCGGCCAGCTGGACAATGTTGGCAGTATCCATACGTATAGCGATTTCTTCGAAGGCATCGTCACTGACCTTGCTTCAGTCACCGTACCGAATGTTGTGCATCGAATTCGCCATTACCTCCGGATGGACTGGGGGCGAGGGCGGATTCAAATATGATTGTTGGGGTTTCTTAGAGGAGAGTGATGGAGGCTTGAAAGAACCGATGCAGCGGGCGAGAAATGGCTAGGAAAATTTAGAAAGTGCGACGCTCGAGAGGATCCAAAATGCGGCTAGCCAGCGTTAGCGAATGGAGATCGCTGGAGATGGGGAATATGGGAGGCTCTTTGAACGAGGGTTGTTAATTTTGCAGGTTCCCTCTTTGGTCTTCTGTAGTGGATCGAGGACGCCTGCTGGAGTTATAGCAAGAGTGTTAGAGTAGCAAGCTGTCACGTCCTGGCTTAGTATTGTATCGGCTTGTCATATAGACTGTGTTTCAGAAAAGGACGTGAACCCACATTTCTCTCCTCCCTGCTAGATAGCGTGCATCATAGAATCTATTTCTAGAACGCGAAGTATTTGAACCCACATGCCGAAATAAAAGAATGTCAATCCTTAAGACAGCTCGCCAAACTCTGATAAATAGGACTACTAAAAAACTATAATAATTGGCGAAGCTCAAAAAATAATTATAATTTTGAGCCACGTCCATAGAATATCCGTTGTATATTTGGTTTTTATACTTTGTATTATGTAGTAGTAATCAACCTATTAGCTACCTAATAGTTCTCGCCATGCTCTAGAGAAATGACGAAGAACATTCTAGAATTATTGAGAAGTCTGTTTTGAGGTTTGTGCATATCTTTTAGTGTGCTAATGAATATCAATAGTATCTTCTAGATGCTAGAATGGATAGAGTTAAGATTCAACGGTACTTTATAGACGTAGCTCAAAATTATAATTATTTTTTGGGCTTCACCTATTATAATTTTATATAACCTAGTAAAAGGCACGTGCCACACACGTATATATTTTATGAAATGTGATTAACAAATATTAAGTTGTTATAAACCAATAGTCTTGTTTGAGAAAAATGCAAACATTAAGTCTATTAATAATAACTATCTACACATATTGAGAATACAACCTACTATGCTTTGATTTTTTTTTTGGAGGGAGGGTGACATGATGGTTCTAGAACATGGTGGAGTTTGCTCTAGGTAGTACTCAACACAAAACTGGATCTAGCAGCTCAATGCTCAGGATTTGTATTGTGGATCTAATTCAAAACTGCTCCTTTATAGTAGTAGAGAAAAAATGATATGGCATATACTACTACTATTTGATTCTCACGTGCAAGGCATGTGCAACTTACTAATAAGATATATAACACGGATAACTTTGAACATCGATCATTGGATATAGATTGACAGATTATTCTAGAAGCATCATGTCACCATCCCCAAAATATCATAGCATAGTAGGTTGTATTCTCAATATGTGTAGATATATTATTAATAGACTTAATGTATCCATTTTTTCTCTAACAAGACTATTGGTTAATAACAACTTAATGTTTGTTAAATCACATGTCATCCAGTATATACGTGTGTGGCATGTGCCTTTTACTAGTAGTGGTAAGATAAGAAAGGAAAGACTATCAATAGTATCTTCTCGATGCTATAATGGAAATAATGAAGATCGAATGTATGACAATGTTGGGATTCGCGTCTCGATCCATTGGTCAATATTCAAAGTTATTCGTACACTATATAGTGCTAAGAAAAAAATGAGAAACATGCGTTTTGACACCTTTGAATACAAAACAATCCTCTCGCTACTTCATAGTGTGTATTGGCCTATGGTGTATGAACATTCCTGGTTTCGACCCGAATAGCCAAGGTCATGACCATATTGACATCATATATAGTTTATAATACAGTACCTGCATCTGGTAGATTCGTGCATCTTCTACAACAAGATTGGCTGAAAGTGAGACGTGCGATGTTTTCTTTTGTTAAGAAAGTACTAGTCTTACCATTACCACTATCTTAACACTATATGGTGTACAAAAAACTTTGAATATTAATTGTTGGATCAAGACTCACGAATCCCAAAATTTTCAGCCGTTGGATCTTATTTTCCATTCTAGCATCCAGAAGATTCTATTGATAATCTTCATCACAATGAAATACTATGCACATACCTCAAAACACATTTCCCCATCATTCCAGAATATTCCCCCTTGTTTCTATAGACCATGTTACCAAAAATTTCAAGCATTTGATTTTAGTGTCCTTTGTGCCAAAATGTATGGACTTGGATGTATTTTTGTTTTTTTGAGGTCCTTGGTGTAACATGTACACATCCACTTACTGTGTTAATTAATTGAAGAATCTCGCTCCCTCGGGACATACCTTAGTCAAAACAAAGTACCACCACCCGGTTTTCAGAACAATTGGGGAACATGTTTTCTTACAATTCCCTAGTCTTAGCACATTTCAAGATTCCCTAGCGAACCGTGTCCACTTAAATAACTCTATGCCGATTGAAAGAAATTAGGTCAAATTTGAACTACAAGTAAGCGTGGTAGATTCCTCTTAAATTTTCCTAACGTCGTATGAAGGGAACCAGGATGTCTATATATCAAGACTTAAGTTCCGGGACGGAGTACTAAACACTAGTAGTACCTGCATCCAAGGCTCAAGGCCTATTTTTTTAAAAAGACAAACTATGCAAAGTTGGACCAAGTTTGTAGAAAAATATGTTAATATTTACAATATGAAATACATACCCTTTGATACATCATTAAACGTGTATTCACATGGTATCTAATAATATCATATAGTAGTTCTTGATAAAAAAATTAGAAGTTTGGTCAAACTTTTTGTAGCTTGACTTATCAAAAAAAGCCTTAGGCTCTGTTTGGAAAGGGAAATCATAGGATTTTTGGAGGATAGAATTCCTATAGGAAAATTTTCTATGGTGTCGTTTAGAACAAAGGAATAGGAATCTAAGATTCCTTTGAAATTCCTATGGTATAGCTATTTCATAGGAATTTTCTAGGAAAAAAACCATGAGGTCTAACCTCATGTTTCATCTCCTTATGTCTACAATTCATGTGGTTTTCCTATGTGACATCCAAACAACACCCTACAAATTTTCCTCTAATATTGATTCCTGTAGGAATTGAGCATACATGATATCTTAATTCCTGCATTTTTTATATTCCTATGTTTTGCATTCCTGCATTCCAAACAGGGCATTAAGCTTTGGGACGGATGTACTAGTGAGATGAGGGAAAAAATCGAAGAGCAGGATAAGCTCGGAGAATAAAAGGGAGGCAGGGCAGGGAGGCAGGGCGAGTGGGCAGCATGACAGTGCACTTGGAGGCGGTGCGATGTCAGAGCAGAATTATGATGGGTTCCTGACATGAGGTGCTATAGCATTTACAGCGTACACACTCTAGTAAATTTCAGGACATATGTGCACTCAAAACAAAACAAATTTATTTTTTCGCTCTCAGTCGCTGCCTCACCATCCATCTCAGCACTGCCTCGTCCATAGCATTGCGCATATGTGTCTGTGTACGGCGGCTCAGTTGTGTCTCCGGCATGTGCATTTGTGTACATAGGAAGGAATCGGGCATTGGCGACAAAAATTAGTACAATTCAAACTTTAAAATTTTTCTCTTCCTTTCCAAGCATTGGGAATGAAGGTTATTCAAAGGATGACCATATCGACATCATATCTCTATCTCTACTATTACTAGTAAGTTACACGTGCTTTGCACGTGAGACTCATATAGTAGACGTATGACATATCATCACTATATAAAACTATAATTGGTAAAGCACAATAAATGATAAATTTGATCAACATCTATAAAGTATGGGTGTATATTTGATCCTTGTACTTTGTATGCCATGTAGAAGTCAAAGATTATTTAGCTACCTAAGACATGAAATTTTTGATAACATGGTCTAGAGAAAAAAAGAGAAGATTCTAATATGATGGAGAAGTGTGTTTTGAGGTTTCTGGATAGCATTCATTATGCCGAAGAATAACAATAGAATCTTATAGATGCTAGAATGAAAAAGAAGATTAAATGTCTAGAAATGCTAGGATTCGTGAATCTTGATCCAACGGTCAACATTCAAAGTTATTCGTACACTATATAGTGGTAAGATAATGGAATAGTTTTCAATTGGATCCTTAGCACCAATCTTGACCGTTGGGCTGTTAGATCCAATGGTTCATAGCACCTGGATTCGTGTTGAATAGTACCTAGAGCAAACTCACCATGTTCTAGAACCATCATGTCACCACCCCCAAAATATCATAGCATAGTAGGCTGTATTCTATCTACTACTACAATGGAGCAGTTTTGAATTGGATCCATAGCACCAATCCTGACCGTTGGGCTGTTAGATCCAATGGTTTAGAGCAACTGGATTCATGTTGAATAGTACTTAGAGCAAACTCCAACATGTTCTAGAACCATCATTTCACCATCCCAAAATTTCATAGGATAGTAGGATTTATTATCAATATAGGTAGATAGTTATTACTAATAGACTTAATGTATGTATTTATCTCTAACAAGAATTTTGGTTAATAACAACTTAACATTTGTTAAATCATATTTCATACAGTATATACGTGTGTGGCATGTCCCTTTTGATCAACACGTGAGACTCAAATAATACACGTCTGACATATCATCACTATATAAAATTTTAATAGGTAAAGCATATAAAAATATAAATTTGATCAATATCTATAAAATATCGGTGTATATTTGGTTCTTGTACTTTGTATATCATTTAGAAGTCAACGATTATTAGCTATCTATAACTTAAATTTTTTGTTAACATGGTCTAGAGAAACGGGGGAGAAGAAGTGTGTTTTAAGTTTTGTGTATATCATTCATTGTGATGAAGACTATCAATGAAATCTTCTAGATGCTAGAATGGAAAAGAAGATCCAACGGCTGAAAATGTTGGGATTCGCGAGTCTTGATCCAACGGTTAATATTCGAAGTAATTTGTACACTATATAGTAGTAAGATAAGATATATATATATATACGTAGAAAAAACGTCAAAACACACTTATCCATCATTTCAGAATCTTCTCGTTTGTTTCTCTAGACCATGGTTCTAAAATTTTCAATTATTAGGTAGCTAATAAACATTTATTTCTACATGATATAAAGTGCAAGAACCAGATATACACTCATACTTTAGAAACGTTGCTCAAATTTATAGATATTTCAAGCTTTACCTATTACAATGTTATATACTAATGACATGTCATGCTTCTGTATATTATGTGAGTTTTACGTGCAAGACACATGCAACTTACTGGTACTACTACGAAGAGCATGGCTCAGCTCCGTGATGGAGGAGCAAGACCCGACTACTAATTTTAATTGCTTGATTGTAGGGTCCTTTGTGTTAAATGTATGGACTTGGATGCAATTTTAATTTTTTAAGGTCCTTGGTGTAACGTGTACACATGCACTAGCTGTGTTAATTATTGAAGCATCTCACTCCTTCGGGACATACCCTAGTCAAAAAAATAAAGTGCCACCACGATTTTCAGAAAACACGGACATGTTTTGTTATAATTCCCTAGTCTTAGGACGTTTCAAGCTTCTCTATATATTAGCTAACTACGCCCATGCACTCAAATAACTTTATGTCGATTTCAAGAAATTAGGTCAAATTTGAACTACAAGTAAGCGCGATAGATTATTTCTTGAATTTGCAAGAGATCCAACAATTAGCAATGTTGAAATCTGTCAATCTATATCCAATGATCGATGTTCAAAGTTATCCGTGTTATATATCTTATTAGTAAGTTACACATGCCTTGCACGTGAGAGTCAAATAGTAGTAGTATATGCCATATCATTTTTTCTCTACTACTATAAAGGAGCAGTTTTGAATTAGATCCATAATACCAATCCTGACCATTGAGCTGCTAGATCCAGTTTTGTGTTGAGTACTACCTAGAGCAAACTCCACCATGTTCTAGAACCATCATGTCACCCTCCCTCCAAAAAAAAATCAAAGCATAGTAGGTTGTATTCTCAATATGTGTAGATAGTTATTATTAATAGACTTAATGTTTGCATTTTTCTCAAACAAGACTATTGGTTTATAATAACTTAATATTTGTTAATCACATTTCATAAAATATATACGTGTGTGGCACGTGCCTTTTACTAGGTTATATAAAATTATAATAGGTGAAGCCCAAAAAATAATTATAATTTTGAGCTACGTCTATAAAGTACCGTTGAATCTTAATTCTATCCATTCTAGCATCTAGAAGATACTATTGATATTCTTTAGCATACTAAAAGATATGCACAAACCTCAAAACACACTTCTCAATAATTCTAGAATGTTCTTCGTCATTTCTCTAGAGCATGGCGAGTACTATTAGGTAGCTAATAGGTTGATTACTACTACATAATACAAAGTATAAAAACCAAATATACAACGGATATTCTATGGACGTGGCTCAAAATTATAATTATTTTTTGAGCTTCGCCTATTATTATAGTTTTTTAGTAGTCCTATTTATCAGAGTTGGGCGAGCTGTCTTGAGGATTGACATTCTTTTATTTCGGCATGTGGGTTCAAATACTTCGCGTGCTAGAAAATAGATTCTACGATGCACGCTATCTAGCAGGGAGGAGAGAAATGTGGGTTCACGTCCTTTTCTGAAACACAATCTATATGACAAGCCGATACAATACTAAGCGAGGACGTGACAGCTTGCTACTCTAACACTCTAGCTATAACTCCAGCAGGCGTCCTCGATCCACTACAGAAGACCAAAGAGGGAACATGCAAAATTAACAACCCTCGTTCAAAGAGCCTCCCATATTCCCCATCTCCAGCGATCTCCATTCGCTAACGCTGGCTAGCCGCATTTTGGATCCTCTCGAGCGTCGCACTTTCTAAATTTTCCTAGCCATTTCTCGCCCGCTGCATTGGTTCTTTCAAGCCTCCATCACTCTCCTCTAAGAAACCCCAACAATCATATTTGAATCCGCCCTCGCCCCCAGTCCATCCGGAGGTAATGGCAAATTCGATGCACAACATTCGGTATGGTGACTGAAGCAAGGTCAGCGACGATGCCTTCGGAGAAATCGCTATACGTATGGATACTGCCAGCATTGTCCAGCTGGCCGCATGCTCCAAGGAGTTGCCCCGCCAAGTCGTCGGTGGAGAAGGTAGCAGATGCCCCAATGACGGCTACGGGACGTTGGTCACCTTCCACGAATTCCTCAACCGCAAGATGGCGTGCCCGCACGGCCCGTGCAACTGCACCGAGCCTGGATACGAGTTCGCCGCCCTGCCCACAAAGCTCCTTGCTCACCTCGAAAAATCCCACTAAATTGAAGTACAGAGTTTCCACCACAGCGAGGAACACAGGTACATCTCTCAGCTTTTGCTAGCACCTGGCTCATAAAGAGAGTAGAGACCGTGGTATCCGGGGACGATGGTACATTGTTCGCCGTGCGATTTGACATGCTCGACTATGGCCTCGCTGTATCCGTCCGGTGCGTTAGGTCGAAGGCGTGCTTGTTTCCGCGGTACATGGTGGAGTTGCACTTTTATAAACCTTCAATGATTGGAGAGGACTTGGAGGAGTTCATCGAAGATAGCCTATTTTTCGAGCCGAAGAGCACCGTGTCGCCGGCCTCCATCAGGATTACTGAAGAGTACCTTAATTTCCTGATAAAGAAACATGATAGGTTCACACTGGATTATTCATTTTGCATCCACGATGTGGGAGATGGCAAATATGACCATCATGATTGTGATGATGATCTGTCGTTCAAGTTTGTTTAGACCAAACACTAGAGATGATCTAGCATTTCCTTTGAAACATTGCTCTGTATTTTTTTCTTGGGAGTGCCTAGCTCTCAGGTGCTTGAGAACTTCTTATATGTATATTTAGCATGTTGCAATTTAGTCCACCAATTCTTACTTCCTTTAGAAATCCCAGGTTCATCTCTCAGCCGCTGTCGGCACCGCGCTCATCAAGACTAGAGAACATCGGATATGGGGACGAAGGTACAGTGTTCGCCGTGCTATTTGACATGCTCGAGTGGGGCGACATCATCATATCTGTCGTGTGCGTCAGGTCGGACGGGTGCTCGTTGCCCTTGTATAATGTGCAGTTCACCGTCTATCACCCGTCACCAGAGGCTGCATTTTGGGAGGGTGCAGTGCGCAATTCCTTCACTCCTGGGAGTAGGGCGGTGCCTGGCATCATGCAAAAGGAAAAGTATTCCATGGTGATGTACCTTCAAACTTTTCAGACCCAGGACCTGTGTTACTCAATATGCATCCATCGCGAGGGAGAATTCCAAATTGACCATTCACTACATACCACGGACATACGTGTACTGGAGATTAGATTTTGGATGCAGAGTAGTACTAGTATAACACTAGTTCTTGTACTTCGGACTATCTTGTACTACTATATACCGGTACTGGTAGTACTTATTTAGGCCAAGGACCGGAGATAGTCTTGATTTGACTTTATTCTGTCGTCGCTATTACTGAAATATTTTGTTTAACTAATAGTGATGTACTATTACTTGTTTAGATCAAGTACAGCAGTTTGTCTTGCTTTTCTTTTAAAAGTTAGCATTGTCACAATTATCTAGATGAGTCTTGGACATTTTGGGTTGCATATGGGGGTCACACAGGCATTGTCACTTGATTGTCAGTTTTGCTTGCTCTAATGACCGAGTCTGTTTTTTGAGCTAGAACAAGAACTGAATCTCTCAAATGTTCTGTCGTTGCTATTACTTAAACATTTTGTAGAATGTGATGTACTTGTTTAAATCAAGGGTAGTAGATAGTCTTGCTTTTATTTTGAAACATGACCTTGTCGCAATCTAGATGAGACTTGGACATTTTGAGTTCCATATGGGGGTCACACAAGCATTGATCGTCAGTTTATCATGCTCCAATGGTCGAGCACTTCCTTTCAAACATGGCTCTCTGTAGTCGGAGCTAGCACTACTTGCTTAGATCAAGTAGCTTTTCCTTTGAAACAATGGCCTTGCACATGTACTCCGTATCTACTCCCTCCATTTCAAAATATATAAATATGTTTTTAGCATTTGTGAAACGGGTTTGTCTAGACTCTTTTTAGTGTGTAGTTCAGAGAGAACCCATATACTAAAAGGGGTCTAGATACACTCGTTTCACAAAAGCTAAAACATCTTATATTTGAAACGGATGGATACTACGTATGTTTTATCGCAATCAGGTTACTCATATTTACTTTATTATTATTTTACTTATAATATTTAGCATGCTACAATTTAGTCCGCTGATTCTTACTTACTTTAGAAACTCCAGGTACATCTCTCAGCCGTTGTTGGCACCGCCCTCATCGAGAGTAGAGAAGACCGGATCGGGAGACAATAGTACGGTGTTTGCTCTGCTATTCGACATGCACAATTCGGGCGACATTAGTGGATCCGTCGTGTGCGTCAGGCCGGACGCATGCTCGTCACCCTTGTACAATGTGATGATCACTTCCTATTACCCGACAATAGAGCTAGGGTTTTGGACCCGTATAATCTGCAGTTCCTCCACGCCTGGGACCTGGGATGTGTCGGGCATCATTCCGGAGGAAAAACATTCCTTTATGCTCTGCAGCGAACCATTTCATATTACCGGTCTGCATTACTCAATATGCATCAATCGCGGGAGAGAATCCTATGATCGAGCCTATTCGAAGAACAAGACAAACTAATCATGCACCAAGATTTTTTGAGATGGAACAAGAACTTATTATCTCTGTACTGCTATTAAATTTCAAGCAGGAAAGCTACTAAATCTTTCAAATGTTTTGTTGTTACTATTATTAAACTATTTTGTGGAACTAATATTGATGTACCGATACTTGTTTAAATCAAGGACAGTAGATAGTCTTTTTTTTCTTTTTGTTTGTCACTCTACAAAGCTATGATCAGCGGCAGTCTTGGTGAAGATATTAGCGCTTGACCACTTAGCTGACGTTTCATCTATCTGGCACCTCCTTTCTGAATTTTCAAGATCGAGACATTAGTAATAGGACCATGGAAAGGAACCCCCAACTTAACCTAGTGAATGAAAAGTAACACGACTAAAATCGATGGCCACATGGTGATTAAAAAAATATCTCTCCAAGTCCTGATCCTGTACTGAACTAATATGGATAGAGAATCCCTATTTAGTAATCCATTCTTATTCTATACCCTTTTAATGAATTTCCCTAATAAAATAGGGGATGATCCATGAATTAATCTAATCAGCAACTAAAAAAACTCCTAGATGAAAACATAAATCTTGATTCATTTCAATATGAGGACAAGAATTGAATCGATTCAATTAATTACAATAGAACAATTACACAACAAAAGAGAAAAGAAAGAAGGTATTTGTTGGCAGTAGATCGGTTTTACTAAATCAAAATTTTGATTCTTTAGTTATTTATTTTAGATTTGCAATTCTTAGAATTTTTACTATTTTAAAGTTTTCTTATTGCCGAGCCATAGTAATTGCACCTATTAAAGAAACTAGAAGAATTATGGAAATGAGACCTTCAGAATAATTTTTTGGTTGTGCGAACCAAAAGGAATGGTGTTTTTGAGTTGTACCAAGTCTGAAACCGAGTGGATTTATTTTTTATCCCATATTTTTCTATTCTATATTTTTTTAGTGGGAATTGAAATCTTAGATGAATCTAAAGGTTATTTAGATTTCTTTACTATATTTAATACAATTGTTATATGACACATGCTTTTTTTTATGGGAAAACTACGTCCTCGAGCCCGAGGTCTAAATTTTTTCATAATAGTACTCCTACTGACTTCGGCTTTAGTAATGAATAAATTCGTCTAAGTTAATGATCAATAGGTTTGGATAAAGAATTTAGGAAAAATATTCTCATACTTACAAAATATAAGGACAAGTATATGTGAAATCTATCCTTTTTTAGTTAAAAGTTTTGTTCCAATCCAATCTTTCCCTTTAAAGTTAAAGGATTTCAATGGAATAAATTCTTTGAAGAATCAAGATTCATAATTAATCCTTGTCTTGTTTGGGGGTGGGAGCGATGCTCCTCCTTTAACTATTGACTTAAACCAACCAGGTGAGTATCAGGAAAATATTCGGCAATATGCCGAATCAATAAAAGATTTTAGAATTGACGAGCAATTTGAGAGTTTCAAAAACGATGAATTCACTAAACCGCTCTATGCAGCTCAGAAAGCTTTGGACCTGGCACAATAATAAATCTAATATGTTAAAACTTACACAATACCCGAACATAAATTGGTTACCTTTGAACGATGGCACACGGGAAAGGCGACAAGCAGCCTGCTCGTGCGTGCACCAATACTCTAAATCTATTGTTGGCTCACATCCGTCAGTACTTTCGTCGAGGCACTTTCCGGCGTAGACAACGAAGATATCAGGCGATACACTCCACGGACACGCACGGATCAACACTTCTGACGATTTGTGTCTCGCCGAAACAGACATACGAAAGACAAGTTTTGGATTGCCATAGGCAACTGGCGTGTCTTATAGTTTTCTTTAATTGATTCAACTCGTAGTGTGTTTACAACCCAGGGTACATGCATATATATACTAGGATTCTTGTATACCGACTCGACTACTAGCCCAACTCTAATCCTAGTAGTACTCAGTTACATGCAAGTATACGGATTGGACTCAACACACACACTCAGTGTACTGCTAGGAATCCTATACGTATATGACTCGTATACGAGACACCATGCCGGTACCGGACACAGAGTGCTTATTCCTAAGAATCACCCCCTAAGCACGACGTGCCCTTCAACATCCACCTGGGTCCTAAATGTACACGCTGCTTCTCGCGGGCGTCATCCTCGGCATTGCTTTCGCCGATCCCTTTCACAGCATCCATGTCACCGAATTTGCTTTTGTCGGCTTTTTTATGGCTTCATGTTGATCCTCCTTGTCCGCGTCGTTCTTTTCCGCGTCCTCCTTATCGTTGTCATCCATGACCGTGTCTTCGGTCTTCATCGGTTCCTTGATGAACAACCAATGCTTTTCGTAGTTCATCTTTACCAGGTTATTTATCATCCAAAGTATCTTCTTCGGATAGTAGTCTAACACGTCTTGCATGGGTGCTCGCGTCGATCGTAGTCGCTTCATCTCCAGTATGGTCGGGGGCATCACGACATACTCTTCTGCGTCCAACATCATGCTTGTCTCCTGATGTTCTAAACCTCCATGTACCGGTGAAGTACATACAGCAGCTGAAGCTGGCCTTTACCTTGCAGCGCGAGACTTTCTGGTCTTGCCATGCTACGTATTGCACTCCCATGCAAGGTACTTGAGAACCATGTACTGGTCTCATATGCCTAATCTCCACACGTAGCTTTTCGACTTCCACGTGATGGTGCGTGGTGAGGTAGCATGTTCCTTTCTTCTCGGCTGTTTTCTGGACTCATCATATCCCCTTGTATGCTGTGTCCTCCTCCTCTTTCTGGGCTGCATGCCCCTGGACCTTCCTTTGGTCCGAGCTTCTCACATGGAGCCGATTTTCCTGAACCTGCTGGCTTCACAACGGTCACGCTGCTTGGCCTGCTTGCTAGGCTGTAGCTACTCGTTCCACTATGTGCCCGAGAGCTTACTGGCCTCCCTTCCTCTTGGCTCGCTGCATGAGCAGCCACTTCTGCTTCTTGCTTGTTTTCTAGGCAGGCTTCCTCTGGACCTTCTGCCGAAAATCCTCCTGGCGGGACTTTTTCTTTTAGTCCGCCTCCTTCTGGCGTTTCTAGGCCGCTAGTCCCTAGACCATCCTCTGATCTATTTTCTGGATCTCCGGATGGAGCCCCTCTCAATGGATCACTTTCTTTTGGAACACCTCCTTCTGGCGTTTCTGGGCCGTCATCCCCAGGACCTTCCCTTGGCCTGAGCTCCACACTTGGAGCACCTCCTTCTGGGCTGTTGACCAGCGCACACGTGCCACGTCCGCCTATAGCTTCTGGTGAACGTCCTGGGGGGCTACTGCCTTCATCATGCAATGAGACATCTTCTTGATCATGGATGTCGTGTCCTGCGATGTCGGTAGTCCGAGTACTCTCCGGTTGCGCTTCTGAACTTGAGGTGAACTCCTCCTTCTCAGGACTTGACATACTCACGCCAACTTCTTCTGACACCTTGGTCGCCGTACTTGGTGTCGCCACACTTGACGAACTAACCGGGGTCATTTCTGGTTCTGCCAATGTCATCTCGTCGTTCAAGACAACCTCCTGCTGCCCCACGTGAGCACTAGTGTTGTCGACACCTGCGCATACCACCTTGATCGCTCCCCACACATCCTTCACCGATTTCTTTCCGACGAGGTGCTGCAGCATGTCCGTCGGCATGACCGAGTAGAGCGCCGTCAACGCTTGGCAATCCTCTCGGTACTTCGCACCTCCCTTGATGTACTCATCGCCGCCGGGATCGATGGCCTCCCAAATCTCCTGACCTTCCATGGCGCACTGCATCACAAGTGCCCATAGTCCGTAGTACTTACGATCCAAACACGGATACAAAGCCGTGCCCACTGTCTCAAATACGGGTGCCGATGCCGAGCTCTCGCTTGACTTCACCATCACCATGACCTCCTTGTACTTTCAATAGATCACGAACGACGACCTTGGCTCTGATACAAATTATTGGCCCAGGCCCGTCAGTACTTTCGTCGGGACACTTTCCAGCGTAGACGACGAAGATCTCAGGTGATACACTCTGCGGACACGCACGGATCAACACTTCTGACGATTCTGTCTTGCCGAAAAGACACACGAAAGAAATTTTTTGGATTGCCAAAGGCACCTTCTTTGATTGATTCAACTCGCGGTGTGTTTACAACCCAGGGTACATGCATATATATACTAGAATTATCGTATGCCGACTCGACTACTAGCCCAACTCTAATCCTAGTAGTACTCAGTTACATGCAAGTATACGAATTGGACTCAACACACACACACTCGGTGTACTGCTAGGAATCCTATACGTATACGACTCGTATACGTGACACCGTGCCAGTACCGGACACGGAGTGCTTATTCCTAACATCTATAATACCACAGGCGACCGCATACCATTCATACAAGTAGATATAAATAAAGTTTGGACAATGGTTTACTCCATCATCATTTGCCTTAGTCTGTGCAGGAGTGTATATGAATGGCAATTCAAAACCAGAACAATAGGGATGTAAGGACATGGAAAGAATTACAAGACAATGAAACAGATGTCCACAACAGGCTGCGCATTGTCTTTCCCAGGAGTTTGGAATAAAGAGCGCCTTGTACCACGCTTTGGAGCAGATGACCTGAGTCGTAGCTGGTGACATAATCGGACCTAGGGCGGGGGTCTGTGCTCCTGAACCACTACCCGAACCATTGCCTGACGACGATGCCCTACCTGATCCAGACGAAGCACCCAAGACAGCTGGCGGTAACGCAGGCTTGTATGTTTCTTCATTTCTGTTGACTTGGAAAGAGAACTTCTCAGCATTTTTGACTTCCCATTTTTTTGGATATAGAGACCATAAGCTTGTATTTCTTCCCAACGAGACCAGTAATCTCTGCCGAAATGTGTGTGTCATGCCTCGCAACATTGGCCAGTTCATCCAACCTGGTATAACTTGGGCGGCTTCGATGCAGAATAGTGAACAATGTACACACCAGCCACCACTGTTCTTCTTCATCTCTGAGGCGAGCCACCTCACCAAAAAACCTCCCGGTGAGCACTGCAACTCCCCGTGCCTCACCCCCTATCGATCTGAACCTGCACCGCTCCGATCTACCCTGCAAAACCACCTCCTGACTGCCGTCGTGTTCCGTCGTTCGCCGCCGAGACGCACCGTCATGTCCACGGCTCCTCCTTGATGTCGCCAACACCACTTCAGCTCGCCTCCATCACTAAACCTTTCCGGGGCAGCGCATCGTCGTCGTCGTATGTGCCGCACGTGCATCTGTAGTTTACCCGCGCGCAGACTACAGTTTCGTGCAGCTGCAGAGCTCTCTGTTCCCGCACTACTTCCGGCAGCCTCAGTTCACCTACGGTGTCGACCCGCATGCGTGCGCGTAGACGGACCAATCAGCTATCAGCAGACACAAACGGAGATCCAATCCATGTACTGTAGCTCTCGTTTTCTTCTGGCAAAGATCAAGAAAAAATCTACCTGCGCGTGTTCAGTTTCGGCCGACTTTAACCATACAAAACTCCTCTGTTCGTCGCCTTTCCATCTCTGTCTCGACGATGTTCCGGTGAATATTTTTATTCTCGAAATTAGTTCGTTCTCCCAGATTTTAGCAGCTTCAAACGTGGCACGATTCGGTGGTCTACAACGCTCGGAATCTTCCGCGCCAAATTGCCCAATCTCACTAAGGAGTTCTCTGACAGAAGTTCTTCTAAAGCCATTTTTTTACCTTCTGATCCCCTCTGTCTTATGATCGTCCTAGCTGCTCTCCAGTCCCACAGATAAAATCTAACTCATATCGTTACATCTCTCTCCGCATAGAAACAAACTTAACTCGAATCGGAGCAGCACTTCACTCGCAATCTTCCGCCAAAGTTTGATCGAGCTAGCTGCAAACGTGTTGATTCAAACTTCAGATTTGTCAGTATTATTCCTAAATGTACTGCTGTTCTGCACAAATCCCCTTGGTCCTTTGCTGTCTTCAACCTTTAGTACACGAGATTCAAAAAAATTCAATTTGAAACTTTGACCCATATTTAAAAAAATTTGCTGGTTATTTAATGAATGCTTTAATAACGCTAAATCACTTTGTTTTATTCATAATTCCAAATCTTGTAAATGATATATGTTTTTTAATCAGAAAAATGTGAGAAATTCAAATAGGTTTTCACAAATACTCACTTATTTTGTTTTGAAACTAAATTTTTGGTTCAATCGTCCATTCTAACTAGGGTCTCCTATGGTCAGGATGGCTCTGATACCAACTTGTCAACACCCGGATTTTTAATCCCAGATGCTTGTTATGCCATATCTCGCAATCCTAGGAATACCATTTTTCGAGACATAACATAATTGGTACCACAGTACATCATCCATTACAAACCATAATAAAGGTCTTACAAATAAAGGATCTCATGATCTAGTCTTAATACAATCAAAGCAGCAGAAAGTAAATGTAGTAGGGATCCATCTTTTGGGTCACAGGCAATGCTGAAGATGGGAGATGATCCTAGTTGTCATAGACCTCTTGTTGTCCATCTTCCTGGTAGTCCTCCTCATAGTCTGGCCATGGGAATAGCCAGGGACAAAGCCATGAGTACTCTTTAAGTACTCGTAAACTAGAACCAACAAGTAAGGTAGCTCTAGTAGGAATCTTAAGCTATAGGTTTATTTGCAAAAAGCCAGTTTTATTTCATACAAGTTTAGAGTAAAGAAAATTAATTTAATGTTCTACATCACCTAAATGGGAACCTAGTTTTCATGTCCACAATCCTGTTGTGGTCAAGTGAAAGTCCTAGTTCAATTCACAAGTCATTTTTTGGGAAAACATCTGACAACAGAACAGTATGGCTACTCCAACTGTCCATGACCACGGCCGTGGCAATTCGAATAGTTTGACACTCTGTAGAGGTGGTAAACTTTCACCACAAAATTCGATACACCCGTTAGGGTTAAACCTGAATCATCATACTTAGTATGCGGATAACCAATCATAACCGTTCAATTACACACCCTAGTATAGGCACTTCCCCTATGAGCTTGGCCTCCCAGCCATGGCCATCTGCCATCATGGGCACTTCATACGTGGACATTCACACGAGGTAGCCTCAGGTCAACCTCTTTTGCAAGGGAACCCATACTAAGGCATATAAACTTCCAGTTAAGCCCTACCCAATTCAGGTATTGTGGTTGTATGGTAAAATTGGAATGGTATCGCATCCGAACCCAACCATTAGTTTTTGTAAAAGGGCCAAGGCTTATGCCTCAACATTTTCATCATCATCATGTCAAAACATTTCAATAGAATGAACCACCATTCCAAGGTTTTCATAATCATTTTCATCAAGTATTCCCATCTAAAGTGATCAACTTTGATGCTTAGAACTGGCCACTAAAGTTGAGGGTATTCACTAATGAGGGGTGCTAATCAAGTGTAGCTATCCAACTCTACAGAAGAAAAAGTGTTTGTTCCCCAGAGTTTTGCATTCTAGACAACTAGTTAGGGTTGCTAAAAGGGGGATGTTATGATTACTGCATCCAGCTACTCCATCTCCACCCGTGGAGTGTGACCCCTATGGATGCCTTCACTTTCTGCTGCGAGGCCTTTGTGGGTGTGATGCCTTCAGTGGTGTTGTTCCGGCATTTCTTCAGCCTCCGTGTCCTAAAAGCAGGGGAGTGCCTTAGTGGCGTTGGGTTCACCACCGATAATAGTGAGGGTTTTCTTCCCATCTCCATTCAGGAAAAAACGATAGATTTCCACCGGGATTGGGTCTTTGTGGACACCTTTAGAGTGCTTCAGCAGTTCCGCGTCCCTTCCGGGTCGGCGGTGGAAAACCCTAGATGGGCTTGGGAGACTGTCGCCTGCATGACTCTCCGTCCCCCTCTAGAGGCGCGTGGCGTCCTAGAGGGACCGTGGCCTAACTGGAGAGATGGTAGTCCAGGAGTTCTCTGGTGGTAGATCGCTCCTCTCTAGGAGCACAACAAAAGTGTCTAGGCCATGTCTGATGGCCAAGATAGGATCAAGGTGTTTGGGGGCATTCTTCCTGACAACATGGTGGTCGCCCTCTTGCACTTTCTCCTCAGCGGTAGTGACATGCCCGATATCCCGCGGGAGCTCCCTCCCTTGTATCTGGTCGGTGACATCGGTTCCGCTCGCTTGGGGCTTCCCTCCTTCGACCAATGGGGAGAGAGTGCTCCAGATCAAGAAGTACAATTGCTCCCTCGCTCCGTGAGTCTGACCCAGAGCCCCGTGGCAGAGCTGGACGACGAGGTCATGTCATAGAATGGAAGAACCGAGGCATCACGGCCCATTTATTAGGGGAGAATAATTCACGGTGTATCCTCTTGGTAAGAGGATGCCGAAGATTCAGTGGGCGTCGTGCCTCGTGCCACTCATGGCAGCGAGAGAAGTGTGCCCCGTCTTACCCCTAGGGTCAGCAGAACGGCCTCCGGGAGTCCCTCCGTGGGAAAGAAACATGTGCCTAACGATGGAGGTGCTTTCCTTCCTCCTAGGCTGAAGAGGGGGCACTCGTCCCGCGCTGGCTCTGCGAGCAAAAGGTGAGCCTTACCCTTGGGGTTGCTTTCTCCCTTACGATCGCTCTAACCCTTACTCCGTCTTTCCCCTGTTTGTGCCTCTGATCTAGAAAGAGGAAGAGTGCGAGGGTCTCCTCATCCGCGAAGATTGCCGGGGAGCCTAGTCTGGCCCATGCATCATGTCCCTCGCCAGGGACCGCAAGCAAGAGACGTTCGTGAGTTGATGACCCGATTGCGCCCCCGCCAGAACGCATCATGATTGGCCTTGAGACCGAGGCAGTGCCCGAACCGACGGCGGGAGACCGTTCTCTAGATGTCGCATGGCTCTTGGAACCGTCGGGTCCCGTGGAGGAGGGTGACGAGGGCGCGAGGCTTGGTCGGGGTGACCCGCTCGCAGCTTCTAGAGGTGCCAGCGACGAGGATACTCACGTGCAAGAGGATTCTGTTGGGGCCCAGCAAGCAACCCCGTCTCTGGAGCCTAGCTCTAACGATGGAATCGGCAGGGCCAGCCACCGAGACCTCGCGATTGTGGGGCTAGACACGCCCGCTGGAGGGTAGTTTGGTCTCGAGCTGTCCGGGAGGACGGGCCACCTTCGTGTCATCATAGCGGCTATGTGTGCCGGGCTTGACCAGTTCCTTGCAGACTTGGCCGCCGAGGAGCACCAACTGGCAGGAGCATAGCCTCACCTTCAAGAGGAGCTGGAGGTCCTTAACATGGCCACCGGGCTGCAAGGGCTCCTCCGGCCTTGGAGGCCCTAGACGAGGCTTGGCGCAAGGAGGGAAGCTTTTCTGGTGAAATATTGCTCAATAAGCCTAGGAGATATCGATCCGTGAGCGTGCGATTGGCTTCTTAGAGAAAGAGACTGAGGAAGACCGTCGGAAGGTCCATTAGAGGGAACTAGACATGGCATGTCATGAGGAGGCCGTTGAGCTCCACGAAGCGCAGATCTACCGGGAGCGCAACCATCTAGAGACGCTGGAGGCGTGCTTGGAGGCGACTCATGAGAAACTTGATGAGCGCATACACGACATGGAGAGCATCAGCTCCAGGACTACGGAGCGGATCCGTCACTCCAACGAGAAGCTCATCAGCGAGAAAAATCAGATGTAGGTTGACAACGCTAAGGCTCTCCCTTTACGCCGTAAGACCTTCTGAGAGGAGTATTTGAAGAAGGCCAAGGACCTCCAAGGAGATTATACGAATAAGGCCACTACCCAAGAGTAGCGCTTCGAGGCGAAGAAGTCCGAGATGGCAGTGGCTCAGAATCCCTTTCCAACCTAGAGAAAATCAAGGAGAAAGCCCTTCATGACTAGGAGGACACCGATTACCGGGTGCTTGACAGGGCGCGGTGCAAGATGTACCGAGATCTTGCCATGCGTGCCACTGCCACCCTTATAGATTTCAGGGTGACCAACTGCTACATCGGGGCCTTTGCGGACACTAGTGAGAGTGGTGGATACTTCGAGCTTTCCTGCTGGATTACTATCAAGCTAGAGGTGAGGTCCGCGCTCTACCGAGGCTTCCATCTAGAGGAATATCGCAAGATGCTTAGGTCTCCGTGACTCAGCTCTTCTTAAACCTTCATCGGATTGATGCCAACCTTCCTTGGAGGGAGCTTCTGAGGGAGGCGACTCCCCCAGAGGACATCCTTCGTTCCAAGGAGATCATAGAAGCGCGAGTAGAGGCATTTGTCCTACTGTTTATTCATAGAAGGTGAGGGTAGTCAGGCCTAAGGCATGGCTTCCGGTGCCACGGATGACTAGGAGGGCGAGGGCAGAGAAGACGCCTTCACGACTCAGTCGGGGAGCGAGCCAGATGCCGAGGAGTCCGCCGACAGTCACTTTTTGACTTCCTATCCCTGAGGGGGTTCCTGCGGAGTTAACCTTCCGCCTCTTTTGCTATAACCCGCGACTTCTGGTGGCGATGCCACTTTTTGGGTGTTCGTTTGTAGTGAAATTGATCGGCCTTGCTGCAGCGGGCCTTTAATTTGTTGTATGTCACCGTTAAGCTTCGACAATACCTGTGTAGTTAAGTCCTTTTGAAGCGTATTATGGTCCTTTGACACATATTTCATTGCGAGATAGTATTTTCCTGCTAACTGATGAGTGCAAGTGCACAGATCGATTGTAGCTAGTTTCGAAATAAGCGTATTGAACCCACAGAGAGCTTTTTTGGTTAAGGTCTTTATGCCCCTCTTCACTATATACCAAAGGATACTTGTAAGCCGCCTTTTATTTCAAGTAAAGGGTGTTGAAAGATTTTTGGTTGAATGCGGAAAAGTAAATAAAAAAGTAAAAGAAAACAAGTAACTAAAGCGTTTGGAATGGTATATGAACTCAGTAGGGCTAAAGCGTTCTTGGGGATGTAGGATATACCGCTAGCATGTTGGAATTAATCATAATTAGGATAACCTATTTCGTATGCCATGACATGTGTGGAGAGAGCTCCATAATAAGAAGTTCACCACAAGGCTCGTAGGCAGTCACTTTGTTCAGCCATGGAATGAGGTAATCTCTAAATAACCACCGCTTTGTTATAGGCCAGTGCTTCTAGTCACAAATAGCTCTGGGCATACTTCCAAACATTTCCAAAGGATTTCACCCTTTTCTTTAGACCCGAAGGCAAATGATATGTGGCCAACTACACATACCATCTAAAGAAAGAGATCAAACACACATCATCGATCAATAGATCATGGACACAAGTAATAGATCATATTTATTTCATTTCATAATAATTCTAGGGTTTCTCCATCTTCCCAAGAACGAAGGAACTACTCACACATGGAAGCAATCAACAACATCATCAGAATCAAATGGATGGATAAAAGTATGGGGATAAATCTAGTGCAAACCACAATTGAATTTCGAGTTACAACAATATCTAATAGGTGGAATATGGGGGTAGTAATGGTGATGGAGATGCAGCGGTTGATGATGAAGGGGATGATACATTGTCCTCCAATGATCCATGAAGCAGCAAAGATTTTCCCTTCTCCAAGTTCTTCCTCCAGATCCCTTTCTGGTGTGGTTTTTTGTGGCTGGAGATTTCTGTGAATATCTAATATGTGTTATGTATTCGCGAGATGAAAGTATTTGACGAGGAGGACACGATGTCGTATGGTACGAACAGAAAGTACGGGTGGGCGCCGCCCGTACCAGTAGTTGTTAAGGCCCATGTGTCCTCCTCCGCATATGCAAATCTCCGAGGTGTGAGAAAAAATCAATTAAATGACTTTTATTGCTTAAAAATATCATATTACAACATAATATGATCGTTCCAATTGATATGTTCGTAAGATACTTAGTAATTCAGGAACCTATTGAAACAAGGACAAACGGTGCGTGCAAATACAGTAAAATGCAAAAAACCCTACTCTACTTATGCAAAAACGAGAGGTAAATATGCTTCAATTTTGGACTCATCAACTCCCCCAAGTTAGACTCTTCCTTATCCCCGAGAAAGTTGGTGGTTGATGGACAAGATCATAATGTTCATGAGGCACGAGTCGTTACAATAAATGAGGTAAAAATTGACACAAGACTACAATATCAGACGTAGAGTTGCATCGTGATTTTTATCATACATTTACACATCACATGACTTAGAGGCTTCCACACCTTTTTTATCAATAGTGTTATAAGATGTTGAACACCTGATTTGAGTAATGAAAGATTCATGATCACTTCTTTTTTTCCTTTTCTTTTCTCTATAAGCTTGTAGTTTTCTTTTGCCTTGAAATTCTCTTGATAGCTGGATCTTTCTCCCCCCCTTTTTTATATACCAGAGCTATGAGATCATGCTCACTACTTTTTATGGCTCTTGTAAACCTAAACATGTGACTATAAGATGCTGCCAAGTTTTTCTTTCGATAATTTATCAACACTTTTATTGGTGTGGATGACCCTAAAATAATAACAATTGTACAAGTATCATAACACTCATCCTAATTCATTCATCTAATATAATAATAATGAATCAAAAGATTACTTTAAATACCATAATGTCTCGAAACTCAACGAATATAATTCTTTCCTTAAACAAAGGGAGTTTGAAGATGAGGCAATTAATGCAAATTCTTGAAATGAAACCTAACATGTGTGCAATAAAATAAACATCCTAAAAAGGTCTTATAGATCTCCCCCAATCTTGGGATCAGGCCGGTGGGATTAAATAATCCCTCTCGATTATTCAATATCGTGGCACTCTTTATTTAGAGAATTCCTTATTTGGCCCTACTTAAAGTTTCCCTTCCTTTCTCGGCCCTGCAAAAAAAATTCTTCCCTTTATGATGTTGAATCTTCATTTGCTTCCTTATATGACCCTCTAGTCCAATCTGAGCACCAACGGTGTTAACTAGGTACCTAAGATGATGCTTTTGACCCTTCTACAATATGTGACCAAAATATTTGGTCATTGTTATTGGACTAAATGAGAGAACTTAACATTTGGCCAAGTACCAAATTTTAATAGAAAATGCAGAAATAAACACCTGTAGTTACTTGCATATATCACATTGCACTGCTTCAGTTTTCTGAAGAAATACACAACTAAAAATGAATGAATATTGTCAAGGCAAATTAGGAGCCTCGTTTATTAAGACCTGCCATTTGGTGAGTCCACAAGTAACTCAGAGGAACATTTTCATAAACAAGCATCACTGAAGCGTCAGGGCATGCCCTCGTCCAATCCTCTCGCTGTCACCAAAGGGAAATAAAACAACAGCGCAAGATGTCCTGCTCATACCGGACTCCAATTTTTTGCTGACATCTCCTTTGATCCTAGTCCTCCACAGGCACATGTGCACACAAATGAATATGTAGAGTATCTAATCTAACGATACTAAACTCCGAGTCTAGGATAAAGGAGAATAGATTCACCAGAAAGAAAAGCAAAAATCGATGTCCCGATCACTTTCGGCAGTCGACCGGAGATGGAAGCACCGGCATCCGTGCCCAAAGCTGTAGCCACGCCCGGCGCTAAGCTCCCTGATGGAAGCACCACAGCCACAACACCTTCCGCCTCTGTGCCCGGTTTGCCATCCAGATCCCCTACTTGAGCTCCCTATGTCGCCGTGTCTTGCCTTACCTGCACAGTCTCGCCACCCTCTACTTCCATAGCTAGGCCCCTGTCGTCGCCACCGCTACCGGGTTAGGATATGAGAGAGGAGGGAGCGGACGGGTTGGGGACGTGTCAGTTGGTTTTTATTCTAGACTATTTCTACCGAGCTAAGGGTACCTTGGTCCAGGAAAACTAATTTTAACGGAGGACCTAACGGAACTGATGGGAGGGTCATATAAGGAAGCATATGAAGATTGGATTTCAATTAGGGACGGAAATTTTTCCCGAGGCCAAGAAAGGAAGTGAAATTTCAATTAGGCTCAAATAAGGAATTCTCTCCTCTTTATTTC
Source organism: Avena eriantha (assembly GCA_910589775.1). NCBI lineage: Eukaryota > Viridiplantae > Streptophyta > Magnoliopsida > Poales > Poaceae > Avena > Avena eriantha. Next base: position 598,938 of record OU342746.1, read on the forward strand.
GGAGGTGCGGTGTTGGAGATAGCTCCACGAAGTTTCTTGTTTGTCTCCTCCAAGGCAGATATGTGACTCTGGCACTTTTGCAGGTCAGAACGCAAGCGAATCATCCCCTCAACAACCCTCCTTAGTACATCATTGACTTCCTTCTTGCTTTCAAGATCCAGGAGGCGTTTTTGCATGATTTCCCGATGGATGAGCTCTTCCGTCTGGTTCTTCTCCATCTTGCGAAGGCATTGTTCAACTTCTAGGACTTGCGATAAAATAGGCACATTCAAGAGGATGAACTCCTAATCTTCCTATGGCTTCATGCTAATGCACGCATTCATGGTGATCTTCTTGGTTGTAGAAGTGTGTGCCGTAGTCTCCGGATAATTTCCTGTATTAGCTTGGTTAGCTTTTACGCTTAGGTGAAGAGTACTTGGTGGTGATGAACTTGAGTGACTCCATGCACCCCTTTCCATGGGGTTTCTATGCTTCTTCTTCATCCTAAGGCTTCATCGTAACAAGACAATCCGGATGCCTCCACCCTCTCTTTGTTTGCTCCATGAAGGTTTCGAATTCCTCCTCCTCATCATCATCATCACCGTCAGAGTCATAAGCGTACCTCTTGTTCTTTGGGCTTAGGCCTTGAGATTCACGGTCATCCCCTTCAAAGGAGGAAGTCTAGAAGTTATCCCATGAACGAGCCATGAGGTCTAGAGGTTTTCCTTTGCCTGGAACAAGGTAGCGCATCAAGTAGATTGGATCTATTGATATAAGGGGAAAGAAAATCTTTGGGGGGGATTATGAAGGGTCAGAAATAGGTAAAAACTTATACTGGAAGAAAAAGGGTCGGTCAGGAAAAGAATCCCAACAAATAATGAAAGAAATAAGAGAAAAAAGAAGAAAATTAATCCATAACGACCTCTAGTACGGGAAGGTGCCCGTACGGCGCGCCCGTACCAGATTATCTTCCAAAATTCAACCCTTTGGGTGTCGATTCAAAACAAATTGACCAAGTGGTACGGGCAGGACCCGCCCATACGTTCTGCCCAATCTTGCGGTTACCGACTTTTCCACGCCCCCTTTTTTGACATAGATAATAAACCAAACGAACGAGGGAACATAGAGTCGATAACGAACTGTCGTATGATCGGAGATACCCGTACTACACGGTCATACCATAATTCCAAAAATTGAATGAACCTACTGGCCGTTTAACAATCTTTGGTACGGGCGGGTCCAATCGTACCGTACATCTGTCCCATCCTCGTAGAACTGGCAATAACTTTAGGAAAACCACAAGGATACCAAAAATACAAATGAAAGATGCAAAACAAGAACTAGAAAAAAGATATATTAGGTTTTCAAATGCATTGTTCATCTAATAGGAATGTGTTTACTTGAGTACCTTCATCTCCTATTAATTTTTGAATCAACCTTTTCCTTTTTTCCTTTGAACAAGGTTGGTCACAAGAAATTGCTAAAACCATTTCAAATAGAAATTGAAACTTTATTTTAGGAATTGTAGTCCCTAAGGGTGTGCAGATGGATGACACTTCTTCTAGTGGTTCGATTTCCTTCATATCCACAGGTGCGGCCACTGGTTCTTCCTTTTTTTGTAGAATCTGTAAGTCAAATTCTTGCAAAAGTGAAGTCCAATAGATCATCCTTGGCTTGACAACAGTCCTTTCTAGAATTGTCTTTAAGCCAATAGGATTAGTATGCACTCTTACTTTAGGGTCAATAATATAATATCTAAACTTGTCGCAAGAGAAAACCACAACGAAATACTCCTTTTTCTGCCATGGGGTAATTCTTTTGGGCACCATTTAAGGTGCGACTAGCATGATGAATGATATTAAGTTCATCACCATCATATAGGAAAAGAATTACTCCAATACCTTCGTGACTAGCCACACGGAATAGATCAAAAGGTTTATTCCAATTAGGTTGCTTTATAACATGAGTTTCAAGAAGGGCTTGCTTTAATATGTTGAAAGTAGTAAGATAGTTTTCATCAAAATTAAAAACAACATCTTTTTGAAGAAGGTTTGTTAGTGGTCTGGCAGTTTTTGTAAAGTTTTTAATGAAGCATCTATAGAATCCAGCATGACCTAAGAAACTCCTAATACCTTTTACATCTCGAGGAGGGGGAAGCCTTTCTATTGCCTCAATCTTCACTTTATCGACTTCTATACCCTTACCTGAAAATTGTGACCAAGTACTATACCTTCTTGATCCATAAAGTGAAAAATTTCCCAATTGAATGCTAGGTTAGTACCTTCACATCTTTGCAAAACTTTATGAAAGTTATGGAGACAATTATTAAAAGAAGTTCCATAATAGAAAAATTGTCCATGAATACTTCCATAATACTTTCAACATAAACAGCGAATATGGCAGTCATACACCTTTGGAAGGTGGCAGGGGCATTGAAAATACGAAAATGCATATAGTGATAGGCATACAAGACAAAAGGACAAGTGAAGGTTGTCTTTAGTTGATCATCAGGGTGAATGGCTATTTGAAAAAAATCGGAATGACCGTCCGGGCAGCAAAAATGAGAATGCATAGAAAGCCTCTCTAAAGTTTGATCTATAAATGGTAAAGGGTAATCATCCTTTCTAGTTTCCTTATTAAGTTTTATATAACCAATACACATCCTATGACCAATAACAATTCCAGTTGGTACCATCTCATTGTGTTCATTTTGAACGACGGTAAACCCACCTTTCTTAGGAACACAATGCAGATGACTTATCCAATCGCTTTCCTCCACATGAAAGATTATTCCTTTATCTAATAAGAATATTACCTCTTTTCTTACCTCTTCTTTTATGTGAGGTTTAAGTCACCTTTGGAAGTCTGCAACGGCTGACCGTGAATATTCTATGATTGGCTATCAAGGGACTAATCCCTGTCAAGTCGCTCATTGAATATCCAAGAGCATTTCGATGCATCCGTAGAACCATCCTCAAGTTTTCCTCCTCTTTTTCTGCAAGGTTAGAGCTTACAATGATAGGGAAATTATTAGTTTCATCATGAAACCTATATGTTAATTCCTTGGGAAAGGTTTTGACTGTAGGAGGCGGAAGTGCCTCTTCCCCTTTTCTAATAGGTTCTTCATAAATTTGGTGTCTACCTCAGGGTTGAATCAATATATTCATCTATCTTGAGGAATATTATTATTAGCAACTAAACTCCTAGCTACATTATCATTGGGAATTTCAATGACTACAGAGGCAAGATTAATGATGTTACCTTCCCCTTATTTCCCATATTCATATTAGTCCAACTCCTCAATAACTTGATTGTGATGGGATTCAGAAAACTGGAAGTCCATTTTCTCTTCACCAAACGTGAGAGATACAGTTTCTCTCTTTGAGTAAATGTTTTCCCTTATGGTGTTCAAGAAAGTTCCCCCAAAAATAATTGGACAAATAAGCATCAGTAGGCATATCACCAAGTACAAAATCAATACGGTACTTGTATGGTCCAATACAAATTGGGACATATCTAATTATTCCCATAGGAACTCTAAGTGTTTTATCTGCAAGCATTTTTGTCATACCAGATTCCTCTAATTCAGCTGGTATTAGTTCATTCTGGATCTTTAGATAAAAATTATAGTGGGTTACATTAACAAATGTTCTAATATCCCAGAGGCCATAATAATATCCACACAAAAGTACAAGGGAGGATAGGTTTACCAACTTCCTTAGATTTTACCTTTCCTTCAACAAACTGTGAAGCTTTGGTATCTTGCTCTATCACGTTGTAGTGTGCAAACATGGTTAGAATATCTTCCTTCATTGGTTCCCGATTTCCTGCCTAATCATTTGGTTAGTTTTTCTTTCTTGTGCCTCTTCTTGTAACATATTGAGGAACATTCTCTCTTCTTCACGTTGTTCTTCGAGTTGCCGATCCATCATATGTTTTCATGCAGTCCTTGGAAAAGGAAGGGGTTCAACATAAGGGGGTATCTCCCTTAACGGATTTACATGAGCCATAGTTATCATCTCAACGTCTTCAACTAACTCAGGTGGGGGAATATATGGAAGCTAATCTTCCTTGGGAGCCTCAATATGTTTAGTGAAAGATTGAAGGATTTGTAAAATGATATCATCATCAAGTTGAAGTTCATTTACAGTTTCTCTTATCTTACCGGATTCTTTATAAGCATTGAGACAATCATATTCAATTTCTATCCCTCCTTTGCCGGCTAAATAAAATCCCCAAGTTTATCTATTGCGATGGATATGCTCTAGGAGTTCCCAAGATTTTGTTATAGTTAGATCCATAAGAGAGCCTCCAGAATTTGTGTCTAACTCATGTTTAATTTCTTGATTAAGTCCCCCATTGAAAATATGTAAAACATACCATTCAGGTAAATCATGGTGGTGACATTTATTAAGGATGGACTTATCCCTTTTGAAAGCCCTTACCAAGCCTTCACTTGGGCGGTTTTTGAATTTCGTGTTGGCTCTTCTTATCTCGGTCGTCTTTACTCTAGGAAACAATCAAAATACAAATTCTCCTTTGAGCTTTTCATAAGTATCAATTTTCTCTGCATGGAAAGTTCTATACCAAGCTAAAGCAGTGTTGGTTAGAGGTTGGCTAAACAATTTAAGTTTCAATTCATCGTCAAAATATCCTCTCAGTTTAAGTGTCCAACATAACTCGGCAAAATGCATTAAATGAGTGTAAGTATCCTCATCTGGATCATCTTCTACAAAAGTTATTTCTTTAATAATAGAAATAACATGAGGGTTAACTTCGTATTGGGTGTTCGCTCCCAGTTGGGAATTCTTTCGCAAGTACTCTATTGAACTTCCTGAGGTGTTTGGTTGCATTGAGCTGATTCATCAGTCCGAGTGCATTCATGAAGTTTACCTGAAACTAGTAAAAACCAATAGTAAAACAATTAGTAAAATAAGAAACTAAGAAGAAATACCAAAAGCGCTTAGCTTCCCAGCAACAGCGTCAAAAATAGCTTGATGACTACAAATGCACAAATCTATTCTAGATAGTTTTGAAATAAGAGTATTGAACCCACATAGACCTATTTGGTTAAGGTCTTTATATCCCTCGTCACTATCTACCAATGGATACTTATAAGCTGCCTTTGATTTCAAGTAAAGGGTGTTGAAAGGTTTTTGGTTGAATGCAGAAAAGTAAATAAAACAAGTAACTAAAGCGTTTTGAATTGTAGTTGAACTCAGTAGGGCTAAAGCGTTTTGGATATCATAATTAGCTTAGTGAATCTCTCTTTATTCCTCCTTTGACCATGTAGGTTATAAGCCAGTGCTTTTAGTCAAAAATATCTCTGGCCATACTATCCCATGTCAATATGAGAACTTTCCAAAGTCTTCACAAGGGTGGCCACATCCTTGGACTAAAACAAAATGTTTTCTTTGCGAAGGATTGTGTTTGCAGGTCTTGTGTTGAAGGGAAGATGCATGATTTGCCCATCGAAGGAAGACTATTATTTCTTCTAAGAGGATCTTAGAGCTTCTTCATGTGGATCTCTTTGGTCCTCCATCTCATGCAAGAATCGGTGGGAAGAAGTATTGTTTGGTAATTGTTGATGACTACTCAAGGTACACATGGGTTTATTTCTTCAAGTTTAAGAGAGAGACACAACAAACCGTCATCGACTTTGCAAATGAATTTCAACGTCAACACAATGTTTCCATATTGGTAATAAGAAGCGACAACGGCTCCGAGTTCAAGAACTAGACCTTGAATGTGTTTCTAACTGAAAAGGGGATAAGACATCAATATTCCACTATGTAAACCCCTCAACAAAATGGCGTAGCTGAGAGGAAGAACCAGAATTTAATGGATATGGCAAGGTCCATGTTAGTTGAGTTTAAGTCTTGATACATTGCAAATGTATCTATAATTTTTGATGTTCTATGCTTGCTTTTATCTACTTTCTTGTGTTTTGTTCCAACTTTGGAGTACTTTTCATATGATTTCTTGGACTAACCTATTAACAAGATGCCACAGTGCCGGTTACCTGTTTTCTGCTGTTTTTGGTTTTAGGAAGTCAGAAAATGAATATTCTCGAAATTTGATGGGACAAAAGCCAAAGTCAGTTTTTCACCGAGGGACATAAGGAGCTAGAATGCCAGACGGAGAGGGGCCAGGGGGCCACCACACCACCTGGCCGCGCGGCCCACACTGGCCCGCGCCAGGGGTGGTCTGGCCGCCTCCGGTACACCCTTGACCTCCCCTTTCCCCTATAAGATGCATCCAATACACAAACCCTGACTACCCAATAAAAAATCCACGAAAGAGTATGTAGCCTCTATCGTCTCCATCCCTAGATCGGGAGGGATATGAAGCTCTTCCCGGCACCCTTCCGAAGAGAGGAATTCATCCCGGAGGCCTTCGTCATCATCATGCAAGCCTCTGGTGTGATGCGTGAGTAGTTCATCTCTGGATTACAGGTCCATGTAGTAGCTAGATGGCTGGTTCTCCTCCTTTGTGCTATCATGTTTAGATCTTGTGAGCTCCGTTCATGATCAAGATCATCTATTTGTAATTCCTACATGTTGTGTTTGTGGGGATCTGCTGGATATTGAGATGCTATTTCAGATTGATTATTGATTCTATCATGTCTTTGTTATTTGTGATCTTGCATGCTTTCCGTTGTTAGTAGCTATCTTGGCCAAGTAGATGCTAGCAACTCCAAGAGTTAGTATTTATACTCGATAGTGGGTTCATGCCTGTGGTAATCTGGGGAAGTGAGAGAAATCTCTAAGGTACTAGATGTGTTGTTGCTACTAGGGAGAAAACAACAATATTTTGTTCATAGAGCAATCGCATTGTTTACTTTACACGCAATTCGTAATGCAATAATCTATTTCTTGCAACTTAATACTGGAGGGGGTTCGGATGATAACCTGAAGGTGGATTATTAGTCATAGATCCAGTTGGATGACGGTCTTTGCATAATGTTGTAATGCCCAATCAAGTCTCAAAGGAGTCAAGATGAGTAGTATATGCTTGTATGCTTTCTCGATGTTTGTCAATTGCCCCGCTGTAATTTGGTCACCTAACATGTTATCTATCTTAAGGAGAGCCACCTCTAGTGAACTATGGACCTCGGTCCTTTCTTTTACATCAATCTACAATCAATTGTTTACTGCTTTGTGTTTACTTTCTGCAAACTATTACTTTCTTGCATTCGATACGTTTAATCCTTTGTTTTCAGCAATACCGGTGAGATTGACAACCTCATCGCAAGTTGGGGGCAAAGTTCTGTGGTTGTGTTGTGTAGGTCTCCACGTTGCTATTGGCACCGGTAGTGCACCCTACCAAGGATCAGCTAGCAACACCTTTGGGGTGTTTCCTTGCTCCTACTGGTTCGATTAAACCTTGGTTTCATACTGAGGGAAAACTGGCTGATGTGCTCATCATACCTTCCTCTTGGGGTTCCCCAACGAGCTCGATATATTTTGGGCTATCAAGCGATTTTTCTGGCACCGTTGCCGCGGAGTCAAGGACATCTTCACAAGGGTAGTCCTTCATAACCAATCTCTTTACTTTGTTATTTTTATTTTTCTTAGTTTACTTTTTGTTTTGTTTGCTTGTTTCTTTATCAAAAACACAAAAAAATTAGTTTTACAAGTTCGCTTTCTTTATTAAAAACACAAAAAAATTAAGTCTTCTATAGTTGTTACCTCTTTCTTAGCTCACCACGTTGATCCCTAAGTTCACCCTGAAACACCTTTCAATAGGTAGTAGCTCTATAATTGGGAAAGATAATATTTCAGAATTCTTTAATCATGTTAGTAAACATGAGGATATTGAGGATAGATCCCTTGCAGAACTTGCTCCAAATTATTAAATTGCTGCAGCTTCTTTAGTTCACATGTTGGAAGCTAGGTTTGTTAACCTTATCCCCTTAATGCAAGTAATGTTTCTTAAACTTAAAGAAATTGAGGACCCTGAAACTTTGCTTAAGGAATTCTATGATGTTGCTAAGGAAGCTAGGAAAGTGTTTGATCGTTTTAATATGCTAAGCTCATGTGTAGATGTTATTGGTACACGAGAAAAGATGGACAGAACCGAACCTAATGGGGACGAAACTAAGATACCAATACCTTTTAAACTTGTAGCAATACATGAAGCCATAGAAAAGAATCATGATTGGATTGTTCCTTAAAACCCTTTTGATGAAAATAGTGAACCTAGGAGCATTGAGAGAGGATCCTCTAGAATTTATTTGGATGATATACCTTGCCTTGTTGAAGATATTTCTGGTATTAATCTTAATGCTTCTTCATTTGAGAACACTTGATCCTTTTTCTTGCTTTTTATGCCTAACTTAAAGGCGTTAAAGAAAAGTACTTATTGGCAGATAACCCAAAAAAATTAGATGAGGCTTGGAAGTTATTACCTCTGTAATAACCGCTCCTTATCCTTTTTATTTTCTTTGTGTGCCAAGAGTAACCTATAATGAGAGAGAAGTAATGATTGGGGAAGTTGCTGTCCCGAAACAGATTTTTGTGCTTCACCGTTAAAATTCGTGTAAAATATCTGTACGTCCTTTTGAGGCGTGAATTTTTGTGCTTATGTCCTAGGTTGTTATCTAACTTTAGTTAATTCAGAACTGTTTTATTTGAGCAACATAAGGTCTTCGAGAAAATTCTTCTTTACCTGCTGGTCTGTTTTGACAGATTTCTGTCATTTTCTGCATTTGCTTCTTGTTGGTTCCTTTTCGAGTTCTTTTGGGGAATTGAGCTTTTTGAGGGAAGTGCTACAGTACATAGTGTTTTAATGGAAGTTTTATTGGTGTTATAACTGAACCTAAAGACTTATTATCTTGAGTGCACTGATGTTGCTAATAAAGATTATGTGAAGTGTTGTATGAAGGAAAAATTTCAGGTGTATGGAAGGAATGAGTAATGAGATGAAGGATGGACTAAAGCTCAAGCTTGGGAATGCCACGCGTGTCACCTCAAGAAATATCCAAGAATTACAAGCTTCAAAGCTTGGGGATGCCCAAGGCATCCCCCTCTTCATCAATAAAAATCCCAGGTTTCTTCCAAACGCTTCATTTTTATTGTTTCATGGACAGTTGTGTTGTTCTTGGAGCGTCTTCTTTTTATTTTCGTTTTGGTTTTTTGTTTGCTTGGTTTGCTTAAATTTCTGAATAAATTGGTTGGCCCCCTCTTTCATGCATTGGTTTTCAAATAGTTTGGTTTGGATTAGAAAAGAGTAGGAAAGTTCATGCTTAAGTAGTAAAGAGAGCTTGTTTTTTACTGTGGCCTATGCTTCGTCATGCCATTCTTGATATTGTTTTGGATTTATGCTTAGTATTATTTGCTGTAGCATGGCTTGTTATAAACAACTGAGATTGCTTAATGTGCCTTGGAAGGATCATGCGTTGTTTTAGCATATTAAAGCATAGTATTGTGGTATTCTCCTTTGATGCTTTATTTGGGTTGACTTGGCACATGCTCACACCATGTTATGACTATTCCAAGTAACCATAGACTTGATGATACTTTATTTTTCAAATTGTAGTATCACTTTATGCTTTGATTAATGATGTTTTGTCGCTCTGCATGATTATGGCTATTATTGCTCTCTTAGTTTGTCGCTCCCAGTCTTTTGCTAGCCTCCGCAACCAAGTATGAGTTCCACCCATGCATCCAACTCCTTAAGCCAAGTTATTCCAAAGATTCCACCATACCTACCTACTAGCATATGCTATTCCAAGTATATTCATGATTTTATCTACCTTCCGAATTAAACTTGTTATGTGAAAACTAGTGATTAAAGCTCTCACGAACTTGATGGCACACTTTACTTTTCTTGCCCTGAATAAACTTGAACCATTGTGTCTTCTATGTCGTATATGCTTGCACTTATTTGTTGGGGATTAGCAGAACCATGCTGTCATGGGGAACGCTTTCAACATTGCACTTGTACTTTGTACCTAGTTGATATCATGTTCTTTTGTCTATGGATGTCGTCGGTGTGAAATGAAAGGGGAGCTTGTAAGTCCATGGAGTTATGTATATGTGTTAGAGAAACGCTTGGGCCGCTAGTCTAATCCATGCTGACATGGTGGAAACCTGCAGCGTAACCATAATGAGTTGTCTATGAAGCATTCTTCTTATAAAAAAGAGTCTGATATTGAGAAAAAGAGAAAAAAAAAGAGATTGTGAAAGGAGGAAAGAAAGAAAAAAGCACCATATTCCCATGGTAAACAAGAAGATTGCTGAGATGCTCGTTGTCTGCTTGCCTTGTCATTTTGTTATGGGGATTCTTCCGTATCATCGGGAAAGGGGTACCCCGTTGGCGGTTCTCTATGATACATATGTACTTACGATGACAAGAATTTATCGGTAACTAAACTTGAGTAGCATGAGGAGCGGCCCTCGTATTCAAGGGACATGAGATTTCCAACTTATACTTCGTCAAGCATATACACCATAGTTTGTTCACTTTAACCTTAATCACTTCAAGATGCTTATGATAGGGGCAATGAGAGCTAAAAGCTATTTAGTACCATAATTTTTGGAAGCTCTTTATGAAACTTGAATCTCTACTTCCTTCTATGAAGGCCTTTCTTCCACTTTTATATTGAGTCTTCACCTTGTATCTTTATGCACCTACTTTGAGAGCATAGTGGCCATTCTTAGTTCTATGTGCATTGTCCCAAGACTAGTTGACTGATGCATAACTTGATATTGCTTGTTTTAAACTACTTGTATCTAGTCACTCTAATGAACTTTGAAGGTGTCCTATGCATTTATATTTGCTACTCTATGAGGGACAAGCTGAATGCCATTATGCTAGGTTTTCTTTATGTGAAACAAACAAACGGATTGCAAAGTATTGTTATTCATGAATCTTTTGTTTATGCCTTTGCATGTTGCAACATAGTTGCTATGTCTTATTGCTAGAACTTTGTCTTTCATGCTATGATTGAAGTACTATGATCCCAGCTTTGAATGTTTTGCCTAATACTTCGATCAATTTTATGATGGTGCATGTCACCTCAAAAATTATTCTTTCTTTTTATCACTTACCTACTTGAGGACGAGCAGGATTTAAGCTCGGGAATGTTGATACATTGCAAATGTATCTATAATTTTTGATGTTCCATGCTTGGTTTTATCTACTTTATTGTGTTTTCTTCCAACTTTGGAGTACTTTTCATATGATTTCTTGGACTAACCTACTAACAAGATGCCACAGTGGCAGTTGCCTGTTTTCTGCTGTTTTTGGTTCCAGCAAGTCAGAAAATGAATATTCTCGGAATTGGACGGGACAAAAGCCAAAGTCAGTTTTTCACCGAGGGACACAAGGACCCAGAATACGAGACGGAGAGGGGCTAGGGGGCCACCACACCACCTGGCCGTGTGGCCCATCCTAGCCCGCGCCACGGGGTGGTATGGCCGCCTTCGGCACCCCCTCAGCCTCCCCTTTGGCCTATAAGATGCCTCCGATACAGAAACCCTAAGTACCTGATCAAAAATCCACGAAAGAGTCTATAGCCGCCATCGTCTCCATCCCTAGATCGGGAGGGATCTGAAGCTCTTCCCGGCACCCTGCCGGAGAGGGGAATTCATCCTGGAGGCCTTCTTCATCATCATGCAAGCCTCCGGTGTGATGAGTGAGTAGTTCATCTCTGGACTACGGGTCCATGTAGTAGCTAGATGGCTAGTTGTCCTCCTTTGTGCTATCATGTTTAGATCTTGTGAGCTCCGTTCATGATCAAGATCATCTATTTGTAATTCCTACATGTTGTGTTTGTGGGGATCCGATGGATATTGAGATGCTATTTCAAATTGATTATTGATTCTATCATGTCTTTGTTATTTGTGATCTTGCATGCTTTCCGTTGTTAGTAGCTATCTTGGCCAAGTAGATGCTAGCAACTCCAAGAGTTAGTATTTGTGCTCGATAGTGGGTTCATGCCTCTGGTAATATGGGGAAGTGACAGAAATCTCTAAGGTACTAGATGTGTTGTTGCTACTAGGGAGAAAACAACAATATTTTGTTCATAGAGCAATCGCATTGTTTACTTGACACGCAATTCGTAATGCAATAATCTATTTCTTGCAACTTAATACTGGAGGGGGTTCGGATGATGACCTGAAGGTGGATTATTAGTCATAGATCCAGTTGGATGACGGTCTTTGCATAATGTTGTAATGCCCAATCAAGTCTCAAAGGAGTCAAGATGAGTAGTATATGCTTGTATGCTTTCTCGATGTTTGTCAATTGCCCCGCTGTAATTTGGTCACCTAACATGTTATCTATCTTAAGGAGAGCCACCTCTAGGGAACTATGGACCCCGATCATTTCTTTTACATCAATCTACAATCAACTCTTTACTGCTTTGTGTTTACTTTCTGCAAACTATTACTTTCTTCCATTCGATACGTTTAATCCTTTGTTTTCAGCAAAACCGGTGAGAATCTCATCGCAAGTTGGGGGCAAAGTTTTGTGGTTGTGTTGTGCAGGTCTCCACGTTGCTACTAGCACCGGTAGTGCGCCCTGCCAAGGCTCATCCAGCAACACCTTTGGGGTGTTTCCTTGCTCCTACTGGTTCGATTAAACCTTAGTTTCATACTGAGGGAAAACTCCTTCCTCTTGGGATTCCCCAACAAGCTCGATATATTTTGGGCCATCAAGTCTCCATACAATTTCTAGGCTAAAGGTGTATCCATTGCTTGTCACTCATCGAACCGGCTCAACCTCCTCAAAATCTCACACAAGACTCCTTATGAAATATGTACCGACAACAAACCCAATATATCATACTTCCGGTGTTCGGTTGTAAGTGTTTCTTTCCCATTAAAGGAGTTCGTGTGTCTAAATTTGAATCTGAGGCTATAGAAGGTATTTTTGTTGGTTATGGTGCCGAATCCCACACTTATAGAATCTACAACAAGGCCACCATCCTCTTCTTTAAGAAGCATCGATTCTTTATGGATATTTTTTTGTTTTTATTGTTTATATTTTGTTCTTACGGAAAACACTCAACATTGTCCTTTATCTATCTGCCTCTTGCAATCTTGGGTTTGTAGTACCATCTCAGTTTGGTTTTCTTAACCCAATCCTATCCCTTCTTACAAGCCATCTTTCTTTCTCGCACACAAGTCTGTTTGTCATCACTCGAGGTTTTGGGGAAAGGTTGGCCTAAATTCTGTGTAAACAAAAACTACAGAGAAGGCTAGATTATCGGCCCCAAGTGTGGAACGTATTATTCTCCCCGGGAGTTTTCTCGCATATAGGGAAGGCAGTCGGGAGAGAGGCTCCAACGGAGCAACTCTGTTCCTCCCAACTGCCAATAGTCGCCGGCCTTCCTCCTCCTCCCCGGAGCTTCCCTAGCTGCCGGGTCCTTCACCCCCAGCCAGATCTTTACCTCCGCCTCCCCAGGTACCTTCTCCTCGTGGTAGATCCTCCGATGAGTGAGGGTAACTTCCACATTTTTATTTTTGTGTGGAAGTTAGTTTTTTGTTGTTGATCTTGGAGTAGAAGGTGACTTTTGATTCATATGCATGCCTATCATTGTATATTCAAAACCATATTAGTTGATATGATTGTTTTGGGCTAGATTGAAATCTGATGTTGAAAATCGTCGGGGGCCGGATTATCAGCCCCTGGCATGGCAGGATTATCCTTCCTGGAATTACATCAACTATGATGTCTGATTCCACTTGTTTCAGGTTTTGACTGGCTAGTGGTTTCTTATCTATTGTGTGTGGTATTTCGTCCTGGACTTGTGTGTGCTCATATTTTGCTACCTCACTTATTCAATTCACATGTGGTTATCGTGGTTCTCCTAAGACCTATCAGCGGATACTCTGTCCTCGCTACTTTCAACACAAAGAAGAAGGCATCCTTGTGGATGAAGTAGAGTTGGGGACGCAAGCAAGGGAGGCTGACTAGATGGCTGAACGTGAGTATAAGGAGAATAGGTATCAAGCTACTTCAAATAAGAAGGGAAAGAAACGAAGAGTGAATTATAAGGCTATGGACCTTGTTGAGTATGCCACACTCAGCCAGAGGGATTCGTTATTGGATGCACCTCGTGATGGGGATCTTGAATACCCACACTTTTGTTGCACGCATTAGATGCACATTTTCGAGGACGTTTATTCCACGCTGAAGATTTCCCCCATGCCCCCACTGGATATTCTACACATGAAGAGAAATTCCCAGTTTGTTGAGGCCATGCTGAATGCAGTGGGGAAGTCCCTCTTTACTAACCTCCTACAGTTGTGGGCCGACCTCAACTACTGCCTGGTTGTGCATCAGTGGGCCGTTGTGCTAGCTCTTGAGGCGAGGGTTGCCCCACCTGTCGACCTGCTAGTTGAGACATTTCCACAAGTGGTGGATGATCAAGAGGAGGCCAGAGCCGGTGACTCGGGTGACCCCTCCTTGCTAGAGGAGGAGAAAAACCTTCACCAAGCGAGCACCGAGGGCACCACTGGGAGGTGTAATTCTTATTTATGTAATGCTCGGGAAGCGAGTCTAGACTTTGTCATTTATTTGCTAGGACTTGTAAGGGCACCCTTCCTATGATCGGGGGCCTTAACCGTCTATTGTCACCTTTCCATCCTCCAGGGCATGGTGTGTGGTTCTCATGGGGGCCCTCGAGGGGTTTTTCCTATTCGTCTCTTATGGAGATGACCGTAGGTTCACGCGTCGCTTGAGGGGTAGTCACAAGGGTCGCTCCACTAGCCCCTCTTCCAAGGAAGTCTCGGGGCTTGTACCTGTCCTGTAGGCCCCTCGAGGAGGAGGCCGTAAGCTCTATACGTTTGGTTCTGCCCCGTAAGTCCGTCGAGGAGGCGACCGTAGGGCGCATACTTTCCCTGTATAGTTCCTCAAAGAGGAAACCATAGGTTCTGCACACCACTTGAGGGGTAGTCTCAAGGGTTGCCCCGCTAGCCCCCCTTTCGAGGAGGTCGTGGGGCTTGTACCTATCCCCTAGGTCCCTCGAGGAGGATGTCCTAGGCTTTGTATGTTTGGTTCCACCCCGTAAGTCCCTCGAGGAGGCGACCGTACAACATGTACTTTCCCTGTATAGTTCCTCGAGGAGGTAACCTTAGGTTCCACATGGTATATGCTCTCCTTTTGTGCATCGTGTGAGGATCCTCAAGCACCGGGAACCGTGGTTGAGGTGACCTATTGATGGATCCAGTCTGTAAGTTCAAAGCTCGGCACTTTAGGCTCCCATGCTGACCGAGGGTGGCAACGACGAGAATATCATTTTGCAGCCCGAAAGTTGGGGTGTCCAGGCAACACGGTACCCAAGTTGCTTACAATCAGCTGTGTTGCCCAAAGTTGGCGTGCCAAATACTCAGAGGGTCTTTTTGGGCATGAATTCTACTTTACGTTTCAATATAAAATATCAGGCTAACGACCATCAAGTTGGTCCCCCTGTCAGTTCTCGCCGTTATGTCGCTCCCGTCGCTTAGGCGGGGTGGCTGTCACGTAGGCTTGCAGCGCTGGCACAGTGGATAGGACAACACCCCCTGCCCAGTATATTGACGTGACAAAACAGGGCACATCTATCGGTGTTATAATTATTTTTTATTTACTTAGAAGCTGGAATGGCCACTGCCACGCGTCTCTCCTTGGAATTCCGTCCCCATCATTAACCACTACCTTAAAAGTGTATTGATGGTTCCACCATTCCCCTGCCTCGTATAAACCACTCTTCTTCTTCCTATCATCTATCTTCTTCCCATCTCCTTCTCTTTGCCGCCATGGAAGGTCGTCGCACTCTAGAGACAAGCTTCACTACCCATGACGATAAGAAGATAAACGTTGTCTACACCAACGAGGAGGAGACAGTGGTGCGAGTCATGAGGATGTACGAGGGTTGGCTTGAGAAAGACGAGGACAAGTTTGTGGGATTGGACCTCGAGTACACCCCGGAGGACCCATATGAAGGGAGTGATGTCGCCCTCGTTCAACTAGCCACGAGGAATCACGTCCTTGTCTACCACCTCTCCCGGTTTGTAGATCTGCTCTCTGTAGCTAACCGCTTTTAGGGTTTTCTCCTCTTGTTCTTTATCCATTTTCTGATCTTGATACTACTAGATTTTATTTAGGACCAAATAAATTATGACAAGACAATGTTGAGAGTCTTGATCTTGCATTTACTAAACTTTTAAAAATAATATTCAGATGATGATCTTGCATTGACAAAATATTTGTAGTTACAAATTTTGGTGATGAGAAACTACATACTTTCAGGACTGACAGGAATTGTCCGGCGCTATGCCAGTTCTTTGTAGAAAAGGGAATTGTTTTCTGCAATGTCGACAATACAACTGATTTTTTGGTCTTTTATCGAGAGGGAATTATAATTCTTGCGCACAACTGGGTCGATATTCAGAGTCTTGTCAAGATCATAGGGGGCTCGAGGAAGGATGGAATGGCATCACCCGCAACTAGAATCCTCGATGAGTCGTACGATAGAAGGAAAGCAGATTTCCCTACGGATAGGCACAATTTCTGGGACAAGTGGCCGTTGTCTGATATAAACTTGAAGTATGTAGCCATAGATGCTTACGTGACCTACCAGTTGTACAACAAGATCCATTTTTTCTACGTTACCTCGTGTTTTGCCCTATTTGCAAGAGGGGAGACGAGTTTGGAGAGCCCTTTGTGGAAAATGCAGAATAGCTAAGTTTGAAGCTGCATATGCAAAGGAAATGGTTGCATCTGAAGAAGCTGACAGAGAGGCTGCAGAAGTAGTTGAAAGAGAGCTTGCAGCTAAAGCAGAAGCAGCTGACAGAGAGGCTGCAGCTGAAGCAGCAAACAGAGAGGCTGCATCTTCTAGCGGCAACAATCAGGTCTGTGATGCACCACTAATTGTGTCACAGGACGCTGAAGATAGGGAAGGCAAGTCAGATCCCAGGTGGGACGAAGCATTTCGTGAGTTGTGGAGTGCCAAAAATGTAAGATCCACTTGGAATGATCGCAGTTGGTCGCCTAGGAACGATGGCAAGCGCCTCAAGTGGGATGATGAGAAGTGAATTAAATTTTACCTCTTAGTGTTATGTTTCTATTTTGTGGAACTCATTTATCTTATCAAGATGTCTAGCGCCTCAAGTGAGAGTAGTAAAATAAATTTAACCCTCTTTGTGTTATTTTTATGTGTGTATCTTGTAGCTTATCAAGATGGCAGCTCATTAACTAGCAGTTTGAAAGAGTACCCTTTTCCTCTCTTGCTAAACAGATATGTTTCATTTTTACAAATTGGTAGCAAATCTAAAGAAGATTCTCTCTTCAATAATTTGTTCCCTTTTGGACCTCTTTTTGCTTCTAATCAAGTACTAGAGCAGCGAATCACACCAGGTAGAATACATTCATTCAGAAAACAAAACAAATGTAGACATAGCTGTGCGTAGCTAAACAGGATATAGCGATAGAAAGTAGGTTGCTTAACAAGGTTCGATGCATTCAGCCAGAAATAGGATGCAAGCAAAATATAGAAAATCAAAAGAAGCTGCTTAGCAGCAGCAGCCGCTGCAGTAGTAGGCACATTCAAGGCCTTCAAGTGCCCGCGCCTCCGCCTCTCCCTCCGGCGCTTCCTCCACTTCTTGCTTCCCAGTCCCTTGATCTTGCGGGCCTTGGGCCTGATTGGAGACATGCGACCCTCTTTGATGGCCACCCGCTGGATATTTCGGAGGTGAATGCTGAGAGCCCGATGTTCAGCAATGTAGGCGTTGATGTTCATGGTCTTGCGCTTGCCGCCTTGTGGATGCCAGAGCCCGGGGACTCTGCATGCTTCAGTAAGGATTTGAAGTCGGTGCCGGCGAGACTCACCCAGAAGAAGGGGCAGCACTAGTAGCCGCCCCTGAAGAAGGCATCGTACTGGCCGGCCTGCAACCTCCTCAACACCTGACGAGTCTTGGTCTGCATGGACTCGTCATCGCTGCAGACGTCGCTGCCGGAAACCTATTGGAAGAAAAGGAAAATGGGGGAGTAGATGATGTAAGAAGATCGAGCAATCGAAATGCGAAAAAGCGAATCCTAATAAACGAAGATCTAGCATCCAACGATGGGAACGGTAGAAGAACCAGGGGAGGGGAGCAAAGCCTAGTTACCTCCGACCATGGGTCGTCGATGCCGGTGTCGCGGGGGTTTAGCGGAGCGATGTACTTATCTGGATCGTAGGTGCCCGAAAAGTGCTTGATCTGCTTGTGACCGGCGGGGGCATCCTCGCCGGCGGGGGACTCCTCTTTGGCGGCTTCGTCGGTAGCGGGGAAGGGGGGCCTGGACGGGAACGGCGGCTGCCATCGATGCCTCGACTAGGGCCTGGACAGGGACGGTGGCTGCTTTCAACGCTTTGAGGGGGACCGGCGAGGAGACGGGGGCCTCCTCGCTGGCAGCCTCGGAGACGACGATGGCCACCTTATCCTCCTCCGCCATCACCGGCGCAGACGGGGTATTCTCTAGAGTTTGCGGATGCTGGTGGGGCAGTGGAGAGCGTTGCGTGGGGAGAGTGAGCGAGAATGAGAGTGGGTGTGCGGAGAGGGGCTCTATAGTTAAGGTGGATGGAAGGAAGGCACGTTTCATTGCACCACCATGCAACGCGCCGCGCAGTCTACTGCACCGTGCACCATGACACGCGCACGGTACGCCACGTTTTTTCCCGGGCCATGCATGGAAGTTCTGTATTGAGCCACATGCAAAGGGCGCATACACAATTTCTATGTACGAAGTTTCACACGGCCCTAAAATTGGCGATAGTTAAAAGTGGAAATGTAGAGGGGAAGGTAGGTGGCTGTACGGTGAGATTTGTGGGGTTGTGCTAGATCGGGTAGAGGGATGTGTTGATGACTACGAGTGACTCGATGAAGGCGGAGACGTTAGGTCTCGTGGAGCTCAGCTCTTCGGCCTTTGTCTAGCGTGTGCAAGTTTCTTACAGCCGGGCCTAGTTGGAAGCGAGATTGAGAGCCGCTGCATAAAAAAGGGATATGTCTTATTAAACTCAAGTGGCAATAAATTGCAGCTATCCATCGACGACCGTGCACTCGATGACGCATGCGTTGTGGCGTAGTAGTAGCAGTAGTAGGCTGTTCAGACTTGATTAAACATGACATGACCGCTCGACGACTTTTTCCATAGACAACATCGTGTTCCTTCTTGTAGAAGTCTCGCTGAGGGAGACGTCCGTGTTGTCTCACGCTGTACTGTGAAGGGCACGATGTGTGCAACGATCATCATTGGATCGCACAGAATTAACGGTTGGTGTGCATGATCCGCGTGACAACTATGACAACCAATCGGGGAGTAGCAGACAAGGTGAGCACATGTTTGGGCTTCTATGAAAGATAGAGAGAGGGGGGCAAAACTGAGTAGTATCAAAAAACAAAGGGCAAGAGTAGTATAAAACTGGAAACTGAGTGTCTTGTACAATGAAATACATTGTGGCATACATCAAATTATGCCAAGATAGATCCACTAGAGTTCATTGGATGTGTGTTCTTCTCATAAACCACATGCACCCACTAGAGTTCATTGCATGTGCGTTCTTCTCACAAACCACACATGGATCCACCAGTGTCATTGCATGTGTGTTCTTTTCATAAACTACATGTTGAAACCACACATGGATCCACCGGTGTCATTGGATGTGTGTTCTTTTCATGAACCACACACAATGTCATTGGATGTGTGTTCTTCTCAAAAACCACACATGGATCTTTGCATGTGTTTTCTTTTCATGAACCACACATGGATCCACCCAGTGTGATTGCATGTCAGTTCTTCTCACAAACCACATAAGGATCCACCAGTGTCATTGCATGTCTGTTTTTTTTCATGAACCACACCCAGTGTCATTGCATGTCTGTTCCTCTAAACCACATAAGGATACACCAGTGTCATTACATGTGTGTTCTTCTAAACAAACTAGACATGGATCCACTAGTGTCATTGGATGTGTGTTCTTTTCATGAACCACACACAGTGTCAACTTATGTCTGTTCTTCTCACAAACCACATAGGGATCCACCAGTGTCATTGCATGTGATTTCTTCTCATGAACCACACCTAGTGTCATTGGATGTGTGTTGTCATCACAAACCACACATGGATCCACCAGTTTCATTGCATGTGTGTTCTTTTCATGAACCACACATGGATCCACCCAGTGTGATTGCATGTTAGTTCTTCTCACAAACCACATGTACACCAGTGTCATTGCATGTCTATTCTTCTCATGAACCACATCTAGAGTCATTGCATGTCTGTTCTTCTCACAAACCACACATGGATCCACCAGTGTCATTGGATGTGTGTTCTTTTCATGAACCACACACAATGTCAACTGATGTCTGTTCTTCTCACAAACCACATAAGGATCCACTAGTGTCATTGGATGTGTGTTCTTCTCATGAACCACACCCATTGTCATTGGATGTGTGTTCTTCTCACAAACCACACATGGATCCACCCGTGTCATTGCATGTGTGTTCTTTTCATGAACCACACTTGGATCCACCCAGTGTGATTGCATGTTAGGTCTTCTCATAAAGTACATAAGGATCCACTAGTGTCATTGCATGTATGTTCTTTTCATGAACCACACATGGATCCACCCAGTGTGATTGCATGTCAGTTCTTCTCACAAACAACATAAGGATCCACCGGTGTTATTGCATGTCTGTTCTTCTCATGAACTACACCCAGTGTCATTGCATGTATATTCCTCTAAACAAACCACACTTGGATCCACCAATGTCATTGCATGTGTGTTCTTCTAAACAAACCACACATGGATCCACAAGTGACATTGCATGTCTGTTCTTTTCAAGAACCACACCCATTGTCATTGCACATCTGTTCTTCTAAACAAACCACATAAGGATACACCAGTGGCCATTGCATTTGTGTTCTTCTGAACAAACCATGCATGGATCCACCAGTCTCATTGCATGTATGTTATTTCATGAACCACAGCTAGTGTCATTTCATGTTTGTTCTTCTCACAAACCACATAGGGATACACCAGTGTCATTGCATGTCTGTTCTTCTCATGAACCACATCCAGAGTCATCACATGTCTATTCTTCTCACAAACCACATAAGGATACACCAGTGTCATTGCATGTCTGTTCTTCTCATGAACCACATCTAGAGTCATTTCATGTCCATTCTTCTCACAAACCACATAAGGATCCACTAGTGTCATTGGATGTGTGTTCTTTTCATGAACCACACAGTGTCATTGGATGTCTGTTCTTTTCATAAACCATATAAGGATCCACCGGTCTAATTAGATGTGTGTTCTTTTCATGAACCACACCCAGTATCATTGGATGTGTGTTCTTCTCGCAAACCACACATGGATCCACCAGTGTTATTGGATGTGTGTTCTTTTCATGAACCACACATGGATCCACCCAGTGTGATTGCATGTCAGTTCTTCTCACAAACCACATAAGGATCCACCAGTGTCATTGCATGTCTGTTCTTTTCATGAACCACACACAGTGTCATTGCATGTATGTTCCTCTAAACAAACCACATAAGGATACACCAGTGTCATTGCATGTGTGTTCTTCTAAACAAACCACACATGGATCCACCAGTGTCATTGGATGTGTGTTCTTTTCATGAACCACACACAGTGTCAACTAATGTGTGTTCTTCTCACAAACCACATAAGGATCCACCAGTGTCATTGGATATGTGTTCTTCTCATGAACCACACCTAGTGTCATTGGATGTGTGTTCTTCTCACAGACCACACGTGGATCCACTAGTGTCATTGCATGTGTGTTCTTTTCATGAACCACAAATGGATCCACCCAGTGTGATTGCATGTCAGTTCTTCTCACAAACCACATAAGGATCCACCGGTGTCATTGCATGTCTGTTCTTTTCATGAACTACACCCAGTGTCATTGCATGTATGTTCCTCTAAACAAACCACACACGGATACACCAGTGTCATGGCATGTGTGTTCTTCTAAGCAAACCACACATGGATCCAACACTGTCAATGGATGTGTGTTCTTTTCATGAACCACACAGAGTGTCAACTAATGTCTGTTCTTTTCACAAACAACATAAGGATCCACCAGTGTGATTGGATGGGTGTTCTTCTCATGAACCACACCTAGTGTGATTGCATGTGTGTCCTTCTAAACAAACCACACATGGATCCACCAGTGTCATTGCATGTGTGCTCTTTTCATGAACCACACATGGATCCACCCAGTGTTATTGCATGTCAGTTCTGCTGACAAACCACATAAGGATCCACCAGTGTCATTGCATGTCTGTTCTTTTCATGAACCACACCTAGTGTCATTGCATGTATTTTCCTCTAAACAAACCACACATGGATCTACCAGAGTCATTGCATGTGGTCATTGCATGTGTGTTCTTCTAAACAAACCACACATCAATCCACCAGTGTCATTGCATGTCTGTTCTTTTCATGAACCACACCAGTGTCATTGCATGTCTATTCCTCTAAACAAACCACATAAGGATACACCAGTGGCCATTGCATGTGTGTTCTTCTAAACAAACCACGCATGGATCCACCAGTATCATTGCATGGTTGTTCTTTTCATGAACCACACCAGTGTCATTGCATGTTTGTTCTTCTCGCAAACCACATAGGGATACACCAGTGTCATTGCATGTCTGTTCTTCTCATGAACCACATCCATAGTCATCGCATGTCTGTTCTTCTTACAAACCACACAAGGATACACCAGTGTCATTGCATGTCTGTTCTTCTCATGAACCACATCTAGAGTCATTGCATGTCTTTTCTTCTCACAAACCACATAAGGATCCACTAGTTTCATTCGATGTGTTTTCTTTCCATGAACCACACATAGTGTCAACTCATGTCTATTCTTCTCACAAACCACATAAGGATCCACCAGTGTCATTGTATATGTGTTCTTCTCATGAATGACACCTAGTGTCATTGCATGTGTGTTATTTTCATTAACAACACCGGGATCCACCCAGTGTGATTGCATGTCAGTTCTTCTCACAAACCACATAAGGATCCACCAGTGTCATTGCATGTCTGTTCTTTTCATGAACCACACCCAGTGTCATTGCATGTATGTTCCTCTAAACAAACCACATAAGGATACACTACTGTCATTGCATGTGTGTTCTTCTAAACAAACCACACATGGATCCACCAGTGTCATTGGATGTGTGTTCTTTTCATGAACCACACACAGTGTCAACTGATGTCTGTTCTTCTCACAAACCACATAAGGATCCACCAGTGTCATTGGATGTGTGTTCTTCTGATGAACCACACCCAGTGTCATTGGATGTGTGTTCTTCTCACAAACCACACATGGATCCACTAGTGTCATTGCATGTGTGTTCTTTTCATGAACCACACATGGATCCACCTAGTGTGATTGCATGTCAGTTCTTCTCACAAACTACGTAAGGATCCACTAGTGTCATTGCATGTCTGTTCTTTTCATGAACCATACCCAGTGTCATTGCATGTATGTTCCTCTGAAGAAACCACATAAGGATACACCAGTTTCATTGCATGTGTGTTCTTCTAAGCAAACCATATAGGGATCCAACAGTGTCATTGGATGTGTGTTCTTTTCATGAACAACACACAGTGTCAACTGTTGTTTGTTCTTCTCACAAACCACATAAGGATCCACCAGTGTCATTGGATGTGTGTTCTTCTCATGAACCACACCCAGTGTGATTGCATGTGTGTTCTTCTAAACAAACCACACATGGATCCACCAGTGTCATTGCATGTGTGTTCTTTTCATGAACCACACATGGATCCACCCAGTGTGATTGCATGTCAGTTCTTCTCACAAAACACATACGGATCCACAAGTGTCATTCAATGACTGTTCTTTTCATGAACGACACCCAGTGTCATTGCATGTATATTCCTCTAAACAAACCACACATGGATCCACCAGTGTTATTGCATGTGTGTTCTTCTAAACAAACCACACATGGATCCACCCAGTGTGGTTGCAGGTCAGTTCTTCTCATAAACCACATAAGGATCCACTAGTGTCATTGCATGTCTGTTCTTTTCATGAACCACACCCAGTGTCATTGCATGTGTGTTCCTCTAAACAAACCACTCATGGATCCACCAGTGTCATTGCATGTGTGTTCTTCTAAACAAACCACACATGGATCCACTAGTGTTATTGGATGTGTGTTCTTTTCATGAACCACACATAGTGTCAACTAATGTCTGTTCTTCACAAAAACCACATAAGGATCCACCAGTGTCATTGGATGTCTGTTCTTCTCATGAACCACACCTAGTGTGATTGCATGTGTGTTCTTCTAAACAAACCACACATGGATCAACCAGTGTCATTGCATGTCTGTTCTTTTCATTAACTACACATGGACCCACGCAATGTGATTGCATGTCAGTTCTTCTCACAAACCACATAAGGATCCATTGGTGTCATGGCATGTCTGTTCTTTTCATGCACCACACCCGGTGTCATTGCATGTATTTTCCTCTAAACAAACCACACATGGATCCACCAGTGTCATTGCATGTGGTCATGGCATGTGTGTTCTTCTAAACAAACCACACATCGATCCACCAGTGTCATTGCATGTCTGTTCTTTTCATGAACCACACCCAGTGTCATTGCATGTCTATTCGTCTAAGTAAACAACATAAGGATACATAGTGGCCATTGCATGTGTGTTCCTCTAAACAAACCACGCATGGATCCACCAATATCATTGCATGGCTGTTCTTTTCATGAACCACACCCAGTGTCATTGCATGTTTGTTCTTCTCACAAACCACATAGGGATACACCAGTGTCATTGCATGTCTGTTCTCATGAACCACATCCATAGTCATCGCATGTATGTTCTTCTTACGAACCACATAAGGATACACCAGTGTCATTGCATGTCTGTTCTTCTCATGAACCACATCTAGAGTGATTGCATGTCTGTTCTTCTCACAAACCACATAAGGATCCACCAGTGTCATTGGATGTGTGTTCTTTTCATGAACCACACACAGTGTCAACTAATGTTTGTTCTTCTCACAAACCACATAAGGATCCACCAGTGTCATTGGATGTGTGTTCTTCTCATGAACCACACCCAGTGTGATTGCATGTGTGTTCTTCTAAACAAACCACACATGGATCCACCAGTGTCATTGTGTTGGAGATATGCCCAAGAGGCAATAATAAAGTGGTTGTTATTATATCTTTATGTTTATGATAAATGTTTACATCCCATGCTATAATTTTATTAACCGGAAACATTAATACTTGTGTGTTTTGTAAACATAAAAGAGTCCCTAGTAAGCCTCTTGTTAAACTAGCTTGTTGATTAATGGATGATCATGGTTTCCTGATCATGGACATTGGATGTCGTTAATAACAAGATCATATCATTAGGAGAATGATGTAATGGACACACACACATAGTAAGCATAGCATAAGATCAAGTCATTAAGTTCGTTTTGCTACAAGCTTTTCAAATGCATAGTAACCTAATCCTTCGACCATGAGGTTATGTTAATCACCATCACCGGATGGGTACTTTGATGACATCAAACGCCGCTTCGTAACTGGGTGGTTATAAAGGTGACATTGGGTATTCTGAAAGTATGTGTTGAAGCGCATGGACCAAGATTGGGATTTGTCCATCCATATGATGGATAGATATGCTCTGGGCCCTCTCGGTGGAATGTCATCTAGTTAGCTTACAAGCATGTGACTAGGTCACAAGGGATGACATATCATGGAACGAGTAAAGAGTACTTATCAGTAACGAGGTAGAACTAGGTATGGAGATACCGACGATCAAACCTCGGATAAGTAGAGTATCGCGTGACAAAGGGAATTGGTTTCGTATGTTAATGGTTCTGTCGATCACGAAGTCATCGTTGAGTATGTGGGAGCCGTTATGGATCTCCAGATCCCGCTGATGGTTATTGATCGGAGAGGTGTCTCCGTCATGTCTGCATATTCACGAACCGTAGGGTGACACACTTAAGGTTCGAAGTTGTTTTAAGTAGATATGGAATGTGCGTTCGAGACCGAATGTTGTTTGGAGTCTCGGATTGGATCCGGGACATCACGAGGAGATCCGGAATTGTCCGGGGAATAAGATTCATATATTGGGGATCATTTTCTAAGTTAGGAAATGATCCGGAGTATTTGTATGGGGATTCTATAAGGTTTCGAAACGTTCCGGAAGGTTCTAGAAGATTTCTTGTAGTTTACTTGAAAACCAAGAAAGGATCAAGGAATCCTTGTGGGGCAAGACAAGGAGTAGTGGGGGAGGAGGACTCATCCCCCCAATCCCAATCCGCCGGCCAAGGAGGGAGGGGAGTCCTACTAGGACTCCCCCTCCCATGGCGCCTCCCTCCTTTAAATAGAGGGGTGGAGGCACAAAGCCCCTTGCCCCTTCTATTCTCTAGATCTCAAGTTGCCTCTCTCCTCCTCCTTCCCTCTGCTCTGGCTTAGGCGAAGCCCTGCAGAATTCTCTACTCCACCACCACCACCACGCCGTCGTGCTGCTGGGATTCCGTGGAGAGATCTACTACCTCCGCTGCTCGCTGGAACAGGGAGAGGAAGGTCTGCTTCGACTCCGCACGTGTGACCGACTGCGGAAGCGCTGCCGGAACGCGGCGCCGGAAGGATCGTCTACTCGATCTTGAGATCGGCAAGTGATCGACTACATCAACCACGAGATCTGATCTCGTAACACTATTCGGATTTACAAGGGTTAGTACAGATCTATCTCGTTGCACATGTCTAATAGATTAGATCTTGGCTTTTATCTAGATTAGATCTGGGTTTTGTTCGTTCTTGCGGTAGAATTTTTTTGTTTTCCATGCTACGAACCCATCACATTGCATGTGTGTTCTTTTCATGAACCACACATGGATCCACCCAGTGTGATTGCATGTCAGTTCTTCTCACAAAACACATACGTATCAGAGCCGTGTCTATGCGTAGATCTGTTGCACGAGTAGAACACAATGGTTTTGTGGGCGTTGGTGCTCGTGCCGTCTTTTGCTTTGTGTACTTTGCATCTTGCGGTATGGTGGGATGAAGCGGCTCGGGCTAACCTTACATGTCATCGCACATGAGACTTGCTCCACGCTTGACGTGTAACTTGCTTTGCACTAGTGGCTTTGCGGGTGTCTGTCTCTCCCACCATAGTATAGATCCAATCTACACTTTGCACTTGATTGCACTTGTATCAACGTTGTGGTTCATGTTCGTAGGTAAGATCCGTTCTTATTCGAAATCCCCAAGCCATGTAAAACATGCAAAGAATATTAGAGGCTTCTAACTCGTTTTTGCAGGGGTTTTGTGATGTGATATGGCCATTATGTGATTCTGATTATATTTGACGTATGCAATGATCCTTATTGTAATATGGCAACCGGCAGGAGCCTAATGGTTGTCTTTAAATTTTGTTTAAGACCTGCGTGTCTATTCATCATGTAATAGCTTTATTCCAAGTAGTTGTAATAGTTGCTGTTGGTGATGGACAACCATGAAGTGGCGTCACGGACCTTGACGCCACGCTGGTGATGATGGAGATCATGTCCATGCTTTGGAGATGGAGATCAAAGGCACAAGAAGAAAGGCTAGATCATATCACATATTATGAATTGCCTGTGATGTTAATCCTTTATGCATCTTGTATTGCTTAGATCACGACGGTAGCATTATAAGATGATCCCTCTCACTAAATATCAAGTAATAAAGTGTTCGTCCTTAGTTTGCACCATTGCTAAGACTCGTCGTTTCGAAGCATCTCGTGATGATCGGATGTGATAGATTCTACGTGTGCATAGAACGGGTGCAAGCCAGATTTGCACATGCGGAAACTAAGGTTAACCTTGACGAGCCTAGCATGTACAGACATGGTCTCGGAACACGAAATACCGAAAGGTAAAGCATGAGTCATAAGGATGATATGATGAACATGTTGATTGTTCGCCTTTAAAGCTACATCATCTCACGTGATGATCGGACTTGGTGTAGTGGATTTGGTTCATGTAATCACTAAAACAACTCGAGAGATGTTGTTTTGAGTGGGAGTTCATTTGTAATTTGGATTAGTCAAACTCAATTTATCATAAACACAATCAAAGTGAATTTGCATAGTTTGTTGTAGTCATTAGCATCCGTTCACCACCTTATGCTTAGTTATTGTTGAGATAGTGGAACTATAGAAATTCTGGATATTTTCTTTACGAACTGGTATCGTATTGTTTTGAGTGTCAATCTAAAGTTTAAAAGTCCTGTTGCAAACTATCAGCAAACTCCGTTTACTCTGTGAAGTTTAATAAATAGTATTAAATCAAGAGTAACAATTCCAGTGTTAGTATCTAATGTATCATGTTTGCCTCCATGATTCTTGATACTCAAAAGATTGTTTTTAATATCAAGTTTATCTAAGAGCTGAAAGCAATGTTTCAGAAACCATCATATGTGAAAGGTATTGCGATATCAAAAACAATGTGTTGGTTACAACATGATAGAGTATACGTCCTCATATTTGATGAGAATTTGTGAAGGTTGGAGACGCTAGTCGTCCTAATCCTCCAAAAGGTTTTGAAAAAGAAACATTATACTCGCAATTCACCTTTATAAGCTATAGCAGCTTGATCATGAAAGTTGTCATAATAAGGATGAATAGAAGATGTAAGTAAAATGTTTACTACACTAAAAGATTACTAAAGAATGGAATTTTGAAAGAATGCCAAACATTTGATGAAGGTGATCCACTTCACAATGCAAGTCCAAAGGTATTGGTATTTGACTATACACACTTTGTACTATGTGTCATGTGAATGACACCACTATTGATGTTGATAGATTCTTTTAAAAGAAAAGGAATTGTTGAAAGAGAATCTATAAAATATTTGGCAGAAAAGAAAATATTGGAGATGTCCAACTTAGGTATATAGAAGATACATGTTATGGCTGTATTCCTTGGTTGTTAAACAATGTGGTTCTGCGGTATTGGATACCGAATTGGTTGGTATGAAGTGTCATACAGGACAACACAACTCATGAACTGCAACGGCCTAAGTAACTAGCAAGAGAATATGTGATGATGTTCATCGAAAACAAACAAAGGGTTGTTGTGTTGCTCGTTAACATCAAAGCTTGCCTTCAAGATTTGTTTCAATAATTGTTATTTTGATCAGGTATTATGACGACAAAAGGTTGTTCAAATAATTACCGTATTCCATAATAGATGGATGATATACAAGTCTGGTTAGAGAAATAACGACCATAAAACTAATGCTAAAATGTCGCAAGACAAATGATTGAAAGATCACTTGCAAAGTGACATCGCCGTTTAAATTATATTGAAAGGGATACATGAAGAAACTCCATGTTGATGGATTTTTTGGAGTCTTTGATTTTGATCAAATGACGCTTGTGATACTTTCCTGGAGATAATTAAAACTCCATTCGTAGGCCAAAAGAATAACGGACGACTAACTGATTGGAATTTGTACATATTGATGTATATAGCCCATTATGTGTAGTCGTGGGCGATGGATTTCAACTTCATATGCTTTCTCCGAAGATTTGAGTGAGTATATGTATATACTTACTCAATAAGGAAGAAGTATGAAACATTTGAAAATGTTCAAAAAACTTTCAAGATGAAGTGGAAAATTATTGTAACAAGAAAATAAAAAAAATTATGATTGGATCATAAAGAAAGATGTTTGAGTTACAAGTTTAGCAAAACACCTAAGATTTGAGGAATCGTTCCATGGATTTGCATTTCCCAAAACACCATAGGAGTATGGAGTGTTCAAGATATGTAATGAAACCTTGTTTGACATGGTAAGATCAAAGGTGTCATTTATAAAACTGCCATTATATATTAAAGATTAAAGCTTTAGTGACTACCGCTTTTACACTGAAAAGAGCTCCATCGTGATCCGTTGAAATGACACCATATAAGTCATGGTTTGGGATAAAACCCAGGTTGTCCTTTATTAAATTTTGGTATGCTAGGCATAAGTAAAATGTTTACAACCAAAGTCGGATGATCATGTCTTTGTAGGTTATTTCGAATAACCATTGGGTATTCCTCCATAACACCGAAGACAAAAGTGTTTTTCGCTTAGAATGTCGAGTTTCTTGAGAAGGAATTTTTGGTGAAAAGTTAAGTGGGAGGACAATAGAACTTTGACAAGGTTGTTGAACCTTGGCTAATATGTGCTGAGTTGCGCAGCGTCAGTAAGTGTCCCGGAGGCAGCAACAATGCTCATGGCTCACGTGCCTCAAAAGTTGTTGTCACGGAGATCTAAGTTCCTATTGAACCAAGTAGGTCGGGTAAGTAATCAAATGCCAAGATTTGAGAGTTAAATCATTGTTGTTTCACAATGATGAACCAACTACATGCAAATAATCAATGATGGGCCCTGACTTTGTTAAGTGGCTTGAAGCCATAAAATCTGTGATAATTCCATACACGAGAAATCAAGCTTTGAATTTGAAAGACCCTCTGGAAAGGTGCAAGACCTTACAGTCGTATATGGATCTATAAATAGACATGGATGTTTCAGTTTACGACAATGTTCAAGGAATTTACTATGATAAGATTTGATCTTTCATAGCGATATTTAGTCTGGACGGATTAATGTAGCAACCACTACATATATTTTGGTATATGGTAGTTGAACAAACAAAACAAGTTCTTCTAATAGAATGGTTACCTAGGACATGTACATGACACGATCCAAAGGGTTTTGTTAAATTAAAAGGATGCTAAAAGAGTATGCAAAACTTCAATGGTTGAAGTGAGCATCGCAGAGTTGGAATCTTCACCGTGATGAAACCGTTAAAAGGTTTAATTTCATCAGAGACGATGAAGATGTTTGCATTTTGCAAGAAATTAAGTGGGAGCGCTAAGACATAGTTCTAATACATTATGTGAAAGACATATTGTTGATTAGAAATGATGTATCTTTTATTGACACAGGTTAAGAATTTTATTTCGATGAAAGACTTAGGCATAACCCAAGAATTAGGCATCAATGTCTATATGGATAGATTGAGGCGCTAATATGGTTTTGCCAAATGTACATAGATAAGATGTTGAATGAGTTCAATATGGAAACAACAAGAAATGTTCTTGACGCACGGAAAGGACTGAATCAAGATTCAAGTGTGTTGACACGAGATTCAAGTGTTTTGACACTTGGTGAAATCACAAGAATATTTTGATCAATCATTCTTTGAGATGTACACATCCAGATATGTCCTATGCTCTAAATGTTATGAGCATATACCAGAATGACTCATAAGATGATCATTGGACAATAGTAGGGATATTCCTATTATCTTTGGAAGAACTAAGAATATATTATTTATATAGTGGTGACAAATAGTTCATTGTAAATTGTTACATTGATACTAGTTTTGTCACAAATTAAGTTTATCTCAATTTAAACTATGGGTGGCACAATGTAATGGAAAGGAAGTTCCATAACGGATTTGGTTGAGTACCAAAGTTAAAACATTGTGACAGATACTACAACAAACGGCTAAGTATATGACTACTATTGTAGCAGCGAATGAGGGCATTTACGTCAAGTAGTTTGTTATCAAACTAGGTGTGGTTCATAGCGGGATAATACTATGAATATACATTGTATGACAACTGTATCAACATGATTTAATCCCAAGGAACTAAAGGTCTCACCAAAGGACCAAATTTATACAATGCCATCTCATTGGAGAATGAGTAATGCATAGAGACGCAAGGACATGCAAATACACACGGACCTAGAAGTGTCAGATCCGAAGATTATGTTTACCACTAGAAATAGTGTCTATACAACACACCAGAAAGCCATAGGTGTTGAATGCACAAGTTTTTAACTAGATTATTGACTCTAGTGCAAGTGGGAGACTGTTGGAGATATGCCCAAGAGGCAATAATAAAGTGGTTGTTATTATATCTTGATGTTTATGATAAATGTTTACATCCCATGCTATAATTGTATTAACCGGAAACATTAATACTTGTGTGTTTTGTAAACATAAAAGAGTCCCTAGTAAGCCTCTTGTTAAACTAGCTTGTTGATTAATGGATGATCATGGTTTCCTGATCATGGACATTGGATGTCGTTAATAACAAGATCATATCATTAGGAGAATGATGTAATGGACACACACCCATAGTAAGCATAGCATAAGATCAAGTCATTAAGTTCGTTTTGCTACAAGCTTTTCAAATACATAGTAACCTAATCCTTCGACCATGAGGTTATGTTAATCACCATCACCGGATGGGTACTTTGATGACATCAAATGCATAGTGTGATTGCATGTCAGTTCTTCTCACAAACCACATAAGGATCCACCAGTGTCATTGCATGTCTGTTCTTTTCATGAACGACACCTAGTGTCATTGCATGTATGTTCCTCTAAACAAACCACACATGGATCCATCAGTGTCATTGCATGTGGTCATTGGATGTGTGTTCTTCTAAACAAACTACACATGGATCCAACAGTATCATTGCATGCCTGTTATGTTCATGAACCACACCCAGTGTCATTGCATGTCTATTCCTCTAAACAAACCACATAAGGATACACCAGTGTCATCGCATGTGTGTTCTTCTAAACAAACCACACATGGATCCAACAGTATCATTGCATGCCTATTCTTTTCATGAACCAAACCCAGTGGCATTGCATGTCTGTTCTTCTCACAAACCACATAGGGATACACTAGTGTCATTGCATGTATGTTCTTATCATGAACCACATCCAGAGTCATCGCATGTCTGTTCTTCTCACAAACCACATTAGGATCCACCAGTGTCATTGCATGTATGTTCTCTTCATGAAGCACACCCAGTGTCATTGCATGTTTTTTCCTCTCAACAAACCACATAAGGATACACAAATGTCATTGGATGTGTGTTCTTCTAAACAAACCACACATGGATCCACCAGTGTCATTGGATGTGTGTTCTTTTCATGAACCACACAGTGTCAACTAATGTCTGTTCTTCTCACAAACCACATAAGGATCCGCCCGAGTCATTGGATGTGTGTTCTTTTCATGAACCACACACAGTGTCAACTGATGTCTGTTCTTCTCACAAACCACATAAGGATCCACCAGTGTCATTGGATGTGTGTTCTTCTAAACAAACTACACATGGATCCAGCAGTGTCATTGCATGTCTGTTATGTTCATGAACCACACCCAGTGTCATTGCATGTCTATTCCTCTAAACAAACCACATAAGGATACACCAGTGTCATCGAATGTGTGTTCTTCTAAACAAACCACACATGGATCCAACAGTATCATTGCATGCCTATTATTTTCATGAACCAAAACCAGTGGCATTGCATGTCTGTTCTTCTCACAAACCACATAGGGATACACCAGTGTCATTGCATGTATGTTCTTATCATGAACCACATCCAGAGTCATCGCATGTCTGTTCTTCTCACAAACCACATAAGTATCCACTAGTGTCATTGCATGTATGTTCTCTTCATGAAGCACACCCAGTGTCATTGCATGTTTTTTCCTCTCAACAAACCACATAAGGATACACAAATGTCATTGGATGTGTGTTCTTCTAAACAAACAACACATGGATCCAAAAGTGTCATTGGATGTGTGTTCTTTTCATGAACCACACAGTGTCAACTGATGTCTGTTCTTTTCACAAACCACATAAGGATCCACCCGAGTCATTGGATGTGTGTTCTTTTCATGAACCACACACAGTGTCAACTGATGTCTGTTCTTCTCACAAACCACATAAGGATCCACCAGTGTCATTGGATGTGTGTTCTTCTCATGAACCACACCCAGTGTAATTGCATGTGTGTTCTTCTAAACAAACCACACATGGATCCACCAGTGTCATTGCATGTGCGGTCTTTTCATGAACCACACATGGATCCACCCAGTGTGATAGCATGTCAGTTCTTCTCACAAACCACATAAGGATCCACCAGTGTCATTGCATGTCTGTTCTTTTCATGAACGACACCTATTGTCATTGCATGTATGTTCCTCTAAACAAACCACACATGGATCCACCAGTGTCATTGCATGTGGTCATTGGATGTGTGTTCTTCTAAACAAACTACACATGGATCCAGCAGTGTCATTTCATGTCTGTTATGTTCATGAACCACACCCAGTGTCATTGCATGTCTATTCCTCTAAACGAACCACATAAGGATACACTAGTGTCATCGAATGTGTGTTCTTCTAAACAAACCACACATGGATCCAACAGTATCATTGCATGCCTATTCTTTTCATGAACCAAACCCAGTGGCATTGCATGTCTGTTCTTCTCACAAACCACATAGGGATACACTAGTGTCATTGCATGTATGTTCTTATCATGAACAACATCCAGAGTCATCGCATGTCTGTTCTTCTCACAAACCACATAAGGATCCACCAGTGTCATTGCATGTATGTTCTCTTCATGAAGCACACCTAGTGTCATTGCATGTTTTTTCCCCTCAACAAACCACATAAGGATACACAAATGTCATTGGATGTGTGTTCTTCTAAACAAACCACACATGGATCCACTAGTGTCATTGGATGTGTGTTCTTTTCATGAAGCAGACAGTGTCAACTGATGTCTGTTCTTTTCACAAACCACATAAGGATCCACCCGAGTCATTGGATGTGTGTTCTTTTCATGAACCACACACAGTGTCAACTGATGTCTGTTCTTCTCACAAACCACATAAGGATCCACCAGTGTCATTGGATGTGTGTTCTTCTCATGAACCACGCCCAGTGTAATTGCATGTGTGTTCTTCTAAAAAAACCACACATGGATCCACCAGTGTCATTGCATGTGTGGTCTTTTCATGAACCACACATGGATCCACCCAGTGTGATTGCATGTCAGTTCTTCTCACAAACCACATAAGGATTCACCAGTGTCATTGCATGTCTGTTCTTTTCATGAACGACACCCAGTGTCATTGCATGTATGTTCCTCTAAACAAACCACACATGGATCCACCAGTGTCATTGCATGTGGTCATTGGATGTGTGTTCTTCTAAACAAACTACACATGGATCCAGGAGTGTCATTGCATGTCTGTTATGTTCATGAACCACACCCAGTGTCATTGCATGTCTATTCCTCTAAACAAACCACATAAGGATACACCAGTGTCATCGCATGTGTGTTCTTCTAAACAAACCACACATGGATCCAACAGTATCATTGCATGCCTATTCTTTTCATGAACCAAACCCAGTGGCATTGCATGTCTGTTCTTCTCACAAACCACATAGGGATACACCAGTGTCATTGCATGTATGTTCTTATCATGAACCACATCGAGAGTCATCGCATGTCTGTTCTTCTCACAAACCACATAAGGATCCACCAGTGTCATTGCATGTATGTTCTCTTCATGAAGCACACCCAGTGTCATTGCATGTTTTTTCCTCTCAACAAACCACATAAGGATACACAAATGTCATTGGATGTGTGTTCTTCTAAACAAACCACACATCGATCCACCAGTGTCATTGGATGTGTGTTCTTTTCATGAACCACACAGTGTCAACAGATGTCTGTTCTTCTCACAAACCACATAAGGATCCACCCGAGTCATTGGATGTGTGTTCTTTTCATCAACCACACACAGTGTCAACTGATGTCTGTTCTTCTCACAAACCACATAAGGATCCACCAGTGTCATTGGATGTGTGTTCTTCTAAACAAACTACACATGGATCCAGCAGTGTCATTGCATTTCTGTTATGTTCATGAACCACACCCAGTGTCATTGCATGTCTATTCCTCTAAACAAACCAAATAAGGATACACCAGTGTCATCGAATGTGTGTTCTTCTAAACAAACCACACATGGATCCAACAGTATCATTGCATGCCTATTCTTTTCATGAACCAAACCCAGTGGCATTGCATGTATGTTCTTCTCACAAACCACATAGGGATACACCAGTGTCATTGCATGTATGTTCTTATCATGAACCACATCCAGAGTCATCGCATGTCTGTTCTTCTCACAAACCACATAAGGATCCACTAGTGTCATTGCATGTATGTTCTCTTCATGAAGCACACCCAGTGTCATTGCATGTTTTTTCCTCTCAACAAACCACATAAGGATACGCAAATGTCATTGGATGTGTGTTCTTCTAAACAAACCACACATGGATCCACCAGTGTCATTGGATGTGTGTTCTTTTCATGAACCACACAGTGTCAACTGATGTCTGTTCTTCTCACAAACCACATAAGGATCCACCCGAGTCATTGGATGTGTGTTCTTTTCATGAACCACACACAGTGTCAACTGATGTCTGTTCTTCTCACAAACCACATAAGGATCCACCAGTGTCATTGGATGTGTGTTCTTCTAAACAAACTACACATGGATCCAGCAGTGTCATTGGATGTCTGTTATGTTCATGAACCACACCCAGTGTCATTGCATGTCTATTCCTCTAAACAAACCACATAAGGATACACCAGTGTCATCGAATGTGTGTTCTTCTAAACAAACCACACATGGATCCAACAGTATCATTGCATGCCTATTCTTTTCATGAACCAAACCCAGTGGCATTGCATGTCTGTTCTTCTCACAAACCACATAGGGATACACCAGTGTCATTGCATGTATGTTCTTATCATGAACCACACCCAGTGTGATTGCATGTCAGTTCTTCTCACAATCCACATGAGGATCCACCAGTGTCATTGCATGTATGTTCTCTTCATGAAGCACACCTAGTGTCATTGCATGTTTTTTCCTCTCAACAAACCACATAAGGATACACAAATGTCATTGGATGTGTGTTCTTCTAAACAAACCACACATGGATCCACCAGTGTCATTGGATGTGTGTTCTTTTCATGAACCACACAGTGTCAACTGATGTCTGTTCTTCTCACAAACCACATAAGGAGCCACCCGAGTCATTGGATGTGTGTTCTTTTCATGAACCACACACAGTGTCAACTGATGTCTGTTCTTCTCACAAACCACATAAGGATCCACTAGTGTCATTGGATGTGTGTTCTTCTCATGAACAACACCTAGTGTAATTGCATGTGTGTTCTTCTAAACAAACCACACATGGATCCACCAGTGTCATTGCATGTGTGGTCTTTTCATGAACCACACATGGATCCACCCAGTGTGATTGCATGTCAGTTCTTCTCACAAACCACATAAGGATCCACCAGTGTCATTGCATGTCTGTTCTTTTCATGAACGACACCTAGTGTCATTGCATGTATGTTCCTCTAAACAAACCACACATGGATCCACCAGTGTCATTGCATGTGGTCATTGGATGTGTGTTCTTCTAAACAAACTACACATGGATCCAGCAGTGTCATTGCATGTCTGTTATGTTCATGAACCACACCCAGTATCATTGCATGTCTATTCCTCTAGACAAACCACATAAGGATACACCAGTGTCATCGCATGTGTGTTCTTCTAAACAAACCACACATGGATCCAACAGTATCATTGCATGCCTATTCTTTTCATGAACCAAACCGAGTGGCATGGCATGTCTGTTCTTCTCATAAACCACATAGGGATACACCAGTGTCATTGCATGTCTGTTCTTATCATGAACCACATCCAGAGTCATCGCATGTCTGTTCTTCTCACAAACCACATAAGGATACACCAGTGTCATTGCATGCTATTCTTCTCATGAACCACATCTAGAGTCATTGCATGTGTGTTCTTCTAAAGAAACCACACATGGATCCCCCAGTGTCATTGGATGTGTGTTCTTTTCATGAACCACACACAGTGTCAACTGATGTCTATTCTTCTCACAAACCGCATAAGGATCCACCGGTGTCATTGGATGTGTGTTCTTCTCATGAACCACACCTAGTGTCATTGGATGTGTGTTCTTCTCACAAACCACACATGGATCCACCGGTGTCATTGCATGTGTGGTCTTTTCATGAACCACACATGGATCCACCCAGTGTGATTACATGTCAGTTTTTCTCACAAACCACATAAGGATCCACAAGTGTCATTGCATGTATGTTCTTTTCATGAACGACAACCAGTGCCATTGCATGTATGTTCCTCTAAACAAACCACATAAGGATACACTAGTGTCATCGCATGTGTATTCTTCTAAACAAACCACACATGGATCCACCAGTGTCATTGGATATGTGTTCTTTTCATGAACCACACACAGTGTCAACTGATGTCTGTTCTTCTCACAAACCACATAAGGATCCACCAGTGTCATCTGATGTGTGTTCTTCTCATGAACCACACCCAGTGTCATTGGCTGTGTGTTCTTCTCACAAACCACACATGGATCCACCAGTGTCATTGCATGTGTGTTCTCTTCTTGAACCACATATGGATCCACCCAGTAGATTGCATGTCAGTTCTTCTCACAAACCACATAAGGATCCACCAGTGTCATTACATGTCTGTTCTTTTCATGAACCACACCTAGTGTCATTGCATGTATGTTCCTCTAAAAAAATGACACATGGATCCACCAGTGTCATTGCATGTGTGTTCTTCTAGACAAACCACACATGGATCCACCAGTGTCATTGGATGTGTGTTCTTTTCATGAACCACACAAAGTGTCAACTGATGTCAGTTCTTTTCATAAACCACATAAGGATCCACCGGTGTCATTGGATGTGTGTTCTTTTCATGAACCACAGCCAGTGTGATTTGATGTGTGTTCTTCTCACAAACCACACATGGATCCACCAGTTATGGGTTCGTAGCATGGAAAAACAAAAAATTTCTACCGCAAGAACGAACAAAACCCAGATCTAATCTAGATAAAAGCCAAGATCTAATCTATTAGACATGTGCAACGAGATAGATAGGAACTAACCCTCGTAGATCCGAAAGCGTTAACGAGATTAGATCTCGTGGTTGATGAAGTCGATCACTTGCCGATCTCAATATCGTGTGGACGATCCTTCCGGCGTCGCGTTCCAGCAGCACTTCCGCAGTCGGTCAAGTGTACGATCCTTCCGGCGCCGCGTTTCGGCAGTGCTTCCACAGTCAGTCACACGTGCGGAGTCGAAGCAGACCTTCCTCTCCTCGTTCCAGCGAGCAGCGGAGGTAGTAGATCTTCTCCACGGAATCCCAGCAGCACGACGGCGTGGTGGTGGTGGAGTAGAGAATTCTCCAGGGCTTCGCCTATGACTGTGTAGAAGAAAGGAGGAGGAGAGAGGCGGCAGAGATTGGGAGTTATGGAGAAGGGGTGGAGGGGGCGCCCCTTCCCCTTTATTTAAAGGGGGTGAGGCGCCATGGGAGGGGGAGTCCTTGTAGGACTCCCCTCCCTCTAGGGCCGGCGGATTGGGGAGGGGGGAGGAGTCCTCCTCCCCCACGACTCCTAGTCTTGACCCACCAGGACTCCTTGATCCCTTCCTTGGTTTTCAAGCAAACTCCAAGAAACCTTCCAGAACCTTCCGGAACATTCCGAAACCTTCTAGAACCCTCATACAAATACTCCGGAACATTTCCTAACTCAGAAAATGATCCCCAATATATGAATCTTATTCTCCGGACAATTCCGGATCTCCTCGTGATGTCCCGGATCCAATCCGAGACTCCGAACAACCTTCGGTCTCCAACGCATATTCCATATCTACTTAAAACAACTTCGAACCTTAAGTGTGTCACCCTACGTCTCGTGAATATGCAGACATGACAGAGACACATCTCCTATCAATAACCATCAGCGGGACCTGGAGATCCATAATGGCTCCCACATACTCAACGATGACTTCGTGATCGATTGAACCATTTACATACGAAACCAATTCCCTTTGTCACGCGATACTATACTTATCCAAGGTTTGATCATCGGCATCTCCATACCTAGTTCTACCTCGTTACTGATAAGTACTCTTTACTTGTTCCATGATATGTCATCCCTTGTGACCAAGTCAGATGCTTGCAAGCTAACTAGACGACATTTCACAGAGAGGGCCCAGAGCATACCTATCCGTCATATGGATGGACAAATCCCAATCTTGGTCCATGCGCTTCAACACATACTTTCAGAATACCCAATGACACCTTTATGACCACCTAGTTACGAAGCGGTGTTTGATGTCATCAAAGTACCCATCCGGTGATGGTGATTAACACAACCTCATGGTCGGAGGATTAGGTTACTCTGCATTTAAAACCTTACAGCAATACGAACTTAATGACTTGATCTTATGCTACGCTTACTATGGGTGTGTGTCCATCACATCATTCTCCTAATGACATAACCTTGTTATTAATCACATCCTAATGTCCATGATCAGGAAACCATGATCATCAATTAATCAACAAGCTAGTTCAACATAAGAGGCTTACTAGGGACTCTCTTATGTTTACAAAACACACATGTATTAGTGTTTACTAATAATACAATTATAGCATGGGATGTAAACATTCATCATAAACACAAATATATAATAATAATCACTTTTATTATTGCCTCTTGGGCATATCTCCAACAGTCTCCCACTTGCACTAGAGTCAATAATCTAGATTACATGGTAATATACCGAACGCCCATGGCGTTCTGGTGTTGGTCATGCTTTGCCCTAGGGAGAGGTTTAGTCAACGGATCTTCCGCATTCAGATCAGTGTGTACTTTGCAAATCTATATGTCACCATCTCGGACATACTCGCGAATAGCGTGGAACGTAGCTTGATGTGCTTTAGCTTGCTATGTGACCTTGGCTCCTGTGCATTAGCTATGGCACCTGTGTTGTCACAGTAGATGGCCATCGGGTCCAACGCACTGGGAACCACGCCAAGTTCAGTAATGAATTCCTTCATCCAAACGGCTTCTTGTGCAGCCTCCGAAGCAGCTATGTATTCCGATTCAGTTGAAGATTTTGCCACAACGCTTTGCTTCACACTCCTCCAGCTCACTGCAGCACCATTCAAAATAAATACGTATCCCGACTGTGACTTCGAGTCATCTGGATCGGTGTTCCAACTAGCATCGGTGTAACCGTTTACAACAAGCTGTTCATCACCTCCATAAGAAAGAACCATATCCTTAGTACTATTTAGGTACTTTAGGATATTCTTGACCGATGTCCAGTGCTCCATTCCAGGATCACTTTGATATCTGCTAGTCAAACTAACAGCATGTGCTATATCCGGTCTTGTACACAGCATGGCATACATGATAGAACCTATGGCCGAGGCATAGGTAATATTATTCATTTTCACTCTATCTTCTGCCGTAGCTGGACTTTGAGTCTTACTCAAGGTCTTACCTGACAACATGGGCACGAACCCTTTCTTGCTATCTTCCATTCTAAACTTCTTTAGAACTTTGTCCAAGTATGTACTTTGTGAAAGCGCTATTAGGCGTCTTGATCTATCTCTATAAATCTTGATGCCTAGAATATATGCCGCTTCGCCAAGATCCTTCATTGAAAAACTATTATTCAAATAGGTTTTGACGTTATTAAGAAGTTCTATATCATTCCCAATCAACAATATGTCATCTACATATAGTACTAGGAATGCTACAGAGCTCCCACTCACTTTCTTGTAAATACAAGCTTCTCCATAAGTTTGTATAAATCCAAAAATTTTGATTACTTTATCAAAACGTTGATTCCAACTCCGGAATGCTTGCTTCAGTCCATAAATGGAGCGCTGAAGCTTGCATACCTTGTCAGCATCTTTAGGATCGACAAAACCCTTTGGTTGTACCATATACAACTCTTCCTCAATGTCACCATTAAGGAACGCCGTTTTGACATCCATCTGCCAAATCTCATAATCGAAATGTGCAGCAATTGCTAACAAAATCCTCACAGACTTTAGCTTCGCTACTGGTGAGAAAGTCTCATCATAGTCAACTCCTTGAATTTTTCGGAACCCTTTCGCGACAAGTCAAGCTTTATAGACGGTAACATTACCATCAGCATCTGTTTTTCTCTTGAAAATCCATTTGTTCTCGACAGCCTTACGACCATCCGATAAGTCCACCAAAGTCCACACTTGGTTTTCGTACATGGATCCCATTTCAGATTTCATGGCTTCCAGCCATTTGTCGGAATCTGGGCTCACAATAGCTTCTTCATACGTCGCAGGGTCATCAGCGTTGTCCACCAACATGACGTTCAAGGCAGAGTCATACCAATCAGGAGTGGTACGAACCCTCGTTGACCTGCGAGGTTTAGTAGTAACTTCATTTGAAGTTTCATGATCATTATCATTAGCTTCCTCTCCTATTGGTGCAGGCGGCACAAAAACATCTTCTGGTGCTGCGCTACTCTCAAATCCGAGAGAAGGTTCAATAACCTCATCGAGTTCTACTTTCCTTCCAGTCACCTCCTTCGAGAGAAACTCCTTCTCAAGAAAGGATCCATTCTTTGCAACGAAAACTTTGCCTTCGGATCTATGATAGAAGGTATACCCAATTGTTTCTTTAGGGTATCCTATGAAGACGCATTTCTACGCTTTGGGTTCTAGCTTATTAGGTTGTAACTTCTTTACATATGCCTCGCAACCCCAAACTTTAAGGAACGACAACTTAGGTTGCTTACCAAACCACAATTCGTATGGTGTCGTTTCAACGGATTTAGATGGTGCCCTATTTAAAGTGAATGCGGCTGTCTCTAATGCATAGCCCCAAAATGATAACGGTAAATCTGTAAGAGACATCATAGACCGAACCATATCTAAGAGAGTTCGATTACGACGTTCGGACACACCATTACGTTGTGGTGTTCCTGGCGGTGTCAACTGTGAAAGTATTCCATATTTCTTTAAATGCATGCCAAACTCATAACTCAGATATTCACCTCCGTGGTCAGAACGCAGAAACTTAATCTTCTTGTTACGATGATTTTCCACTTCACTTTGAAATTCCTTAAACTTCTCGAAAGTTTCGGACTTATGTTTCATAAAGTAGACATACCCATATCTACTCAAGTCATCCGTGAAAGTGAGAACATAACGATATCCACCACGCGATGCTACACTCATTGGACCGCACACATCGGTATGTATTATTTCCAATAAGTCTGTAGCTCACTCCATTATTCCAGAGAATGGAGTCTTAGTCATTTTTCCCATTAGACATGCTTCGCATCTTTCAAGTGATTCAAAATCAAGTGATTTAAGAAGTCCATCAGAATGGAGTTTCTTCATACGCTTCACTCCAATGTGACCAAGACGACAGTGCCACATGTATGTAGAATTATCATTCAATTTTATTCGTTTAGCATTTATGTTGTGAACATGTGTATCACTACTATCGAGATTCAGTAAGAATAAACCATTCATCTCAGGTGCATTACCATAAAAGATATTACTCATATAAATCGAACAACCTTTATTCTCGGACTTAAAAGAGTAACCGTCTCGCAATAAACAGGATCCAGATATAATGTTCATGCTTAACGCAGGCACCAAATAACAATTATTTAAATTTAAAACTAATCCCGAAGGTAGATGTAGAGGGAGCGTGCCGACAGCGACCACATCAACCTTGGAGCCATTTCCAACGCGCATCGTCACCTCGTCTCTTGCCAGTCTTCGTTTATTCCGTAGCTCCTGTTTCGAGTTACAAATATGAGCAACCGAACCAGTATCAAATACCCAGGCACTACTACGATTACTAGTAAGATACACATCTATAACACATATATCAAATATACCTTTCTTCTTGATGTTTCCGTTCTTCAGATCCGCCAGGTACTTGGGGCAGTTACGCTTCCAGTGACCAGCTTCCTTGCAGTAGAAGCACTCAGTTTCAGGCTTAGGACCAGCCTTGGGCTTCTTACCAGGTGCGGCAGCTTTCTTGCCGTCCTTCTTGAAGTTGCCCTTGTTCTTATGCTTGCCCTGTCTCTTGAAATTGGTGGTCTTATTGACCATCAACACTTGGTGCTCCTTCTTGATCTCCACTTCAGCAGTTTTCAGCATGGACGATAGTTCATGCAACGTCTTGTTCATGCAGTGCATGTTGTAGTTCATCACAAAGTTCTTGTAACTTGGTGGCAGTGATTGAAGGAGATGGTGAATCCCCAATTCATTAGGAATCGATATCCCCAATTCTTGGAGCTTGTTTGCGTACCCAGACATGGTGAGTACGTGCTCGCTAACGGAGCTTCCCTCTTCCATCTTACAGTTAAAGAACTTTTCGGAGGCCTCATAGCTCTCCATGGCCACACGAGTCTCAAAAATTAGCCTAAGCTCCTTAATGATCTCGAACGGGTCGTGGTGCTCAAAACGCTTTTGGAGCTCCGCTT
Organism: Avena eriantha; assembly: GCA_910589775.1. Classification (NCBI taxonomy): domain Eukaryota; kingdom Viridiplantae; phylum Streptophyta; class Magnoliopsida; order Poales; family Poaceae; genus Avena; species Avena eriantha. Next base: position 643,243 of record OU342746.1, read on the forward strand.
CTAAACCGTACAGGATGGCACACTGAACTGTGGAGTAATGATTTTTCCGAGTGGCGTAAACATTCTTTTCGTCATCGGTGGCATTATCTGCAGGTGGGTCACCTAGCGGTGCTTCGAGCACATAGGTCAACTGACCAGCCCTGAGGACGATCTTCAGTCCACGGAAGCAGTCCGTGAAATTGCTTCCATTGTTTTTAAGCTTTTCTTTCTCTAGGAACGCATTGAAATTGATGGAGGGGGTCGCCATAATCTACAACAATTTACAAGTAGTTTAGACTAAGTTTATGACAAATTGAGTTCAAATTTAATTCTTAAACTAACTAGGTGAACTCCCACTCAAAACAACATCCCTCACATTGTCTTAGTGATTACACGAACCAAGTCCACTACACCAAGTCCGATCTTCACGAGAGAAGATGTAGTTTCATCAGCGAACAATCTTCATGTTCATCATATCATTTATATGACTCATGCTCTACCTTTCGGTATTCCGTGTTCTGAGACCATGTCTGTACATGCTAGGCTCGTCAAGATAACCTTAGTTTCCGCATGTGCAAATCTGGCTTGACCCGTTGTATGCACACGTAGAATCTATCACATCCGATCATCACGCGATGCTTCGAAACGACGAGTCTTAGCAACGGTGCCAACTAAGGGTGAACACTTTATTACTTGATATTTAGTGAGGGGGATCATCTTATAATGCTACCGTCGCGATCTAAGCAATACAAGATGCATAAAGGATTAACATCACATGCAATTCATAATTAGTGTGATATGATATGGCCTTTTCTTCTTGCGCCTTTGATCTCCATCTCCAAAGCACGAACATGATCTCCATCATCACCAGCATTGCGTCAAGGTCAGTGGCGCCGCTTCATGGTTGTCCATCATCACTAGCAACTATTACAACTACTTGGAATAAAGCTATTACAAGATGAATAGACACGCAGGTCTTAACAGAATTAAAGACAACCATTAGGCTCCTGCCGGTTGCCATATTACAACAAGGATCATTGCATACATCAAATACAATCACAATCACATGATGGCCATATCACATCACAAAACCCCTGCAAAAACAAGTTAGACGCCTCTAATTTTCTTTGCATGTTTTACGTGGTTTGGGGCTTTCGCATAAGACCGATCTTACCTACGAACAAGGACCACAACGTTGATACAAGTGTTGTCAGATGCTCATTGTAAATTGAATCTTAACTATGGTGGGAGAGACAGACACCCGCAAAGCCACTTGTGCAAAGCAAGTTGCACGTCAAGCATGGAGCAAGTCTCATGTGCGATGACATGTAATGTTAGCCCGAGCCGCTTCATCCCACCATGCCGCAAGATGCAAAGTACACGCTAAGACACCGACAACAAAAGCATCAACGCCCACAAAAACATTGTGTTCTACTCGTGCAACAGATCTACGCATAGATACGGCTCTAATACCACTATGGGTTCGTAGCATGGAAAAACAAAAAATTTCTACCGCAAGAACGAACAAAACCCATATCTAATCTAGATAAAAGCCAAGATCTAATCTATTACACATGTGCAACGAGATAGTTAGGAACTAACCCTCGTAGATCCGAAAGCGTTAACGAGATTAGATCTCGTGGTTGATGTAGTCGATCACTTGCCGATCTCAAGATCGTGTGGACGATCCTTCCGGCTTCGCGTTCCAGCAGCGCTTCCGCAGTCGGTCAAGTGTACGATCCTTCCGGCGCCGCGTTTCGGCAGCGCTTCCGCAGTCGGTCACACGTGCGGAGTCGAAGCAGACCTTCCTCTCCTCATTCCAGCGAGCAGCGGAGGTAGTAGATCTTCTCCAGGAATCCCAGCAGCACGACGGCATGGTGGTGGTGGTGGAGTAGAGATTTCTGCAGGGCTTCGCCTATGCCTGTGTAGAAGAAAGGAGGAGGAGAGAGGCGGCAGAGATTGGGAGTTATGGAGCAGGGGTGGAGGGGCGCCCCTGCCCCTTTATTTAAAGGGGGTGAGACGCCATGGGAGGGGGAGTCCTTCTAGGACTCCCCTCCCTCTAGGGCCGGCGGATTGGGGAGGCGGAGAGGAGTCCTCCTCCCCCACGACTCCTAGTCTTGACCCACCAGGACTCCTTGATCCCTTCCTTGGTTTTCAAGCAAACTCCAAGAAACCTTCCAGAACCTTCCGGAACATTCCGAAACCTTCTAGAACCCTCATACAAATACTCCGGAACATTTCCTAAGTCAGAAAATGATCCCCAATATATGAATCTTATTCTCCGAACAATTCCGGATCTCCTCGTGATGTCCCGGATCCAATCCGAGACTCCGAACAACCTTCGGTCTCCAACGCATATTCCATATCTACTTAAAACAACTTCGAACCTTAAGTGTGTCACCCTACGGTTCGTGAATATGCAGACATGACAAAGACACATCTCCTATCAATAACCATTAGTGGGACCTGGAGATCCATAATGGCTCCCACATACTCAACGATGACTTCGTGATCGATTGAACCATTTACATACGAAACCAATTCCCTTTGTCACGCGATACTATACTTATCTGAGGTTTGATCATCGGCATCTCCATACCTAGTTCTACCTCGTTACTGATAAGTACTCTTTACTTGTTCCGTGATATGTCATCCCTTGTGACCAAGTCAGATGCTTGCAAGCTAACTAGACGACATTTCACAGAGAGGGCCCAGAGCATACCTATCCGTCATATGGATGGACAAATCCCAATCTTGGTCCATGCGCTTCAACACATACTTTTAGAATACCCAATGACACCTTTATGACCACCTAGTTACGAAGCGGTGTTTGATGTCATCAAAGTACCCATCCGGTGATGGCGATTAACACAACCTCATGGTCGGAGGATTAGGTTACTCTGCATTTAAAACCTTACAGCAATACGAACTTAATGACTTGATCTTATGCTACGCTTACTATGGGTGTGTGTCCATCACATCATTCTCCTAATGACATAACCTTGTTATTAATCACATCCTAATGTCCATGATCAGGAAACCATGATCATCAATTAATCAACAAGCTAGTTCAACATAAGAGGCTTACTAGGGACTCTCGTATGTTTACAAAACACACATGTATTAGTGTTTCGTAATAATACAATTATAGCATGGGATGTAAACATTCATCCTAAAGACAAAGATATAATAATAATCACTTTTATTATTGCCTCTTGGGCATATCTCCAACACCAGTGTCATTAGATGTGTGTTCTTTTCATGAACCACATAAGGATCGACCTAGTGTGATTGCATTTCAGTTCTTCTCAAAAACCACATAAGGATCCACCAGTGTCATTGCATGTCTGTTCTCTTCATGAACCACACCCAATGTCATTGCATGTCTATTCCTCTAAACAAACCAAATAAGGATACACCAGTGTCATTGCATGTGTGTTCTTCTAAACAAAGCACACATGGATCCACCAGTGTCATTGGATGTGTGTTCTTTTCACAAACCACACAGTGTCAACTGATTTCTGTTCTTCTCACAAACCACATAAGGATCCACTAGTGTCATCTGATGTGTGTTCTTCTCATGAACCACACCCAGTGTCATTGGATGTGTGTTCTTCTCACAAACCACACCTGGATCCACTAGTGTCATTGCATGTGTGTTCTTTTCATGAACCACACATGGATCCACCCAGTCAGATTGCATGTCAGCTCTTCTCAGAAACCACATAAGGATCCACCAGTGTCATTGCATGTCTGTTATTTTCATGAACCACACCCAGTGTCATTGAATGTTCGTTCCTATAAACAAACCACATAAGGATACACCAATGTTATTGCATGTGTGTTCTACTAGACAAACCACACATGGATCTACCAGTGTCATTGGATGTGTGTTCTTTTCATGAACCACACATAGTGTCAACTGATGTCTGTTCTTTTCATAAACCACATAAGGATCCACTAGTGTCATTGGATGTGTGTTCTTTTCATGAACCACACCCAGTGTGATTGGATGGGTGTTCTTCTCACAAACCACAAATGGATCCACCAGTGTCATTGGATATGTGTTATTTTCATGAACCACATAAGGATCCACCCACTGTGATTGCATGTCAGTTCTTCTCAAAAACCACATAAGGATCCACTAGTGTCATTGCATGTCTGTTCTTTTCATGAACCACACCCAGTGTCATTGCATGTCTATTCCTCTAAACAAACCACATAAGGATACACCGGTGTCATTGCACGTGTGTTCTTCTAAACAAACCACACATGGATCCACCAGTGTCATTGGATGTGTGTTCTATTCATGAACCACACACAGTGTCAACTGATGTCTGTTCTTCTCACAAACCACATAACGATCCACCAGTGTCATTGGATGTGTGTTCTTCTCATGAACCACACCCTGTGTCATTGGATGTGTGTTCTTCTCACAAACCACACATGGATTCTTTTCATGAACCAAACCCAGTGGCATTGCATGTCAATTCTTCTCACAAACCACAAAAGGATCCACCAGTGTCATTGTATGTCTATTCTTTTCATGAACCACACCCAGTGTCATTGCATGTTTGTTCCTCTAAACAAACCACACATAGATCCACCAGTGTCATTGCATGTGGTGATTGCATGTGTGTTCTAATAAACATCGATCCACCAGTATCATTGCATTCATGTTCTTTTCATGAACCACACCCAGTGTTATTGCATGTCTGTTCTTTCCACAAACCACATAGGAACACACCAGTGTCATTGCATGTCTGTTCTTCTCATGAACCACATCCAGAGTCATCACATGCATGTTCTTCTCACAAAACACATAAGGATACACCAGTGTCATTGCATGTCTGTTCTTCTCATGAACCAAATATAGAGTCATTGCATGTCTAATCTTCTCACAAACCACATAAGCATTCACCATTGTCATTGGATGTGTGTTTTCACAAACCACACATGGATCCACCAGTGTCATTGCATGTCTGTCCTTTTCATGAACCACACATGGATCCACCTAGTGTGATTGCATGTCAGTTCTTCTCACAAATCACATAAGGATCCACCAGTGTCATTGCATGTCTGTACTTTTCATGAACCACACCCAGTGTCATTGCATGTCTGTTCCTCTAAACAAACCACACATGGATCCACTAGTGTCATTGCATGTCGCCATTGCATGTGTGTTCTTCTAAAGAAACCACACCTGGATCCTCTAGTATCATTGCATGCCTGTTCTTTTCATGAACCACACCCAGTTTCATTGCATGTCAGTTCTTCTCACAAACCACATAGGGATACACCAGTGTCATTGCATGTATGTTCTTCTCATGAACCACATCTAGAGTCATCGCATGTCTGTTCTTCTCACAAACCACATAAGGATCCACCAGTGTCATTGCATGTCTATTATTTTAATGAACCACACCCAGTGTCATTGCATGTATGTTCCTCTAAACAAACCACATAAGGATACACCAGTGTCATTGCATGTGTGTTCTTCTAAACAAACCACACATGGATCCACCTGTGTCATTGGATGTGTGTTCTTTTCATGAACCACACACAATGTCATTGGATGTCTCTTATTCTCACAAACCACATAGGGATCCACCAGTGTCATTGGATGTGTTTTATTTTCATGAACCACACCCAGTGTCATTGGATGTGTGTTCTTCTCACAAACCACACATGGATCCACCAGTGTCCTTGCATGTGTGTTCTTTTCATGAACCACAGCTAGAGTCATTGCATGTCTGTTCTTCTCACAAACCACATATGGATCCACCAGTGTCATTGCATGTGTGTTCTTCTCATGAACCATAGCTAGAGTCATCGCATGTCTGTTCTTCTCACAAACCACATAAGGATCCAACGGTGTCATTGGATGTGTGTTCTTTTCATGAACCACACCCAGTGTCATTGGATGTTTGTTCTTCTCACAAACCACACATGGATCCACCAGTGTCATTGCATGTCTGTTATTTTCATGAACCACACATGGATCCACCCAGTGTGATTGCATGCCAGTTCCTCTAAGCGGTAGCCATTAGACCGAGTCTTCTAGAAGGCACGCCCTAACACAGTTGTTCTTCTTGACGATTGTTACATATCGTTCGATTGGGGTGCTTGGACGATTGGGATGGTCTTCGTGAGAGCAATCCGCGAGTAGGATGTTCTGCGGCATGATTGGCCACGCTTGCCCTGGACAAACTGGCAACACCGGGCGCTCCCCCATTGCAAGTGTCACGACTAACGAGTTCAGTGGGCCATATCCTAGTGTCACGTCCCCATTACTTCTCTTCCTCCTCGTACTTATCTTCTTTCCCCTCGAAGACACTTTCCCCACTTCAGTCCTAACATGCCGTAGCCGCAAGCTGACGGCGCCTCCATCCAAATCCCCTCTCCGACAGCCACCCCATCCCCTCTCGCCATGGGTTCAAGGGGAGACGGCGAGGAAACGCGTCGTGATGACATGGACGGTGATTTAGATGTGAGTCGTCTCATCTCTATCTCTATCATCTGTGGACAGTTATCTATTTTTTGAGCTAGATATACTCTATTTACTCATGTGCGTATGATGTGTTAGGCCAACTAGACGATGTATGACTCCAACTATCACGGTTTAGCGGATGAAGACAGTCCTCTGCTATGTAAACATGGATATGTGCCCGCTAAATTTTTAGCGTTCGAAGGAAGAAACGCAGGCATGAGGTTTCTGCGGTGTCAAGGACATCGTGCAATGATGCAAGGCGGAAGTTGCGGTGTTGTCAAATGCGTAGATCCAGTGTGGCCCAAATCGATGCAAAAAACGCTGGACAAACTATGAGATATGACTGTTGAGTTGAAAGAATCCGTAGTCAGCTCACTTCTTGACAGTGTTGAGATGAAGCTATGGGACCTAGTTGACACGACCAGGCTTAAGCAATATCTCTAGTGGGTGTAAGCCAAGGTTAGCAAAGTCGAGAAGGAGAGGGACACGGCGTTGGCCCTGAAGGCTAAAGTAGAGAAAGAACTGACTCAAGCAAGGAATGATCTTCACAAGGGCAAAGTCCTACAGTTCACAACTACGAGTATTGACAAGTGCATGACGAAAAATGATGAGAAACAATTGAAGCTGTGAAAGGAAGATGCTAAAAGGAAGGAGCTGACAATTCGATCCTTGCTCTTACAGGAAGATGCGCATCGGGCTAAGATTAGGAAGATCAAGGAGATGTGTGAAAACTAGTTCTATTTATCTTGAGCTCCATGCCTTTGTAAGTTTTAATAGTAGTACTTGTTGTCCTAGCGGTCTGAACTAGTGGTCCTGGATTCTTGGGAGGAAAAAAATTGGTCTCACGTTAGTCTGTCTTAACCCTACATTACTTCCTTTTGTCTGATCATGGTGGTATTCTGACATTGCTGGTTTGGTTAAACGTAATCTACGTGAATTGTGCCACAAGCAAATGGCACAGCCACAATTTATAAAGTGGAAGCACGTACACCCAGTTAATGCAGATCCGGGAGCTTCGTTAGACGCAGGGGATGCGGGAGTAGGGAGGCGGTGAGATAGACGGGCTCAAGCATCTGGGCATTATCGGTTGCCATTGTTGTTTATGTTGCAACGTTGTTGTGCAGCATCTGAAATAAGTTTCTGCTTCATGCAGTGTGGCAGCTTAAATAATTTATTTTTGTGCCACTTACATTCCATCGAATTTGGAGACCTCCTGCCCCTCAGCAATCGTGGAACCATTGTTGCGGGTTTTCAGATAGTAGTGGCACAATCATAATCTCGGATTCAACTACTTGCGGGTTTTCAGATAGTCGCGGTACATTTTACTCAGAGAACGTGGGTAGATTGTTTCGCCCAGCGAAGTACCACAAACAGAGCTCCAGAATTTAACTGAATTACATATATAGGTTCAAGTTCAACACATTACTATGCATCTTCATTGCCAGCAACCTTCTTTCGCAGCCTGGGTGCCAAGCCTTCACGTCCACTAGCTTCTTCATTTCCTGCCTTCTTCCTCTTCCTCGGTGCCAATTTTCTTAGCTTCACGTACTCTGCATCGCCGGGACAATGGGCACCCGAATCGTGTCCAACATCATCTTTCCACTCATTTTTAATTTCTTTGGGCAGCAAAATGACTAACCCGGCAGTCATATTTCTAACTTTGCGGCGCTTCCTGTCAAAGAAACAAGACTGTTGCATAACTGCCCAATATCTACAGAGTAAATAAAATAAATATTACAATTCAGCACAAACATGCGAAACCCAAGAGACTTTTGCTTACCAGGAGCTAATTGGGATTGAGCAACCACCCTATCCAAGAATAGAAGGGCGACTCCCAGTTGCAGCAGCTTCCACATCCAGTACATTATAATTCAGCTCAAACATGCAACCCGAAGCATACCTTTTCATCAACCCAATTAGCTGGCTGTCACACGTTAGAGGAACTATGATGCCACATTCATCCATGAATCTGAACTTTGCAGTCTGCTTCGGCCATAATTCGTCATGATTACGCAGAGCAGCAACCATACCAGATATAGTGCAGATCTACGTGGGCACTTCTTCCATCGTGATACAATGGTGTCCATACCACTTGCTCTTAGAGTCGTACCTGAAGACGACTACTGTAACCAGGTAAAGGTGGTCCACGGAGATCCCACTTGACATAAAAGGGTGGACAAAATATGTTTGTCAGCATTGGGCTAACAAACAATTTTACGTTCAGTAGCCAGCTAGCAGTTATAACTAGTGCGAATAGCAAAGAGAAGGGTTGCTCACCCGCTTGTAGCTAGAACTTCTTCTTCCTTGGTAGTAGGATATGCCATCCTCCGAGCTTCTCGGCTCGTCGGCAAAAGAGGCGGGCTAGAGCCTCGCAACGGCGGCTACGACATGTGCCATTGGAGCTCGGGATCAGCGACTGAGCGCAGCAACTAGGCACAGCAACTTGGCGCTGGAAGTGAAATGTCCGAAGGGTTCGTCCTGCTTGGAGGGTGGATTCTGACGCCGCCGGTGCCAAGGTAAAGGTGGGAATGGATTTGTGAAATTGGTCAACGCATCCAATCCACTTAGTTCATCGATTTTCCTAAGAGGTTGCCGTGTTGGCGCTCGCGTCACGGACAGATGACCAACATGAGGTCCCGACCGTCTACTTCACGGGGCAGTTTCTCGGAATGTTTGAATCTGGCAAAGGTGAGATGAGTTTGCATCGAAATGGCCCCTCTCGGTAGTTGGCGGCCCAACATTTCGAATCGTGGCAATTTCAGGAAACTTAGGTACCGCCATGCGCTTGCCTAGGAACTTTGGTACCGCAGACGAACATGCCCGGCAACGGCGGTAGGCACCGTGACCAGCCCTCTCTCACGCGGTGTGGAAAAGGGAGAAGCACCACAAAAAAGGCGAACATGCAAACAAGGAAAACAACAGATAAAATAGAGGCAGAAATGACCTATCGTTTGAGAATCTTAACACCACCCGAGGGGCAGGTTACCTGTGACCGCTGTCGCCGTGAGGCCATCTCACGGGCAGAACTTGGGAAGGTGTTGTATGTTCTAAGGGTTGGGGATCGGGAAGCTCTCCTCCATTTTTAGTCGTGCTGCGCCTGGCCTTGCAACGTGTGTGAACCTGAAAGGGCCCTCCCACATTGGAGATATCTTGTGGAGTCCCTCGTGAGAGAGGACACGGCGAAGAACTAGGTCCACTACTCCCAAGGTACGGGCTCGTACATTGCGGCAGTGGTATCGACGCAGCGCCTGCTGGTATCTGGCTGCTCGTACGCTGGCCTTGTGGCGGGCCTCCTCGAGGAGGTTGATGTTCTCTTGATGCAACTCCTCTTGTGCAATTTCGTTGAAGGCAAGCACCCGGGGGGAGCCATGCTTGAGCTCTGTAGGGATGACAGTTTCAGCACCATATACGAGGAAGAAGGGGGTCTCACCCATCAGTTTGGTTGTGGTGGTTCGGATGGACCATAAAACTCCTAGGAGAGCATCCAGCCATCCTCGCCCGCACTCCTTGAGCTTGCGACGGAAACTCTTGGTCTTGAGCCCCTTCAAGACCTACGTGTTGGCTCGCTCCGCTTGTCCGTTGCTACAAGGATGGGCGACTGATGCGTAGTAGATCTTGGTGTCGATGTCCTCATAGTAAGACTAGAATAGCCCACTGGTGAACTGGCTGCCGTTGTTGGTGATGATGTGATTAGGTACTCTGAAGCGACACACCAGGCCCTGGATGAACTTCACCGCTAAGCGTGCCAGGATGGTTCTGACCGGTTCTACCTTGGACCATTTGGTGAATTTTTCGATGGCAGACATAGAGCTATCGGTAGCCCCCGGGCACCCGCGAAAAAGGCCCCATGATGTCCAGCCCCCAAACCGCAAACGGTCATGAGAGCGGGATGGTATGTAACTACTGAGCAGCTGATGTGTTTGTTTGGTGTGGAACTGGCATGCTTTGCATGACTTCACCAGCTCTGTGGCATCGGCAAGTGTGGTGAACCAGTAGAAGCCACTGCGAACGGCCTTCCCTGCTAGGGTGCACGCTAAGGCATGGTGGCCGCATTCCCCTATGTGGATGTCGGTTAGCAGTTCATGCCACTACAAGAATCTGGACGATCAGTGATGTTTCTTTATGACGCGGCGTAAAAACGTCGCGGATTACTGATATTCTAGAATGTTTCGTCACAACGAGCTCCAATCCCCTCTACCCCGGTTATCTATGACGTTCCCTGTTTTCGTCATGGCAAATTCGTCGCAGAATACGTCCTAGGCCCTGAAGCCTAGTTTGCCATTTTGTCTGGTGCCAAACTCGTCGTGGATTTCGTCATGGCACATGTTCAACTCTTTTTTTTCCATTGACCGTCTCCTCCGTCCTTCAAACCCACATGTCAGCTCGGTGTCGATGGTAGTGTATCTCACGGTAGTGTTGGGTTTGATGTTTCTTCGTGACGTTTTCCGCCAGCCCCAGTTGTTAGTGCGTTTGATAGAAATTAAATAACAGAAAAACATTTCGTGTAGGTAGACGAAATTGAACCGTCAACCAATCTTTTGCAGAACTAACTTGCAACCAAGATTGGTAACACCTTTGGGAGATAGCGATTGAGGTGGGCATGACTGTAGCTAGCTGAAAAGTACTTTAGGAGAAGAATAATATTGGTTGTTGGCTAGAGTTCACTGTGCATAATAAAATTTAAATATTGAAATGTCAAATTTTAACCATCTTGGCCTTCCCAAGGAGACATTTGACTTTTTCATCTTGCACACATAGTATGGTATAGATGGCTTGTGTCGTTTAACTATTACTTTGAGGGAAGCAACATGGACAGAAGTCAATTCCAAATTGTTTCCAAACACGTAGTGCTTATCGAATTCCTCAACCCACATCATACTTGGACCTAGAAAGAAAATATTAGAAAGTAATAATATGTATCTAGATATAAATGTAGCAAAACATGTACTTAGCCAATATAATGCGAGACCTCTACGAATAAGGATCCTCGGTTTCTTGACTACTCTAAATCTTTTCATATAAGCTTTATCTCTTCGCCTTGCTATCTTAGCTTTCATCTTGCGAAAAACTACCGCAACAGGTTTCTTCACATCATCATCATATGAGACATCGATGACGAAAACATCCTTTGTAGCCTAAATTAGACATTGTACTAATTAGAATGTTTAGTTTTTATACAATATACATTAGTAGTGCTAGTAGAATCAATTTTGGAACCTGCTCATGTATCTCCCTGGCCTTCATCTTACCTGCCCCAAAGATTAAATACAAGAATTAAGTTAGAATGCAATTCTAATTAGTGAATTATTACGAGAATGAAATTTAACGAGTAAACTAAAGGGCGCTTCCAGTGAACTAGATTGAGTCTTTGCCGTAAGCAACAACATCGACACGCGGAATACTAGATTGTAAGTACATACGTGTTGCGATAGAACAAGGAGGCAACGCATCAAACTAAACCTAATTAAGCAACAACATCGATGTCGTGTCCAAGAACAAGGAGGTGATGCTTCTAACTAGAACGAGTAGGTGACCACATCGCCGGCCGGTTAACGAAGAGTTCACGCGGTGAAAGGGGGCTAGGTTGAGGAGCACTTACATGTCAGTTTGCAGCCTCCGCTGCCACCGTCGTTGCCGGGATTTGGTCGTCGGTGCGGAGGGGAGAGGGTTTTCTCTAGCACGGATTTGGGGGATGTGGTGTGGGATTTGGGAGTGGCATGGAGGGGAGACGGTTTATTCTAGCTTATATGACAGGTGGGTCCCATGCGTGAGAGATTTTGGTTCACAGTGCGATTGTCTAGTAGGCTAATGAATGGGTCCAACGCGGATTGAATAACAGCACAATTTTTCTAACACAAAAAGAGCTTTTGTTCAGCCAAGTTTGACAGACAGAATAGCAGCACAATGTTTTGGCTAATTTTCCCAATGAATAACTATTAATTCCATGAACTAAAGGACAATCATATTGATCAGTTCAAAGGCATGCACACGACCATTAGTTCAACACAAAGCATGCAACACAGGCATGCACACAACCATTAGTTCAAGCATGCACCACAAAGCATGCACACACGATCATCAGTTCAACACAAGCATGCACACATCCATCAGTTCAAGCATGCAACACAAAGCATCCAACAACTCCACCACCATAAGCTGGAACTACTCTATGTCTGTATCATCTTGTACTTCATCTTCTTGGTCATTATAGTACTCCTCAATGGTGTCGTCTACTTCATGCTCACTGTCAACTTCCTCCTCTTCAACAGCTTTCCTTTTACCTCTAATATGATCGAACACTGATGCATCTATGATGCGGCCTCTGTTGACAAAGGGTCAATGTTTCCTGAAAGGCGGAGCCTCAGGTACAGTCTCATTGTTAGAGCCTACAAACTATTGGTATGCTACATTAGTATGCACCACCTCCTCCTCCTCCTCCTCTCCTTTGACAAAATCAAACTTATGTCTTTGAACTATTTGTTGAATCACCCACCAGGTTTTGCCCTTGGCTGTCTCTAGCACGTAGAACACTTTTGTAGCCTGGGTTGCTAAGATGTAACTGTCATCTTTGTACCAAAAATTGGTAATGTTGACACTCCGGAAGAGTCTATCATACACCATCTCTATATCCTTGCAACCCTCAAGCTGATACCAATCGTAGTGGAATAACACAACTGATTGTTGGTGTTCCAAATCATAGTTAAAATACAGCACCTTGATATCCTTGAGGACACCATAAAAATGGATATCCTTCTCCAAGTGACAACCTTAAGTCATTACTCCACTGTTTTTTGTTTTCTTGCACTTCTCATGATCAGCGGTGAGGAACCGAACACCATCCACAATACAAATTGAATATGTTTTTACTTCGAAGTCTGGGCCACGTGCCAATGCAAAAATCTCTTCATCCACAGCTTCTGGATTCTCTTGTCGCTTTTTCATGATCTGTATGTACTGCAGAAGAAATAAAATATGGTAAAATCATGCATTGAAATGATATATATGAAGGATAGAAATAAATGCAAAAGGAAACTAACATGGTCCTTGAACCATATTTGAAATCCTTGCTCAAGACTTCTTTCCACATTGGGCATCCCATCATTCACCAGTTGTTCTCGACGAAGACTGCAATCTAGAGAGTAACTCAGAATTAAAATCTTTGGGTGTATGGCAATATTGGATGCATAAGTATGGGAGATCAGAACATACATGATATATGGCTTAACTTCCTCGCAGTTGTTTAGGACATACCAAGCCATCTTATGTAGCTCCCTTTGGAGGGTCAAATCAGTATCACTGCTTCCTCTCTAGTAGGTGACATGGCTTCCTCCAATCAAATTCACACCATGGCCAAACACATCACAAGCTGATTCATGTTGGTCACCTACATTTCTCACTGGTCGATTGAATCTTGTCACAATATCATCAAGGTATCTAGAGAAAAAAGTCACACACACGGCAGCAATGTAGGCCTCTGCCACTAAACCTTATGGACATGACATGTTCCTGACATATCTCTTCAGAGTACACAACAACCTCTCTATTGGATACATCCACCCATAGTTCACAGGGCCTCGAAGCATTGCCTCATCAGGTAAATGCACAGCCAGGTGGACCAATACATCAAAAAATGCCGCCGGAAAGATGGGTTCAAGTTTGCACAGAATTACTCGGATTTCATCTTTGAGCCTTTCCACACCGACAGTTTCTAGTTTTTACTGCACAATTGCCTAAAAAATCTCCCCAGCTCTCCAAGTTCTGTGTAGATATCAGGATGGAAATACCCTCACATTCCAGCAGCCAATATTCCCTGCAACAGGATGTGGTAGTCATGGGTTTTAAGTCCCATGATCTTGCGTGTAGGAATGCTGACACGTTTGCCCATGCTTGAACAAAACCCATTAGGAAAAGTGTAGTCCCACAAATATTAACATAAACCCATCTTCTACTCCTTATTCAGGTAATACGGTGCATATGGATAGAGAAGGCTCTTCTCTATGTCTGTGGGTTACACCTGTAGATTTTGCCTAATGCCTAGGGCTTCACAATCATACCTAGCCTTCAAGGTGTCCTTATTCTTCCCGTCAAGTTCAAGTAGTGTGCCAATCAAGTCGTCGCAGATGTTTTTCTCCATGTGCATCACTTCGAGGTTGTGTCGAAGTTTCAACAATGCCCAGTAAGGAAAGTCCTTGAAACCATGCCACTGGTTCCAGATCGGTGAAGGATCTCACTTCCTCTTTTTGCTCCCAGGATCAGATCTAGCTCCTGGTTTAAGATGCCTAACCTTATCCAGCTTAGATTGTAACTCAATTGCAGTAAATTTGCCTGGCTTCAAGTGGTCATCATCAATGTCGGCAAGCTCCGTGTCTCGCTGCAAGCGGTGGCGCTCCGGGAGGAAACGATGGTGCCCAATCTAGCATATTTTGCTCTTTATGGATTTGGACAGAGGATTTTTGTCACAATGCAGGAATGCAGAATATCCTTTTTTGGTATGCCCAGGCATAGTGCTGCAAGCTAGGTAGTCATGGGTACACCAAAGAACCGTTGCTCTAAGAACAAACGTTTCATTTTGAAATGCATCGTAAGAGCGCACACCCTTCCAAAGATGTTGCAAATTGTCTAGCAAAGGCTCAATAAAGAGATCAAAGTCCTTTCTAGGACATGATTTGCCAGGGATTAGAAGGCAAAGATGTAGTTTGATGCATCCATACAATCCCATGGTGGAAGATTGTACGGCAGGCCAAATACAGGCCACATACTATAGCTCGTGCTCATGGTTCCATAAGGATTGAAGCCATCGGTGGCAAGGCCGAGCCTTACGTTTCTAGGGTCATCTGAAAAGTCCTCCCATGTTGTGTCAAAATCCTTCCATGCTTCACCATCAGCCGGATGACTAAGTATACCATCTCTAGGTATTCTCTTTAACTTGTGCCACTACATGTTCTCCGTTGTTTTCCTCGAAGAGAACAATCTCTGCAGCCGTGGCACCAAAGGAAAATGACGCAACACTTTGACAACAAACGACCTTCTTTTCAGATATTTCCACCTTGAGGCACCACACATAATGCAGTTTTCTAGCTTGTCATTGTCCTTACAGAAGAGCATGCAGTTGTTTTTGCACACATGTATGCTATCATATGAAAGTACAAGCTCATTCAGATAAGTTTTTGCTTCACAGTATGATCTCGGCAGGGTATTTGGATCTGGCAGTCAGCGAGTAGCTTCATCCAATCATCGAAAGAATTGTTGGTGATCCGGTGATATGACTTGTGATGAAGGAGCTTCATAGCAAATGCAAGCCTGGAGTGTTTACTTCCTGGGTAAAGCTTGCACTTTTCCTCTTCCATCAACTTCGCAAACAATTTCTCATGTTTACCGTCAGTTGGGACATTAGTGATGACTGCAAGTGCACAGATCATTTGTAGCTAGTTACGAAATAAAGATATTGGTACCATAGGGAGCAGCAGACAAAAGACTAAAATGCTTTTAACTAAAACTAAACGAAGTACTTAAGGAATAACTTTGATATGCAAGAAAAGTAGAATTGATTTTGGGTTTTTGGTTGAACAAGGCAAATTAAACTAAAGTAAAAATTAATGGAGAAAGTAAGAATCGCGTGTGTAAAAGAACTTAGAACTGCAATAGGGAAAAAGGCGTCCTCAGGGAGTGGTGGATATACCGCTAGCAATTTAGACTAAACAATCAAGATTATTATAATGAATATTCTCATGATTTTTATGTATGTGGGAGGAGATCCATATATGGACAAATAGGCAGCAACCACTGCTCACATCATCCTTCATAACCATAGCTGATGAATAAATGACACCAATCGTATTATCCCGCCATTAAGGGATTTCTCCCGTGGCATGGACATGGCTTAATGAGTTCTCCTTGATTCCCCAAGTTGGTACGTAAAGAATGACAACAACTTTATAGTCACAGTAAGTGCTATCATCCCTCCATCTACCAACAAGTAATCCCCTTCATCGAGTCCTCGTAGGAGGAAAATATTAAGGAGGTGCACAACTCCCAATATCAAGATGAAGACAATTAACACATACAGATCATGATGTATAACATAATAATCTCTATCTCATCTCAATCATATGCTAGGGTTTCTCCATCTCCCCAAGAACTAGAGATCTACTCAAACATGGAGGCAATCAACATCATGGCAATGGTGATGGAAAAAATTATAGATGAATTGTACTTGTATAAATCCACAACGAGTATGGAAATTACAACAAGATCTAGATGGATGAGATGGGATGGATGGAGATGGTGATGGTGCAGCAGTTGATGAAGATGGAGATTGATGCCTTGGCCTCCCAGATCTGCGTAGGGTGAAGATGGATCCCTTGGGAAAGTTCCCCCTCCAGATGCCTTCTGGAGGTGAGGTTTTGGCGATTTCTAGTTGTTCTGTATGTTGTCTCTCTGATCCAGTTGCACGGGGTGAAACTATTTGAAGAGTCGCAGGCGGCGTCAACTATACGACCGGAACTATGGTCGGAAAAAGTATTCCGGTCGTATAGTTGGTCGTTCAATCGTCTGTGTGCCTCGACTGCTTCGGGTTTTCTTCCAGTATTATTGATATTTCCCAAATAAGCGATTTAAGTTGTTTTTGACTCCTTTTCGCCCCAATACAACTGCTCCAAGAATTGTGTCCATTGGATCCATCATCTGTCCTGATCTTGGTGAGAATATACATAAAATGTGCGTTCGAGCGCCGTAAAGTACCAAGATCCTACATCTAGAATGCAAAATAATAATATAAAGCATGATGCAAATATGCACTCATGAACTTCCCCAAGCTTAGACTCTTGCTCGTCCCGAGAAAGTTTAGCTTAATGGATGTGATCCTCATATTCATGAAGCTAAGTCGGTAAAATAAATGAGGTGGTTACAGCATGTGCTTATCATATACGATACATAGGAATAAGTTCATGAATAGTACCTTACTTCAACCATCTGAATAGTATTAGCTGGTTTCCAGACCTCAGTGATCAATAGTTCATAAAAGATGAATCTCGACATAATGTAAAAGCATCCAGTTCAATTGAATGAGTTAGCGAGGCAGTCCCAAGTGTTTTTAGAGTTAACATATTCACTTGGGATTCAAAATATCAAAGGTGTCTCTTTGTCATGCTACAATATAGTGGTGTATGCCTATTTGCTCTTTGCACATTCGCTCTTTTTCTTCTTTCTTTTAATCTCTTTTGTTTATATTCTCACACTTTTTTTAAGTGATGTGCAAAGGAGCTAGCCATACATTCCACTTCATGTAGGAATTCAAAGTCTAACGATCTCAATTATCAAATTCCAATTGTATATGAAGCATTATTATGACTTGAAGATGCTACCTCGACTTGTTCTAACTCTATTTTTGATAGAACTCTTTATTTTCCTTTGTTCAAGGTTTTCTTTTAAACTCAACAGGTTAGATAATTTATCTTTCTTTGTAAATCAAACCGTGTACTTACACCATATTGACCAAATTATCTTTGTATGTTCCATTAATACCAATGGTGTGGAAGACTCCTATTGCTATCATCAAGTGCAAGTAAAATTATACTCAAGCCATTCGTATATCTAATAAGACAAACACAAACTCAAAATCTCTCCATATATAATAATAAACTTGAAATTTAATAAAATGGATTTTGAGTTTGTGTTTATATATGGAAACTTTAAACTTTATTTCTAGTTTGAGATAATGCAAAACAAAATAGTGATATAAAACTTGTAAGATAGATTACAAGGTCTTTAAAGATCTCCCCAAGCATGGAATCAAGCCAGGCGGGATCAAATAACTCCTTGTCGGTACCTATTCCTCCTCTTGGGTAGGAAGAGTGTTGCCCTCTTCTTTGGTGTTGCCATCTTTAACTATGCTTGCAAAGCGGATGCTGAGCTCGGCCATGTCATATTGAAGCTTCAGCATTTTCTTCTTGAGGAATTTCTTCTCATCTGTCAACTCAAAGACAATTTTAATAAAGAAACCAACTCTACCATCGATGTCATCAACCCTCTTTTCAAGGACATTGCTCATCATCCAGTAGGAGTAAATTCCTTGTCCAACTATTTCAACACATGCCTTCAAAGATTTTTCCAACTCATAGATCTTATCATGAATCTCATCTTGCCGCACCTTATTAGGTTTAAGAGGTTATGTACCAAGAGGAGGTTTATAATAGGATCCTATGTTGTGACAATTGGGATTTGGGAGATACTCGTCCTTGTTCTTTCCCTGCTCAGCTTGCCTCATCATCTCCATCCGTTGCGGGAACATGTCCTCCCAATTTGGGAGAGGCTTGATCTCCAGGCTAGATGATGAGAATGATCCTTTAGGTTCTACTTCTTCAATCCTCTTCACGGGTTTCTCTTCTTTCTTCTTCTAGATCTTGTTGACATGGAAGGGCTGCATTTCTTCACTTCACGGATGTTGTTAGAGGGGCTTGTATAGGGATGGCAAGGATTTTTCGAGGCTGGAGGCTGTAGCTCTGCGAAAACTTACTGAAAAAGGTTAGATGTGATCAGCTTTAAAAGGGAAGGTCAAAAACCTTAGCCGCCTTTCGTAACGAGAAACTATACGAGCGCGGCTCGTATAGATCCTGCCATATAGTTATGAACCGACTATAGATTACATCTACGGTGGAACCAACTCTACGGCCAGAACTATACGGGCGGGAATTTTATTCCCACCGTATAGTTGGTCATTAAACTCTCTGTACTCCGAATAATTTGTTTTCGGAGATGGGTCGATATCAACACGACCGCAACTATACTGGCAGAATTTTTATTCCCGCCGTATAGTTGGTTGTTAAACTATCAGTACTCAGGAAATAGTTTCATCGAAGGCATCGATATATATACGACGGCAACTATACGGGAAGAATTTTAATTCATGTCGTATAGTTGGTCGTTAAACTATCAGTACATTTCATGGATGGAAGGCGTGATGTCGAAACAACTATACGACTGCATCTATATGTCCAGAATTTTTATTCCTGCCATATAGTTGGTCGTTAAACCTTCTGTGTCCACCAAAAATTCCTGCTTGTTCAAGGACTCTTTATTAATCTGAAACTTAATAAAATATCAAGTTTTGACAGAAAAAAAATAGTTAAATTTTCGACCAATTTTGGCATTACCAATCTTCCTTCTTCTTTTCTTAGAGTTTCAAAATGTTCCTCTTTTAACACAATCTTATAAAAAAACTTACTCAAGCCTGTACCTTGCATGGGTTGCCTCCCATGAAGCGCTCTTTTATGGTCAATAGCTTGACCGTAGTGTTGCTAATTTCATCCAGAGTCCATTTTTCTTGAAGCTGCCATCCCTTGCATATTTTTTCTCAATCAACTCTTCTGGGGTGATCACTTCTGTGGTGATTGCACTTATATCTTCTCTTACTCGATAATGCTTCAAGCTTTGTCCATTCACCACCCATGCAAGAGAGGGTGTCTTTCCCTTGAGCTTCATTGCTATTGATGAATAAGCTTGTTGAACAATATAGGGACCTTCCCACTTCGATCTGAGCTTCCCTAGAAACAAATTAAGACGATAATTATAGAGCAGCACTTTGTATCCACTTTTAAAGGTCCTATTCTCTATTTTTCCATCTTTTCACTTTTTCCTTAAACAACCTAGCATTTTCATAGGCCTCACTTCTAAACTCATCTAAAGCATGAATATCTAATAAATGCTTTTCTCCTACTGCTTTAAGATCATAATTTAGGTTCTTGATTGCCCAAAAATCTACGTGTTCCAATTCTTAAGGTAAATGGCATGCCTTACCGTACACCATCTTATAAGGTGTCATACCCATTGGATTTTTAAACGCAGTACAATATGCCCATAGAGTGTCCTTTAGCTTGTATGACCAATCTTTCCTTGATTTGTCCACCGTCTTCTCGAGTATGGTTTTTAATTCTCTATTAGAGTTCCACTTGAACACTTGTTTGAGGATGATATGGTGAAGCAACGCGGTGAGTTACTCCGTATTTGCTGAGGATTTTCCTGAAAGTCCCTTTCATAAAATGAGAACCATCATCAGTGATTAAAAATCTAGGAACTCCAAACCTGGGGAATATGATATCCTTGATCATCTTCATGGAGGTGGATGCATCTGCATGACTTGTTGGAATAGCTTCAACCCATTTGGTAACATAATCAACAGCAACAAGAATATGAGTATAACCATTTGATTCAATAAAAGGTCCCATGTAATCCATTCAACATACATCAAATGGTTCTATTATGAGACTATAATTCTTTGCCATTTCTTGTCTCCTACATATATTACCTCTTCTTTGGCAAGCATCGCATTATTCCACATACCTGTGTGTGTCCTTGAGCAAAGTGGGCCAATAGAATCTTGATTGAAGTACCTTCGCTGTAGTTCGCTTACCTGCATGATGTCCTACATACGGACTGTCATGACAAGCTTTCAACATTGCATTCATTTCATGGTTAGGAACACACTTCCGAATCATTTCGTCAGGTCCATGATGATATAGATATGGATCATCCCAAAAGTAATATTTAAGATCATTAACGAATTTCATTCTTTGATTTCCTGTCATACCATGAGGTATAAATTTTGTTGCAAGATAATTAGCATATTCTGTATACCATGGATCAGCAACTTCAACATTTGCTAAATATTCTCCCAGAAATTATTTATTTATAGGTACGGGGTTAGTAATTATTCCCTCCATCCTAGAGAGATGATCTGCTACCAGATTATCTCTACCCCTCCTATATATTATTTGTAAATCATATTCTTGTAGTAACAAAACCCACCTAATCAACCTGGGATTTGCATCTTTTTTCACAAGGAGGTGACACAAAGCTTGGTGATCCGTATGAATTATTACCTTAGAATTAATGATGTAGGATCTAAATTTGTCACAAGCAAAGATTATAGCTAGGAACTCTTTTTCTATAGTAGCGTAATGTTTCTGAAGCTTATTAAGAGTTCTACTAGCGTAATAAATAACATTTAAATTATTTCCATCTCGATGTCCCAACACAGCCCCTAAAGCATAGTCACTAGCATCACACATGATTTAGAAACGTTCATCCCATTTTTTGGATTGCATGATATGTGCTAAAACTAATTTATTCTTAAGTTACTCAAAAGCTGCAATGCAGTCATGATCTAAGTAGAATGGAGTTTCTTTATCAAGAAGGTTGGTGAGAGGCATAACTATTTTAGCAAAATCTTTTATAAAACTCTTATAAAAACCTACATGTCCCAGAATCATTTTTAGGTTTTTAATGTCCTTTGGTATTGGAAGATTTTCTATAGCATTTATATTAGTTTTATCTATTTATATCCCCTTCTCCGAAACCTTATGCCCGAAAAGTTTACCTTCTCTTTCCATGAAATGGCATTGTTACCAATTCAAAACCTAATTTTACTGCCTGCATCTCTGCAAGACTTTGGTTAGATTATAGAGGCGATTATCAAAAGTTGTTCCACAAACAACAAAATCATTTGTTAGAACTTCCATAGTCTTCTCAACAAAATCATCAAAGATTTTTAGAACACATTCTTGAAAAGTTGTTGTTGTGTTACATAAGCCAAATAGAATTAATCTATAATGAATGGTCCCATAAGGGCAAGTTAAAGTCTTTATAAAAATTTATCCATGAATGGTATATGTTTATGATTTTTCTATGTCTCTCGGTTTAGCTTCCTAAAATCAATGCACATATGATATCCTACAATAGGCCTTACAGGAACAAGCTCACCATCCTCATTCATAGCAGCATCAAGACCCCCTTCTCTTGGTATGCAATGAGCTGGGCTAACCCACTTCCTTTCAGAGATAGGATATATTATGCTAGAATCTAATAAGCATATAACCTCTTTTCTGACTACTTCCTTTATTTTTGGATTAAGTCTTCTTTGTGTATCCACTACAGGTTCAACATCATCAAGCATGGTAATCTTATGTGTTACAATAGATGGTAATCAAGATGCTTAACCAAGACAGAAAGGAGTTTATTTGTTTCATTTTCGGATAAAATTTTACTAATAATAAAAGGACATTTATTTTCATTATCCAAAAACTCATACCTCATATCATCTGGAAGTTGTTTCAATTCAATTGGTGGAGGTTCTTCATCTCCTTTTCTTACCAATTCTTCGTAGTCATGTGGATTTTGTGCTTCCGGAACTGAATCAAGGTAATCATCCATGTCTTCTCTCTCCTCATCATCTGATGCTTCCTCCCATTTAATTAGGATCCTCGCTAATTCATCTTGTGGAGTACTAAAATGAATTGTGGCTAGCTCGGCAATTGTTTTCTCTTCCTTAATATCTTACACTTCATATGGCCTCTTTTTTAGTTTGGCGAAGTGGAATGTAATTTCCTCTTCTCCAAATATCAGTGAAATAGTCTCCTTATTATCAACTCGAGCTTTCGTTATGGAAATAAAAGGCCTTCCTAAAAGAATAGGACAAAAAGAATATCGAGGAATATTAACAATATGAAAATCAAGGGGGTACATGAGTGATCCAATAAAGACATAGATATTTCTAATTACACCTTCTGGTTTTATATTGGTCCTACTAGACAATTTAATAGTAGCGTCTGCCGGTTCCACATTTGGATTATTTAAATTGTAGCGAAGTTCCTCCTAAAGTGATGAAGGCATAATATTTATAGTGGAAATCGGCTCACAAGAAAGTTTCATACAAGAAAGTTTCTCCACAATATATAAGATTCATAGGTTTAGAAGTTTCGTTACCTTGTACCTTACCTTCGATAAACTCTGTGGTCTCGCGGTCCAGCATAATCACTTCATCATCCACTATTCATGCTTCCATAAGATCCTTTAACATAACATTATTTATATTGGTAGCTTCAGGGTTCTTTTCTGGTTTCTTTGGTCTCTTCTTTATTTGTTCTTCCTCCTTTTTCCTTTTCTTGATGATCTCTTGAATAGGTACTAAGGAGAATTCTTCCATTAGTGCTCTTGCACGCTTCTTCTCTTCGAGGGGTTTGCATGGTTCCCATTCTGTCAGTACCTGCAAATGTCCTACATAATTCTCAATAATTTTCTTTACTGAGTAAGAATCAATACCGAGGGTTTTAATCATTGCACCAGTCCTTTCATCTACAAAGAAATCGTTAACACAAGCATATTCAGAAAAACTATTTATAATGTTTTCCATATCTTTAAAATTTTCCATTGCTTTCCTCATTCTTATTATTAGATTCCAAGCTTCATCATAGGTATAAGAAAGAAAGCTGCCATTAAAAGCAGTGTCTAGATTCATTCTATTTTCAATATTAAGCCCTCCATAAAAAGTACGAGTGATTAACCAATTAGGCAAACGATGATGGGGGCAATTATCTAGGTAACTTTTGTACCTTAGATATCCTTCATACAAGCCCTCACCAGGATTATTTTTGAAACTGATAATAGTACCTCTCATCGTGTGAGCTTTGCTTTCTGAATAATATTTTGATAGAAAATTGGTTGTTAGTTCCTTGCAAGTCCATGGTGCTTCTGCACAAAAATATTTGTACCAGTCGCAAACATTATTAGAGAGAGTTTGTCTAAACAACTGGGTTTAACCATATCAAGATTATAGTGATCGAATATAAAGGAACTGAGAACGTCTTCAAAGAATTGTAAGTGTCCATATGGACTCTCTTCATTGGTTCCTACAAATTTCTTAGAGTACAGTAGTTCAAATAATAAAGGGTGGATCTCAATTCCATTCGGATTTATGCTTTTATTGACAGTTATAAAAGCATCCATGGGCGAACCAATTTTGCTTACTGCCTCAAGCTGATTTAAATGCTAAGTGTTGTCCATTGTTGTGGTCCTGCAACTTAAATTAAAAATTAGTACAATGAAAGTAAATAACTAAAAGTAAAGTGACTTATAGTGCTAAGCTCCCCGGCAACGCCACCAGAAAATAGCCTGATCACTGCAAGTGCACAGATTGTTTGTAGCTAGTTTCGAAATAAAGATATCGATCCCACAAGGAGCAGTAGGCAAAAGACTAAAATGATCTTTGCTAGAGATAAATGTATTACTTAAGGAATAACTTTGATATGCAAGAAAAGTAGAATTGTTTTTGGGTTTTTGATTGAACAAGGAAAATTAAAGTAAATTAAAACTTAATGCAGAAAGTAAGAATCGTGTGCGTAAAAGAACTTAGAACTGCAATAGGGAAAAAGGCATTATCAGGGGGTGGTGGATATACTGCTAGCAATTTAGACTAAGAAATAAAGATTATTATAACAAATATTCTCATGATATGTATGTATGTGGGAGGAGCTCCATATATGGACAAATAAGCAGCAACCGCTGCTCACATCATCCTTCATAACCACAGCTGACGAATAAACGTCATCAAGCATATTATCCCGCTATTAAGGGATTTCTCCTGTGGCACGGACATGGCTTAATGAGTTCTCCTTGATTCCCCATGTTAGTACGTAAAGAATGACAACAGCTCTATAGTCACCGTAAGTGTTATCATCCCTCCATCTACCAACAAGTAACCCCCTTCATCGAGTCCTCATAGGAGGCAAATATTAAGGAGGTGCACAACTCCCAACATCAAGATGAAGACAATTAACACATACAAATAATGATGTATAACATAATAATCTCTATCTCATCTCAATCATATGCTAGGGTTTCTACATCTCTCCAAGAACTAGAGATCTACTCAGACATGGAGGCAATCAACATCATGGCAATGGTGATGGAAACAATCATAGATGAATGGTACTTGTATAAATCCACAATGAGTACGGAAATTACATCAAGATCTAGATGGATGAGATGGGATGGATGGAGATGGTGATGGTGTAGCGGTTGACTAAGATGGAGATCGATGCCTTGGCCTCCCAGATCTGCGTATGTCGAAGATGGATCCCTTAGGCAAGTTCCTCCTCCAGATGCCTTCCAAAGGTAAGGTTTTCGCGATTTCTAGTTGTTCTATATGTCGTCTCTCTGATAAAGTTGCATGGGGTGAAACTATTTGGAGAGGCAGAGGTGGCGCCAACTATACGGCCAGAACCATACGACCGTAAAAAGTATTATGGTCGTATAGTTGGTCATTGAACCGTCTATGTGCCTTGACTACTTCATGTTTTCTTCTGGTATTATTGATATTTCTCAAATAACCGATTTACGTTGTTTTTTACTCCTTTTCTCCCCAATACAACTACTCCAAGCATTGTGTCCATTGGATCCATCACTTGTCCTGATCCTAGTGAAAACAGACATAAAATGTGTGCGCGAGCACCGTAAAATACCAAGATCCTACATCTACAATGCAAAATAATAATATAAAACATGATGCAGATATGCACTCATCAATTAGCATCAATCTTCTCTGAAGTTAATGCATCGCCTGTGTGCTTAAAGTCTTGCAAAATATTTGGAACACCGTGATCTCCATCATCATCGCCTTCATCATCCGTATACATATTGTCATTGTCATCATCGGCATGACCACCATTCTTACCACCATTGGGTGCATCTCCAATAATAGCAAGATCAAATGGCTCTCCATGCTGTATCCACCGAGTATACGTGTGGGACATGCCACTGATGAGTAAGTGGTGATCAAATCCCTACATGTACTGTTCTCTGGTTGAGGAACTTACGACAGGGGCATGGAACCTCAGCATTCTCGCCATATCCCTCCTTGAGAAATCTGACAAACTGTTTCAGACCAGCTTTGCAGGGTTCAGTAAACTGTCTACCATGAACAATCCAACTCCTATCCATCTATTAAGAATTAAATAAACAAATCACACTTTCAGAATAGGCTATTGATTTTTAGAACAATTTTCTTTACAATGAACAATCCAACTCATATCCATGTGTTGAACAATTAAAACATCAAATCACATTTTTAGAACAGGCTAGTCATTTTTCAGAACAATTTACTTTACCATGCAACAAATCTAACTCCTATCAATATGTTAGACAATTAAACAAACTAATCACATTTTCTGATAAGAATAATCCTTTTTAAGAAAAAAATTCTGTAGATGAACAATCCAACTAATATCCATGTGTTGAACAATTAAACAAACTATTTTTTACCTTGGCAGACACAGAGACGAGCGAGTTGAGCACGGAGATGGCGCCTAGAAGGGGTGTTACCGATGTAAGCAGAGACGTCGACCGCAATGGACAGGGAGACGCCAAAATGGACGGGGAGACGACACCGCAGCGTGTGGTGGACCGGCAAAGGCAGTCGTGCCCTAGCCGCCACCTCCGCATGTGGTGGAGGGGATTTTTGTCGAAATCTCCAGGGTGGAGTTCATATGAGTGTGTGGGTGGCAAAGAGGTGGGTCCCACAAGTCAGCAAAAGAATCTTCACTTGTCCAGCTGACACATGGGGTTCACCGTTGGTGGGTCCACTTGTCAGGGACCTCTTGGTTACGTGTTTGAGACCTGGAGTTTCCATTTTATTGAATTTCTTCAGACTTTATTTTGGCTCCATTTTGTCAGAACCGAAGATGGACGTAGAGAGAGAGATAGTGGATAAGACAGGTGCAAATCTTCTAGAGAGAGACAGAGTGTGCCCCATCGCTGCCTCCGATGAGCTTTCACCAGATGCAGGTGCACGACTTATATATTCTCCAATCTCTGGCGAGCTTCCTTCGCGTATAGGTGTGCGGCACGCCGCTTGATCTCACGCGTTTTCTAGATGAATGCAGGGGAGCTGCAGCATCCATGGGCGTGCGCGATGACAAAGGAGTGAGGGACACAATCTACCGTGGAATAATAGGCGGCGAGGCTCTACATCAGCGGTAAGAATCCTCTTCACTAGAGTATAATCGATGACAAAGATCTTCAGCAGCAGTAGCTCGATGAATCTGTAGGGTTTTCAGAGTTGCATAAATAGTACTTGTTCTTCATCAAATCTGTACCTTTTTCTCTAAATTGCTTCATCGAATCCGTAGAGTTTTATCTAATATTTGTTCCTTGAATCTCTTGAGTAAATCTAGGATGTGCAAAAAATTATTGCAGATTTTGTTGGGTTGAATTTTTGCAGATTTTTTTGTTGGTACAATTTGTGATGATATTTTGTTAATACCAATCTTCAGTATGTGTATGCAGAACTACAAATTAGTACAGTATGCACATCATTAGTTGTATTTTTGCATGATTATCTATGTAGAACTATAGACTAACTAGTTGTATTTCTGCACATATATAGTACTAGTTGTAGTTTGTAGTAGTATATATATATAGTAGATAAAGTACAATGTAATCAGTATCATTAATATTCCTAGCTTGGGTATAAATCCCATAATTTTCCTAGCTTGGATAATGTAGTTTTTCCTCAAAACACAATTGCTACAAATTTAGAGTTTAGTTTTGATATTTTTTAATTACACTAGTAGTAGTGATATTAGTAACATCATACAATTTATATATTTTGACACTAGTAGTAGTGTTCAGAGATGATATTAGTAACATCATATCATTTATTTTCCTAATCTTTTTATGTTTTTGTGTTCATAACAAAAGGAATATGGATCAAAACGAATGTGTGACATGTCAATAGCAACCTGCCTGGTGTGGGAGTGGAAACATATACCATGTGATGTATTTTAAAATGAGGGTGAGATCACCCATTTTTGCAGAGGGATTTGTAAGTATTCTCAATTTTCATATACATATCTTATTTTAAATTTCCATATAAATTGCTTTATGTTCATGATCTTCTAGGTTTTAAATTTATGCAGGGTATTCCTTTTTGTTTTGCTGAGTGTATGCGACAATTCGCTCTTGGTCCACATCTGACCTAGATCCTTGCTCGGAGTGACCACCATGGTCAAAACAGAACAATTGATGAATACTACTTCTATGTGCTATATGGTGAGAATTTTGGGAGGTCGGTAGCATTATGTGGCCCATATTGGAGGGGGTTATATGCATCTTATAACATTGAACAGAACGATGTTCTCACATTGGCATACGATAGAGTAGATATGTGATTTATTGTTGAAGTGTCAAATGCTGATAATGTTGTCAAACCTTGGGTTGACCAAGACTAGTGTATGTACTGATTTGTTTGCATTGAATTGGTTTTTTATTACACACATGACTAGTTTCTTAATTATATATGTTCCTTACACATAAACCTTCTTTAATTTCATATGCATGATCAGGCTGTTATAAGACCAAAGATTGTTGCAAGGTGACACCAGAGAAATCCATATTTCAGCACCCATGTAATGTCAGTTGCTCTGAAATGAATTCCATATCTTGGGCATTGTACAAGGAGTTTGTAAGATACCTGGACGAAGATGAGGTCTTTGAGATCCCTCAGTTCTTGGTGCACCGGGTGTAGGATGAAGATGATCTTCATCAAATGGTCAGTTAATCACTTTTTCCTATGCTTTTTCTTCTTATTTTGTAAATTTATTAGGATGGGCAGTTAACTAAGATCTATTATATATATTGGTTACTCAAGAAATTCCTTTGAGATGCACAAGGGAACACCAAATCCCAAAGAAAGGGTTCTATTGTGTATGCATGTAGAATAATTGTTAAAAAGGCCTGGAAATCTACGGGCGATATCGCATATCGGAAGTATATGACGATTGCATTGAGTTCACCGACCCCTGGACTGAATTTTAGGCTAAAAAATAATTTGCCTTGATGATCTGCTTGTCGTCCAGGTCAAGGTGATGAGGCACTATATCAAGCTGATTATTGAGGCGGTCACCGGACCAGTAGAGGAACATGAGGATGCAGAAGAGGACAGTGACGAGCAGTAGGAGGAGGACAAAGACGACAGCGTTGCCTCTGTGATGTCGGTTGTATCTCAGAACTTCTGAATAAATCATCAAAATTTAAATTTCAAGAATGCATGCTCAGAAACTTTTGTGTTGTTGTTTGTTAAACTAGCAAATCTCTTTTGTTCAAATCTCTTGGGTTGTACCAACTTCATTATGTTTAATTATGAAAGAGAAAAATATAAATGATTTCTCTCAATTTCTCGCATATAAGAATGCACAACTAATTCCATATTCTTGCAGGAACCGACCCCACTTGTTGAACCGATGGCACTGCCACGATCTCCACATAACCATGGTGATTTCTTGAACCGAAGCTGCAATTATTCATTATCACCACGTATCCACGATCTCTGTAGTTATTCTTGCACGCTTATTCTTCCTCTACCTCGCTCATTCCTCTGTTCTGGAACTGTAGGTTCTTCTTCTTCCTCGCAGGCATTTCCTTGTAGGCATTTCCTTTCACCCATTTCCTTGCAGGCATGGACAATGGGAAACGCACAACAAAAACCCACTTTGTCCCTGCCCATGGCACCACGACTTTGATAGTGGTGTACAGAAATGATGAAGCGACTGTGGAGACAACTCTCCCAAGGTATGAAAAATTTCTTGAGAAAGACAAGTACACATTTGTGGGGCTAGACTGGGAGTACACCCTTGCAGATAAGCAAAAAAATCCTCCACAAGATATTGTTGTTGTGCAAATCTCCATACATGAGGTCCTCATTTACCATTTCTACAGGTATCTGAAATTTAAATTTGAGATCGCCACTTTTGCATCCCTTGTTCCCTTACATCCCTAAAACCCTCTAACTGCAGGAGTAAACCAACTAAGAAGCATTGTCCGGCTCTGGTCGAGTTCTTGTGGAGGAAAGGGATAACTTTCACTAGTGTGGATATCACAAATGACACAACTATGCTTTCTTGTGCATTGATAAAAATCCCACATGGGTACCACATCGACATCCAATATATGTACAAGATCAAACCATACCCAGTGAAGGATGGAATGGGTGATCTGGCAATAGAAATAATCGATATATCCTATGCAAAACTGAAGAAATTGAAGCGAAGCGAGCACAACTACTAGGAGTGGAAGCCAATGAGACAGGTTCGCCTCGAGTATGCAGCCAGAGATGCCTACATGGCGTACGAGTTGTATAGTAAGCTCATTACCATGAAAGATGGGATGGTTAAGGTGAGGTTTTTCATGACACAACTATGCCCTAGTTGCAAGCTAGCCCATGAGAAGAAGCGCAAGGAGGATAGAAAGCGGTTGAAGGGGAAGCAAGTCAAGAACGACAACAAGTTGTAGTGATAAATTATGTGTTTGGACTAGATTAGTTTATAGTTTATTTTGTGTACGTAGTATATATTTTGGATGTATAGATTAGTTTGGGATCTAAGCGTTGGAAGAACTTGCATGCATGTATGTGTTTTCCTATATGATATATGTACAAATGTGTGATGGGTTGTTGAGATAGGCATTATCTAGTCCCCTGGTGAGCATGGTCTCTCACATATATCGATATGTGCATGATCCAGCATCTTCTTCGGCTCAAACTTTGGTATTGCACCTAAATCTAACCAAAATAAATAAGGATATATATCCATTGTTCAACCCTCATTTGTAGAAATAATCTAGGGGGTAGATTGTCTGTGGGGCCCATGGTCTAGGGTTTCGTTGAAAACCGAGCATCAGCGCATCAGAATCCCTCCATATCTTGCATGTGTTTCTAGAATATGTACAAAAATTGAGATAGGTATCATCTAGGAAACTTCAGTGGATTTTTTGATGCAACTTTTCCTATGTGTTTTTGGTCTCTGTGAGACCATATGTGGTTTGACACATGGATCCCCTAGAGTCATTAGTTGCATGTGTGCTCTCTTCCTAAACCACATTGATATATCGACTAGAGTCGTGATCCACATGATCACATTGCATGTGTGTTCTTTTCTAAAGCCACAATATCTACATGCATGACCACACACATACTCCAGTGGATTATTCTGTGATGCATGCAACTTCTGTCACACTGGTGCAACATGCAATGTGGAAGCTGCTTTCCTATGTGTTTTTGGTCTCTGTGACCATGGTTTAATTTGACACATGAATCTCCTGGATTGCATGATGTGTGTTCTTTTCCTATATATATATATTCACTAGAGTCATTGATCTACATGACCACATTGTATGTGTTCTTTTCCAAATTAAAACCACGATGATATATATCTATACATGCATGAGAACACACATGCATACTGTAGTGGATTTTGTGATGATGCAACTTCTTTCAACATGCAATGTGGAAGCTGCTTTACAATGTTTTTGTCACATATGGATCCCTTGGAGTACTCATTCATGTGTTCTTTTAATTTCCTAATAAACCTTTAATTTCCTAATAAACCACACACTGAGGATATCCACTAGTCATTGATCCACACATGATCACACACTGCATGCATTCTTTTAATTTCCTAATAAACGACATATTGAGATATCTAGCTAGTCTCATTGATCCACACATGATCACACATTGCATGTTCTTCCAAAACCACACAATGATATATCTACATGATCACACATTGCATGTTATTATGTGATGCATGCAACTTCTGTCACACTGGTGCAACCATGCATGCAATGTGTAAGATGCTTTCCTATGTGTGTTTTTTCTCTCTAGCTATGACCATGCTTTGGCAAATGGATCTCCTAGAGTCATATTGCATATGTGTTATTTTCCTAACCCACATTGATATCCACCAGAGTCATTGATAGATCCACACGACCACATTGCAACATTTGTTCTTTTCCAATACCACATTGATATCTACATGACCACACACACTCTAGTGGATTATGTGATGCAACTTTTTTCACACTGGTGGAACATGCAATGTGGAAGTTGCTTTTCCTATGTTTTTTGGTCTCTGTGACCATGGTTGTACACATGGAACCCCTAGAGTCATTCCATGTGTTCTTTTCCTAAACCACATAGATATCCACACACTACATGTCATTGATCCTACATGATCCACATTGCATATGTGTTCTTTTCCAAAACCACATTGATATCTACATGATCACACACACTCAAGTGGATTCTGTGATGCAACTTCTATCACACACTGGTGCAAACATGCAATGTGGAAGCTGCTTTCCTACGTGTTTTTGGTCTCTCTGAGACCATATGCATTGTTTGACACATGGATCCCCTAGATTCATTAATTGCATGTGTGTTCTCTCCTATAATAAACCACAATGATTATCAGCTAGAGTCATTGATCCACATGACCACATTGCATATGTGTTCTTTTCTAAAACCACAATGATATATCTACATGCATGCATGTGCATGACCACACACATACTTCCATTGGATTCTGTGATGCAACTTCTGTCACACTGGTGCAACATGCAATGTGGAAGCTGCTTTTCCTATGTGTTTGGTCTTTGTGACCATGGTTGTAGACATGGAACCCCTAGAGTCATTGCATGTGTTCTTTTCCTAAAGCACATTGATATCCACACTAGATGTCGTTGATCCACACATGTGACCACATTGCATGTGTTCTTTTCCAAAACCACACATTGATATATCTACATGACCACACACACTCAAGTGGATTCTGTGATTCAACTTCTATCACACACACACACTGGTGCATCATGCAATGCATGTGAAGCTGCTTTAATTTCCTATGTGTTTTTGGTCTCTGTGAGACCATGCATGGTTTGACACATGGATCCCCTAGCTAGAGTGTCATTAATTAATTGCATGCGTGTTCTCTTCCTAAAAAGCACATTGATATACATCCACTAGTCATTGATCCACATTACCATATTAATATTGCATGTGTTCTCTCTTTTCCAAAACCATAATATATGATATCTACATATGCATGACCACACACATGCATATACTCTAGTGGATTCTAATGGAACTTCGGTCACACTCGTGCAACATACATTGTGGAAGATGCTTTCCTATGTGTTGACACATATGGATCCCCTGGAGTACTCATTGCATGTGTTCTTTTCCCACAACAAGAAATCTGGTGATACATGACCCTCCATATTGGTTACTGAAAGGTCGTAGTTTTTAATCTATGTCCTTTTTATGACCAAATAGAGTTGGTGAAAAGCTGAGCGTCACTAGTTAAATACCATGACCATTTTTCTGAATTGGTCACAGACGTCTATGACCAATATAGATGGTTGTAGATTCTACGACCAAATATTTTGGTCACAGACTACCTGCACTATCCACATCAGATCCTACATGGCCTATCCTATGTGGAAAATCTATGACCAATTGGAAAGGTCGCCGACAAGATTTAGCCTAGTCCAGTTTGGAAAGTTATATGGGCCAAGCCTAAAATTTCTAGCCTTTTCTTATCTAGATATTGGCCTTTTAGTGTGCATTTCTTTTTTGGGCTTCAACCTCTTTTTTGTTCGTTTAATTTTTTGGGCTTCATCCTTTTCACGGCCTAGTTCTCTTTTATTTTCAGCCTTTTCCTATTTTTCCTGGAATGTTTCTATCAATATAATTTGGGCCACAACCTTTTAAGATCTCAAATATTTGTTTGTCCAATATAATTTCCACCATTTACATTTCTTTTTTATTTCAAATATGAGGAGATTATCAATTTCACAAATATCATTTCTTCACGACAACAAGCAATCAATATTTTTTAGGAAAAACAAATAAAAAATCAGATAACTGCCAAGATAAATCTATTACAACCTTTCCATAGATTTTCTCAATCACAATATTACATCACAATATTACAAGCTATAAAAATAGTATCTACAATTTGCTAACTAGGACTTCACGATTGGAAATTCTTCAGCTTATAGCTCTTGTAGAAGAGGCAAGGTAAACCTGCTCGCAACAAAACATATCAACTAGGGATAAAATATAAAATATAACTACAAACAACAACTAGGATTAAACAGGGATGCATCAGTACACAAGTAGCATCAGATGTGGATGGACACTAAATTATCTAGCAAGTGTATACTATTGATCTGACATCCACAGTTTACATAACATTGACATATAGAAGACCGCATCCTGGGAATAAACATAAAGGGTACTTGCTAATAGTAAAGTAGCAGCAGAACATACAGGAAATCGCGGTTGAGCTTGTCACCGGTATAATACTTCCGCACAGGGTCAACATCCACTCGAATAAGCCTAATATGGGAGTACACAAAATAGCACGTTCAATTCAGTCTTCCATAAAGGCTTCATATGGTATAACACAAGATCAGTAGTGAGATAGACCTTCTGATGTAGGAGGTCTCAGTTGAAGAAGGCAAGGGCAGCAGGCTGTAGTTGATGCCGATAGTAGCGGCTCGGTCACACCGACGCCGGTAGCACTAGCAGTAGCTCTAGTGGACTGCACCACCACCACCACAACATCCCCGAACGGAACCACCACAGGAAAGGGCCGTGAGCCCGTGACCTGAGGAAAATTGAACCAAAGCATGAATACAAAAATACTTCTACATAATAGATACCACAATATAAAAACCACATGGTAAGTGTAGGATACTAATTAGCTAGTGTATTATGGCACTAAATTCTTATTTAGTATAAAGTATACATGAAAATAGCAATATCCTGTAAGAAATTTGATGCTAGTGCTTCCATCCACTTACTACTCGCATCCATGTGCTACCAATTGTTTCTAAAAACTGAGAATCTAAGAATGAGAGAAGTGTAGCTACATACTACTATTAATAATTAATGTGGCAATAGAACAAGCCATTCATTTGATATACAAGACATGCACCTAGTTGGAAAATCAAACAACATAGCCTCATAGACAAGAATGCATTCATACATGGAATGTTTAAGCATAATAGACAGAGAAGTAGTATAAATGGAGATCCAGAGGGCACCACCACCGTAAAATGACCTTGACCTGAGAAAATTGAACCAAAGCATGAATAACTTGATTATTTTATAGACATCGCAACACAATATAAAAGAGCATTGTAAGTGTAGCATGGTAATTATGTAGTGTATTTTATAATTAATATGAATTGGACAATAGATAGCCTACCAGGACCACATCAACAAGACAGTAGCTAGCCTACCAGGACCAGCAGTTCACTACACAACTACACTAATAACACCTCAAGCATTCTCAATACAAACTAGCACAGATGCACGGCTATGAGCAATTTTAGCACCCCAACAAAAGAGAACATATACTCAAACTTCTTCTCAATAATTAGCTCACAACTAGTGAAAATGCACCAGCAAATCTTGTGCATGTTTATACAATTAG
The DNA here is from genome assembly GCA_910589775.1 of Avena eriantha. NCBI lineage: Eukaryota > Viridiplantae > Streptophyta > Magnoliopsida > Poales > Poaceae > Avena > Avena eriantha. Next base: position 678,817 of record OU342746.1, read on the forward strand.
ATGTACACAAAAGAGCAAATGTTATTCCCATCTCACTCAATGAGTGACATTATTATGTACATATAATATTATCTTGCGTCGGAAATATTATCTTTGCTAGAATATATGAAAAGCCCATAGTACTAGCTAAACAGTTTAAATTTTGAAATGATATAATCATCCAAAATGATTCACTTTCCACATGGACCATCACAACAAACCTATATCAGCAAACTATACTAGCTAAGATCAGAAAATACACCACGAACACAATGTGTTATCTGTAGAGGTATACTAGATTACTGTCATATAATTGAAAAGGCTCCTTGCTTATCTCTGTCGATTTTGACATGAACTGAAAACTGAATGTACTCCTAGACAAAAGAACACATGACATCAACTAGCTCATGTGAAGATTGGCTAAAGAACACATGACATGAACTAGCTCAATAAGGTTTGCAGGCCACTGGGAGATGCACCTAGAATTGCATCTAGCACAACAAGGTTTGTAGGATAGAGGGAGGTGCAAAAAACACAAGTTACAGAAGTCACATGATCATATCTGGGTGGTAGGTACTTGCCTTTACAAAAGTTGATGGCCTCAATCTCGGTGATGCACGGGTTACTGTCCTCGATCTCGCTAGGGCCATGCGAGTTAAAGACGAGGTGAAGACCTTGTTGTCGATGATGGAGAGCTCGTCGATGTTCCCTGTCGTCTGTGTGTGAAGGTTCCTCCTGGTGCCGCTAGACAGCAACACGGAGGACTCCCTGCCCCCTCCGCCTAGGCCCCTCAGCCCCCGCTGGCCCATGATGCAGAGGCCACCCTCGTGCAACACGCGTCGCTTCTGCCGTGGATCCTTGGAGGTGGCGGCCATCGAACCGTCTGGTTTGGTGGAGGGGCGCCACTGTCGAATTAGGTTAGCGAGAGGTGAATCGAAGCGCGTGGACTCGGTTGGGTTTCGTGAGGGAGGATGGGCAGCTGCGACGATGCGGCCACGTGGTCGATGCGGGCAGGCCGGCTTGACGGAGCGTCGTGCATGGATGCACGCGTGTGCCGGTGAGACAACCCACCACGACAACTTTGGGTGGTGTCGCCGCCGCCTCTCTAGTGTGGTTGGGATCCAGACTAGGGTTTTGGTGGTTCCTGTGTGGGGTGACGCCACCGCCTCTCTAGTCTGGTTGGGATCCAGACTAGGGTTTGGTGGTTTTGTTTTGGTTCTTTCGGGGGGAGACACTAGTTTGAAATGGGCATAAGAAATTCAAAAATGGTCCGAACAATGTAAGTCCTTCGCGTGGTGTCATATTATGTGACATAGTTGCAAGGAAAAATATGAAAATTGGTATATTGATTGCATCAAGAAGAAACCTTCACATAAATGACCTATCATGTTCGAGGTTTCATGGCTTTCAAGCCAAATGACCAATTTTACAGCCAGAATCGTGGCATAGTTTGTGATATGTGCCCATATTGTGCACCCATGTGTATCATGGGATGGTGAACAATTTTGCAGCAGGAAGTTTTCCTTTTCGTTGCATGGAAAAGCCATTTTCTATTTTGCTAGTGCCAAAATCGGGGCGTTTTGTGAAGCAACACCAAACGGTGAATACAAAATTGTACCACCCCAGTTTTCAAAAATACTAGACCCACCTTACATGAACAATGTCACAACCAAGGATTCGCAAACTTTTATGTCCACCCTTGGTGAAAAATACAAATGTCTACCGAATCGGTAGGAAGTGGGTCCGGTTTGAACTATAGGTTATCTAACACTCATGATTTTTTGAAAAAAAATCATTTTTAGACTCCCAATATAATGTTTCTTCATAGATCCAATGCAATTTTAGCGACGCTCATCCCCAATCTTCATGCCCGCCGTTTTTACCATAGTTTGAAATGAGAAACTTTTGAAACGGGCATAAGAAATTCAAAAACGATCCGAAGAATGTAAATCACCCGTGTGGTGTCATATTATGTGACATAGTTGCAAGGAAAAATATCAAACTTGTCATATTGATTTCATGTCGAAATTTTTTCACCAACATGACCTATCATGTTCGAGGTTTCATGGCTTTCAAGCCAAACGACCAATGTTACGGCCAGAATCGTGGCATAGTTTGTGATAATATGCCCATATTGTGCACACATGTGTATCTTTGGATGACGAACAATGTTGTAGGAGGAAGTTTTCCTTTTAGCCGCATAGAAAAGCCATTTTCTATTTTTTGAGTGCCAAAAATGGGGCGTATTGTTAAGAAACTACCAAGTGAAAGTTTCAAAATGGTACCACCCTATTTTTGAAAAATACAAGACCATGTTACATGGCCAATGTCCCGACTAGGGTATCTAAAACCTTTCTGTCCACCTCTCGTGAAAAATACAAATGTCTGCCGAATCGGTAGGAAGTGGGTCCGATTTGAACACCATGTACATTATATAATGCTCATGATTTTTTGTAAAAATCATTTTTAGGATCACAATATGCTGTTTTATTTGAGATCTAATGCAAGTTTAGCAAGTTTCAACTCCTAGATGAGGACGGTCACCTCCACGGTTTTAACCATATTTTGATATATTCACTTAATTTTGTGAAGCGAGTATCAAGATTATGATGCAAAATGGGACAATTATAATTTTCACACAAATTAGACAATATTTGATCATCAATGCCCACTTTTATGATTTTCAAAACATTATAGCTATTTTCTCCAATTTATATCATCTTGTGTCGATTTTGGAAAAACTAGGTCAAACACTCGTTATGGAGTAAAATGAGAAATTCACCAACATGAAAGTTATGCATCTACTTTCGATGAACCAAATTGATTTTTATATCATCTTGATCCGAGGTCATATGCAAAATTGACATTGATATTAAAATTTTGAATTTTTCAGAAAAGTTGGAACCATTCTATTTACCTGGAACACAAACTTATAAAAGCCCACGAATACACACTAAAAATCTACCTTAAAATGGCGTATGAGCTATTAGCAGAACCTATGGGAAAATTCCGAAACAAAGGAAAAGGAGGCCTGGCCTCTTCATGGTGTGGCCCAGCCCCAATAGAAAACTTGAACCTTTAAAAAGTCCCGAGCGGGCTGGCACCAACTGGTCGGTGGTCAAGTGGTTAGGTGGAGGAGCTACAATGCCAGTGGTTGGAGGTTCGAGTGCTCTCGGTGCTCATTTTTTCTAATTATTCAGCTCGCTGGCCAGCTACTTCTATATGGATAAATAGTCCCCGTCCAACTTTAGTAACACAATTGCTTGAGTAGCCAAGTGGTTAGTAGAAGTTGTCTGTTCAGGATCCTTGCTGTCGCGAGTTCGACCTTGTTGAGCCCCATTTTTTCATATTATTTCCTGCGTAGTGTAGGTCCCACGTGTCATTGGGTAGTGTTGTACGGTCCCAGCTTTCATTGGATATAGGTCACCGCCACGTGGACATGACACATAAACGGAAGTTGACACATGGACTTGACACATAAGCAAAATTCTTGAGGTGGACGAGCAGTCATTATAAGCCAATATGAATTTGAATTCATGACCATTTAAATTGGTCGTAATGTACTTAATATAGGACACTGAACTAGTGCTATCCATCTACGACCATTTCGTGTAAGCAAACTACGACCTTTTTGACTAAATTGTTCATTGTTATTCAAGGTTTGGATCCTTCGAAATGCCTTACGACCAATTGGTTCAGAATGGTCATAGATCTATGACAAAAAAACTCATGGTCGTTAAGAAAAGGTCACCAGTGAGCAAATTTCTTGTAGTGTCCTAATAAACCACACACATTGAGCTATATACATATATATATATCCACTAGTCATCATCATTGATACACACATTACATGTGTTCTTTTCCAAAACCACAATGATATATCTACATAATGCATGATGGCCACACACATACTTGAGTGGATTCTGTGATGCAACTTCTATGATATCACACACTGGTGCAAACCATGCATGTAATGTGGAAGGTGCTTTAATTGATTACTATGTGTTTTTGGTCTCTATAACCATGCTGGTTTGACACATGGATCTCCTAGAGTCATTATATTTTGCATGTGTTCTTTTCCTAACCCACACATTGATATCCACCAGAGTCATTGTTGATAGATCCACATGACCACATTGCATGTGTTCTTTTCCAATACCACATTGATATATATACATGACCGCACACACTCTATGAGATGCAACTTCTATCACACTGGTGCAACATCCAATTAATGTGGAAGCTGCTTTTCCTATGTGTTTGGTCTCTGTGATGCACATGGAACCCCTAGAGTTATTACATGTGTTCTTTTCCTAAACCACATTGATATCCACACTAGATGTCATTGATCCACACATGTGACCACATTGCATGTGTTATTTTCCAAAACAACACACTGATATATCTACATGACCACACACACATACTCTAGTGGATTCTGTGATGCAACTTCTGTCACACACACACACTAGTGCAACATGAAATGCATGTGAAGCTGCTTTAATTTCCTATGTGTTTTTTGGTCTCTCTGATACCATGCATGGTTTGACACATGGTTCCCCTAGATAGAGTCATTAATTAATTGAATGTGTGTTCTCTTCCTAGAGTCATTGATATCCACTAGAGTCATTGGTCCACATGACTACATTGCATGTGCTCTTTTCCAAAACCACAATGATCTACATGCATGGCCACACACATACTCCAGTGGATTCTGTGATGCAACTTTTGTCACACTGATGCAATAATGTGATATGTGGAAGCTGGTTTCCTATGTGTTTTTGGTCTTTGTGACCATGCATGGTTTAATTTGACACACATGGATCCCCTAGAGAGACATTGCGTGATGTGTGATATATATATATTCACTAGAGTCATTGATCCACATGACCACATTACATATATGTACACTCTTCTTTCCCAAACCCACAATTATATCTCTACATGCATGACCACACACATGCATACTCAAGTGGATTCTGTGATGATGCACAACTTCTGTCATAGTGGTGCAACCATGCATGCAATGTGGAAGCTTCTTTAATTCCTATGTGTTTTTGGTCTCTATGACCATGGATATCTCCTAGAGACATATTGAATGCATGTGTTCTTTTCCTAACCCACATTGATATCCACCAGAGTCATTGATAGATCCACATGATGACCACATTTGCATGTGTTCTTTTCTAATAGTATACCACATTGATATCTACATGACCACACAAACTCCAGTTGATTAATTTTGTGATGCAACTTCTGTCAACATGCAATGTGGAAGCTTCTTGTTTATTTCCGATATGTTTTAATTTGGTCTCTATGACCATGATTAGTTTGACACATGGATATCCCCAACCAGAGTCACTGCAATGTGTGTTCTCTTTCTTAACTTACCACACATGATATCCACTAGAGCCATTGATCCACATGATCCAAATTGCATATGTGTTCTTTTTCCAAAACCACATTGATACACTACATGCCCACACACATTCAAGTAGTGGATTCTATGATGCAACTTCTATGACACACTGGTGCAACATGCAAATGTGCAAGCTGGTTATTTATTTCCTATATGTTAGTTTTTGGTGTGACACCTAGAGTCATGCATGTGTTCTCTTTCTAATTAAACCACATTGATATATATATATCCACTACTACTAGTCATTGATCCTCATGAGACACATTGCATGTGTGTTCTTTTCCAAAACCACAATATCTCGATCGAAATGCATGACCACACACATACTCCTGTGGATTCTGTGATGCAACTTCCTGTCACACTGGTGCATGCAACATGCAATGTGTGGAAGCTGATTTAGCTATATATGTGTTTCTGGTATTTGTGACCATAATTTGACACATGGATCCCCTAGAGTCATTGCATGGTGTGTTCTTTTATTAAACCACATTATTGATGTATATATCCACTAGAGTCATTGATCCACATGACCACAATGCATGTGTTCTTTTCCAAAACCACTACATATATGCATGATGACCAGACACACATACTCTAGTGTATTCTGTGATGCAACTTCTATCACACACTGCTGCAACATGCAATGTGGAAGCTACCTTTCCTATGTGTTTTTATCTACGTGACCATGGTTTCTGACACATGGAACCCCTAGAGACATGTATTGCATGTGTTCTTTTCCTAAACCACATTGCCCACACACACTAGCTAGTAGTGGATTCTGTGATGCAACTTTTGTCACACACTGAGCTGGTTATTTATTTCCTACATGATGTTTTTGGTCTGACACACATGGATCCCCCTAGAGTCATGCATGTGTTCTCTAAACCACATTGATATATCCACTACTAGTCATTCACATGACCACATTGCATGTGTTCTTTTCCAAAACCACATTGATATCTACATGGGACCACACACATATAGGGATTCTATGATAATGCATGCAACTTATGTCACACTGGTGGTGCAACACATGGATGTGGAAGCTGCTTTTCCTATGTATTTTGGTCTCTCTGATGCATCTTTTTGTGGGCTCAAACTTTGATATCTACCATATGTGTTGCTATGACCTAAAACTAACCAAAATAAGGATAAAAGTCCATCGTTCAACCCTAGTCTGGAGAAATCCATCATTCAAACCCGCATTTTGAATCTTATCTAAATTTGAACATATTATGCAAAATACTTTTACCTCTCTTGAGATCATTATACAAGCCAGAATATAAGCTAGTAGTCCACATTATTGTTTTTAGTTTTCTTCACCAGGCCCTTTTAGTGAAGACTTTCTAAAATATGGTTAATTTATTTGAACCCTCCATCATGCATCCGACGGCTAGGACACCAACCCCAAATTTCCAAGTCAGGTGCTTCCGCCCACGCAACATTTGGCGCCAACACGGGAGAGTTTCTACCCAAACGTAAATTTCTTGAGTTAGAATTACCTTTGAGCTTACCCGCACAGCGCCACCCAAGAATTCGCGCAAAGGTCATTTATGTAATCTATTCAAAACCCTTTTTATCCCCTCGCCAAAATGAGACATATACAAATTTCCCACCACCCTCCCCCTTTTACCCCCTCACCCTCCCCACCGTCTTCTCCCTTTTCCCCTCGCCACTGTCCGTCCCTCCGCCCTCTGCCTTTAATCCCCTCGTCTCCATTCGTCCTTCCAGTAGTAACCTCTCTGTCACCCTAGCACAAACCCTAGCCCCTCCTCACCAACTCACCGTCCTAGTTTTCCACCACGTCCGTCGACCTCACCAGTCATCCACCTTGCTGACAGCCGGCTAACCTTGTCTACCACCTCGTTGTACACTTCACCCACAAATTTGTCCAGATCGTCGTCCACCTCGCCATCCATCTCGCTGTCTAGCTCACCGCCACCTCGCCGTCCAACTCGCTGTCCACCTTGCCGTCCAGCTCGCCGTCCATCTCGCTGACAAGGCCCATCACCACACTGACAAGGCCCATCCACCTCGTCACCCACCTTGTCGACGAGGTCTGCTACCTCGCCGTCCAGCTCGATGCCACGTGCCCGGGGTCACTACAAGAAACGCGGTATCAAAAAGGCCCTACAACCTGCAGGAAAGGAAACACGCTCATCCTCGATGCTCATGTTTTTTACTTTGCCTAAGAAATGTTGTTTATTATCCTGTTCATGCCACCAATTTACCTATTTTGTTGCAGTTATTCTCTATTATTTGTTCTGCTTGTGAAATAGCTTGTGATTTTACAAGTCTTGTGATCAGGGTTGCATTATCCTATTTGCTGCATTAGTTTGACTGCTTCATGACATGTCTGATGGGCAGAGTATAAATTGTTCATAGTAGTCTGTTTTACATGATGATTACTATTGAACAATGAACATCATATGTCATGACTTGTTTAATTGCTTATTTTAATTGCATGGAAGATGCTTATCCTTCTGATGTTTAATTGTCCTGCCCTACTTATTAGTGCAACCAGCCAACCAATTGATAAGTGAGATTCTGAGTATTCAACTTATGATCAGTTTACATACAGATACAGTTTGCATTATCTTGGTTGTTCCATTGGTTTGGCTGCCCTATCCTATGTATTTTGATTAGAGTATAAATTGCTCATAGTGTACTCTACATGATGATTACTATAGAACAATCAGCACCATATGTTATATTTTGTTTATTTGCATGATTTTTGCTTATTCTACTTATGTTTTATTGTGATTATCCTATTTAACTACATGTATACTATTTCGGCTTATGATAAGTTTGTGTGTGGTAAAGGTTGCATTATCTTGCTTTTTTGCATTAGTTTGGATGCTTCATCATATGGCTTATGATCATAGTGAGCTGTCACATGATGAGTTCTATATAACAATCAGTGTCGTAGGTTATGTTTTAGGTTTAATTGCACTATTGATGCTTATCCTGCTTATGTTTTATTGTCCCACTGTGCTTATTACTGTAACCAATTGGTGAATTATCCAGCTTGTTCATCGTTTTGTCTCTTGCATTGCTTTGGCTGCTTCATCGTTAGTCTTGTGATATGAGATTTAGAGTAGAAGTTCCTCATAGTGGAATGTTGTACATTATGATTAGTATAGAACAATCAATACCATAGGTTATATTTTTGTAGCTTACTTGGAGTTGTTTATTCATGATAGAACCACAATTGCATCCCATAGAAGAAAGACGGCTGCAAAATATCATGAGAAACAATGCGCGGATGCAACAAATGAGTGTTAGGCCCGTTGTTTAAGCATCTCCCACTGAATTCTCCCCTCAAAGAGAAAGGATGAAGGCTCTGGATCTAACTATTATCCTGAAGAGGAAGAGAAGGATGAGGTGCAGGTTGTTCCCTTACTTGCCTACTCATCTTTTGTGTAATTATTTGCTTACTTAATTTTCCATATATGTTGTTGCCTTTTACTACCCCGAATTGACTACCTTTGAATTGTGTAGACTGAGAAGAGGAAATATAAGAAGAAACATGTCTTCATGAAAAGGATGGCTGCTAGTAGTGGATCATCTGCTTGGAAGCGCGTCTTGGCTAGCATGGATACCTCGACATAAAGTACGAGACATACCAGGTCCAAGGGGTATCCGCCATAAGTAATTCCACCTCCAAGTTCTCCACGGCGCCCACCAAGACCGCCAAGTGTTGTGACCTCTTCGCAAGAAACTCAGAGTCCTGTAGATTCTGATGCTCAGGGAGAAAAGGTAGCAGCCCAAATCATGATGGCAACACTCGATGGTAGGAATATAGCAGTCCAAGACGAGAAGACAGTTGTAGCAAGCAAGCAAGCAACTCCCCAATGAAATGACATTATATTGTTTGAATGGCACTTATTATATGGTAGAACACTAACTCCACATTATATGTTTGTAGATGATTTTGGCCATCATCCTTCTAAAGACACAATTAAACATGATGATCCTCAAATTGTCTTGGGGGATAACATGGGGAAGCAGTGTGTGAAAGCTTCCATTTGCCATTCCTCCAGGAAGAACTATTGCTTCCAAGTTCGCCACTGAGCATGCAAAAACATTCAGGACTAGTATGTCAATCTTCCCCCGTTGGAAAGAGTACAAGGAGAGGCCGGATGTCAGAGCAGAGTTCTACGACTTAGTTTCTATATGTTCTATGACTCAACTACCCTTTTCTTCTCATTATTGTTCAAGAAGAGGATGATGCACGATGTTTTATTTCAGCAAAAATTTGTCATGGATGCATCACAACTAGAGGTGTAGGTTGCTTGCAACTAGTAGTTAATTAGGCACGCAAGAATTCAAAGCCATCTCCTGAAGAAGCAGTTTTTTGACCCCTTCCCACTGAATGAAGTAACAATGATATCTCCTATTGAACACATGAACAATGCAGCATGGTGCAAGCTTGTTGATTCTTGGCTGACCCCAGGAACCATGTCAAGTCTTGTCTACCAACTTCCCCCTATATTTGTTTAACGAAGACTGCCTATTATACTCTATGATCTCTCTTTGTGTAGGCCCATTGTCTAATAAATAGGCAAACAAGAAATAGACAACCTTATCGCAGTGACTAGTTTTTTCTATGATAGCTGGGGCTTCTCGCATCACAGTGTGAAAAAAGCAACAGTAAACCCTCCAGAGTACTTTTCATCTTTCTCATCTTCCAAAATTTCAATGCCATATTTGTCTCTAAAATGAGTATGATGAACTTGTAATTTGTTGGTGATACATTGCAAATGTATCTATAATTTTTGATGCTCCATGCTTGGTTTTATCCACTTTTCTTGTGTTTTGTCCACACTTTGGAGTACTTTTCATATGATTTCTTGGACTAACCTATTAACAAGAGCCACAGTGCCAGCTGCCTGTTTTCTGCTGTTTTTGGTTCTAGGAAAGTCAGAAAATGAATATTCTCGGAATTGGACGGGACAAAAGCCAAAGTGCCTATTTTTCCAGAAGACTCACGGAGCCAGAATACAAGACTGAGGAGGGCTAGGGCCTGGCCACACCACCCCCAAGCGCGGGCTGGGCTTGGCCGCGCCAGGGCATGGTGTGGTGGCCCCAGGTACCCTCTCGGTACCCCTCTTCGCCTATAAGAAGCCTTCTGACAAAAAAATTCGGGGGGTTCGACGTTTTCCACAAAAAGTTCTGATGCGCCGCTGCCACCGAAGGGGAGATTCGGGGGACAGAAAGTCTCTGTTCCGGCACCCTGCCGGGACGGGGAAGTGGCCCCGGAGCCATCTCCATCAATCTCCACCATTATCTCCATCGACCATCCATGTTTCCCCCATCTATGAGTGAGTAATCCCCCGCTGTAGGCAATGGGGATGGTAGGGATTGGATGAGATCGTTCATGTAATGACATCAGATTTGTTAGGGCATGGTTCCTAGTATCTTTTATTAGTGCTTTATGACTTTGTTGTGACTTGTTGTGCTTAATGCTTGTCACTAGGGCCCGAGTGCCATGATTTCAGATCTGAACTTATTATTGATTCATTATGATAGTATTGTTTTTGGTCTTATCTACAAGTTGGATACACACGTTGTCCGGAACCTATGGCCCCGAAGTGATAGAAATCAGGATAACCAGAAGGGAATGGCTTTGATGTGAGGATCACATGTGTTCACGGAGTGTTAATGCTTTGCTCAAGTGCTCTATTAAAAGGAGCACCTTGATACATTGCAAATGTATCTATAATTTTTGATGTTCCATGCTTGGTTTTATCCACTTTCTTGTGTTTTGTTCCAACTTTGGAGTACTTTTCATATGATTTCTTGGACTAACTTATTAACAAGAGCCAAAGTGCCAGCTGCCTGTTTTCTGCTATTTTTGGTTTCAGGAAAGTCAGAAAATTAATATTCTCGGAATTGGACGAGACAAAAGCCAAAGTGCCTATTTTTCCAGAAGTGATCAAGTGCCAGAATACGATACGTAGAAGGGCCAGGGGCCGGCCACACCACCTGGCCACGCGGCCAGGCTAGGCCCGCGCCAGGGGGTGGTGTGGTTGCTCCCATCACCCCCTTTGCCTCTCCTCCCGCCTATAAGTTGCCCTCGGGACGAAAACCCTAAGTACCCGATCAAAAATCCACGAAAGAGTCTTTAGCCGCCGTCATCTCCATCCCTAGAACGGGAGGGATCCGAAGCTCTTCCCGGCACCCTGCCGAAGAGGGGAATTCACCCTGGAGGCCTTCTTCATCACCATGCAAGCCTCGGGTGTGATGCGTGAGTAGTTCATCCTTAGACTACGGTTCCATGTAGTAGCTAGATGGCTGGTTTCTCCTCCTTTGTGCTTTCGTGTTTAGATCTTGTGAGCTCCGTTCATGATCAAGATCATCTTTTGTAATACATACATGTTGTGTTTGCGGGGATCCGATGTATATTGAGATGCTATTTCAGATTGATTATTGATTCTATCATGTCTTTGTTATTTGAGATATTGCATGCTTTCCGTTGTTAGTAGCTATCTTGGCCATGTAGATTCTAGCAACCTCAAGAGTTAGTATTTATGCTCGATAGTGGGTTCATGCCTCTGGTAATCTGGGGAAGTGACAGAAATCTCTAAGGTACTAGATGTGTTGTTGCTACTAGGGAGAAAACAACAATCCTTTGTTCATAGAACAATCGTATTGTTTACTTTACACGCAGTTCGTAAAGCTATAATCTGTTGCTTGCAACTTAATACTGGAGGGGTTTCGGATGATAACCTGAAGGTGGATTATTAGTCATAGATACAGTTGGATGGAGGTCTATGTATTATGTTGTAATGCCTAATCAAGTCTCAGAGGAGTCAATATGATTAGTATATGCATGTATTGCTTTCTCGCTATTTGTCAATTGCCCCACTGTAATTTGTTCACCCAACATGTTATCTATCTTAAGGAGAGCCACCTCGAGTGAACTATGGATCCCAGTCCTTTTACTTTACATACAATCTACAATTCTTTACTGTTTTGTGTTTACTTTCTACAAACTTTTACTTCTTTCCATTCGATACGTTTAATCCTTTGTTTTCCGCAAAACACGGTGAGATTGACAACCTCATCGCAAGTTGGGAACAAAGTTATGTGGTTGTGTTGTGCAGGTCTCCACGTTGCTACTAGCACCGGTAGTGCGCCCTGCCAAAGCTCACGTAGTAACACCTTTGGGGTGTTTCCTTGCTCCTACTAGTTCGATTAAACCTTGGTTTCATAACTGAGGGAAACATGCTGCTGTGCTCATCGTACCTTCCTCTTGGGGTTCCCAACGAGCTCTACATCAACCATGCACCAGCACTTTTCTGGGCGCCATACACACAGCCATCAAGCATTTTTCTGGCGCCGTTGCCGGGGATTCAAGGACATCTTCACAAGGGCAGTCCCCCATAACCAATCTCTTTACTTTGTTGTTTTTGTTTTGCTTAGTTTCTTTTTGCTTTCTTTGCTTGTTTTGTTCTTCAAAAAACACACAAAAATTAGTTTTACTTGTTTGCTTTCTTATTTGAAAACCCAAAAAAATGACTACTCTTGAAAACACTAAGTTGTGTGACTTCACTAGCACCAACAACAATAATTTTATGAGCACACCTATTGCTCCACCTGTGGCTGGAAATACTTTCTTTGAGATAAAACCTGCTTTGCTCAATCTTGTTATGAGAGAACAATTTTCTGGTATTGGTAATGAAGATGCTGCTTCCCATCTAAATAACTTTGTTGAACTTTGTGAGATGCAAAAGCATAGGGATATAGATGGTGATATTATTAAACTGAAATTATTTCGTTTCTCTTTGAGAGGAAAAGCTAAAGAGTGGTTGAATTCCTTAACTAGGAATAGTATTGATTCTTGGACTAAGTGCAAAGATGCTTTTATTGGAAAATACTATCCTCCTGCTAAGATTATATCCATGAGAACTGAAATAATGAAGTTTAAACAACTTGATAATGAGCATGTTTCTCAAGCTTGGGAAAGAATGAAATCTTTGGTAAAGAATTGTCCCACTCATGGACTGACTGCTTGGATGATCATCCAAACTTTTTATAGAGGATTGAACTATTCTTCAAGGAACCTATTGGATTCAGCTGCTGGAGGTACCTTTATGACCATCACTTTGGGTGCTGCAACAAAACTATTGGACAATATGATGGTTAATTATTCTGAATGGCATACTGAGAGAGCTTCACAAGGTAAGAAGGTAAATTCTGTTGAGGAAACCTCCTCCTTGAGTGATAATATTGATATCATTATGTCTATGCTTGTTAATGGGTAAGCCCATACTGATCCAAATAATGTTCCTTTAGCCTCTTTGGTTGCTCAAGAAGAGCAATTCGCTGTGAACTTCATAAGAAATAACAATTTTGGCAACAATGCTTATGGTAATAATGCTTATAGGAACAATTTTGGTAACAACAATTATAAGCCATACCTTCCCAACAATGGTAAATCTGAATTACCTAGTGAAGGAAGAATCTTAGAAGTTGAAAGAGCCACTAAAAACTTCATGCAAATGCAATACGAGCAAAATAAGCTATTTACTAAAACTTTGGAGGAACAATCTATCATTTTGAAGAACATTAGCCATCAACTTGAGAGTCTAAATAGGGAAATTCCTAGTTTACAATTTAAACTCTCTAATGCTGAAAGGAATATATCTTCTCTATCTAAAGCTCAATCTTCATTGAATAATAAAATGGCTGCTAAACCTAAAACTAATGATAATCCCTTTGCAGCTACTAATGCTATACAAGTAAGAATTGATGAAAACGTTAGACTATTAGCTGAATTACATGCTAAGTGGGAAAGAGAAGATGAAATTGCTAGAAACATTAGTGTTTCTACTCTTACCACCACTAGTGTTGAGGCTAGTAATAGTTCTACAACTTTATATGATAAATTTGATTTTGATCTTGATAGTTGCAACATCTCCTAAGTTATTAAGTTCCTACAAAAGTTTGCTAAAAGTCCTAATGCTAGTGCTATGAACATGGCTTTTACAAAACACATTACTGATGCTCTCATAAAGATTAAAGAAGAAAAGATGAAACATAAAGCTTCTATTCCTATAAAACAAGAAGATGGTTGTGAACCCATCATTAATATGAAAGTGAATGACTTTGATTTCAAAGCTTTGTGTGATCTTGATAGTAGTGTTTCTATTAGAAGGATTTATGATATGCTTGATTTGCCTCCTCTTGAAGAATGTTATTTGAATGTCCCAGTTGATGATAATGTTAAAAAGAAACTCATGGGGGGTCTCAATGATTTTCTTGTTATGGTTAACGATTCCTATGTCCCCGTTGATTTCTATGTTTTGGATGTTGAATACAATGCTTCTTGTCCTATTACTTTGGGAAGACCTTTTCTTAGAACTGTTGGTGCCATCATTGATATGAAAAAAGGCACCATTAAATATCAAATCCCACTTAAGAAAGGTATAGAACACTTCCCCAAAAAGAGAGAAAAGATTTCTTTTGCTTCTCCTATGAAATAAAAATTTGGTCTTAATGCTTCTTCATTTCAGAACACTTGATTCTTTCTTTGCTTCTTATGCCTAACTTAAAGGCGTTAAAGAAAAGTACATGTTGGGAGATAATCCAAGAGTTTTACTTGAGTCTTGGAAGTTATTACCTCTGTAATAACCTCTCCTTATCCTTTTTATTTGCCTTTTGTGCCAAGAGTAACCTCTAATGAGAGTTAAGTAATGATTCGGAAAGTTGCTGTTCCGAAACAGATTTCTGTGCTTCACCGTAAACATTTCTGAGAGAGCTCTGTACGCAGGTTTCAGCTGTAATTTTTTGTGCTTCTGTCCCAGGTTGTTATCTAACTTCCGTTAGTTAAACACTTTTTGATTTAAGCAACAAAAGGTCTTCGAAAAAATTCGTCTTTACCTGCTGGTCTGTTTTGACAGATTTCTGCCATTTTCTGCATTTGCTTCTTGTTAGTTCCTTCTTGAGTTCCTTTGGGGAATTGAGCTTTTTGAGGAAAGTGCAACAGTATCTAGTGTTATAATGCAAGTTTATTTGGTGTTATAACTGAACCTTAAGACTTATTTATCTTAAGTGCACTAATGTTGCTAATGAGATTGTGTGAAGTTTTGTATGAAGGAAAATTTTCAGGTGTATGCAAGGAATGAGTAATGAGATGAAGGATGGACTAAAGCTCAAGCTTGGGGATGCCATGCGTGTCACCCCAAGAAATATCCAAGAAGTACAAGCTTCAAAGCTTGGGGATGCCCAAGGCATCCCCTTCTTTATCAATAAAAATCCCAGATTTCTTCCAAACGCTTCATTTTTATTGTTTCATGCACAGTTGTGTTTTTCTTGGAGCGTCTTCTTTTTGTTTTCGTTTTGGTTTTTAGTTTTCTTGGTTTGCTTAGTTTTATGAATAAGTTGTTTGGACCCCCTCTTTCATACATTGGTTTGCAAATAGTTTGGTTTGGTTTGGAAAAGAGTAGGAAAGTTCATGCTTATGTGGTAAAAAGAGCTCGTTTTTGACTGTGGCTATGCTTTGTTATGCCATGCTTGATATTGTTTTGGCTTTATGCTTAGTATTCTTTGCTTTAGCATGACTTGTTATAAACAATTGAGATAGCTTAATGTGCCTTGGATGAATCATGCGTTGTTTTAGCATATTAAAGCATAGTATAGTGGTATTCTCCTTTGATGCTTTATTTGGGTTGACTTGGCACATGCTCACACCATGTTATGACTATCTCACGTCACCATAGCCTTTATGATCCTTTAGTTTTCAACTTGTAGTATCACTTTATGCTTTGATCAATGATGTTTTGTCGCTCTGCATGATTATGGCCATTATTGCTCTCTTAGTTTGTCGCTCCCAGTCTTTTGCTAGCCTCCACAACAAAGTATGAGTTCCACTCATGCATCCAACTCCCTAAACCAAGTTTTTCCAAAGATTCCACCATACCTACCTACTAGCTTATGCTATTCCAATTATATTCATGCTTTTGTTTACCTTTCACTTGTTATGAGAAAACTAGTGATTAAAGCTCTCACGAACTTGATGGCACACTTTACTTTTTGCCTCTAATAAACTTGAACCATTGGGTCCTTCTTTGTTGCGTATATGCTTGCGCTTTATAAGTTGAAATTAGCAGAACCATGTTTCATGGGGAACGTTTTCAACATTGCACTTATACTTTGTACTCCGTTGATATCATGTTCTTTTGCTTACGGATCCCGACGGTGTGAAATTAATGTGGAACTTGTAAGATCATGGAGTTTGTATGTGTGTTAGAGAAACGCCTGGGAAGCTAGCCTAAGCCATGCCTAATCATTGTGGAAACTTGCAGCATCACCATAATGAGCACTCTATGAAGCATCCTCAATAAAACCTATGCAAATAGCAAATAAAAAGATCGCTGAGATGCTCATTGTCTGCTTGCCTTTTCATTTTGGTTATGGGAAAGCTTCCGTATCATGTGCAAGGGGTACCCCATTGGCGGTTCTTAATGATACACATATACTTACAATGGCAAGAGCTTACTCATGACTGAAGTTGAGAAGCATGAGGATCGGTCTTCGTAAATAAGGGGCATGAGATTTCAGTTTATAACTTGTCAAGCATATCCTCTTAGTTGTGTCACTTTAACCTTAATCACCTTCAAGATGCTTATGATAGGGGCAATGAGAGCTGAAAGCTATAAGTACCATAATTTTTGGAAGCTCTTTATGAGAATTGAATCCCTACTTCCTTTTACAAAAGGCCTTTCTTCCACCATTACATTGAGTCTCCACCTTCTATCTTTATGCACCTACTTTGAGAGCATAGTGGCCATTCTTAGTTCTATGTGCATTGTCCCAAGACGAGTTGATTGATGCATAACTTGTTATTGCTTGTTTTAAACTATTGTATCTAGTCACTCTTATGAACTTTGAAGGTGTCCTATGCATTTATATTTGCTACTCTATTGAGGGACAAGCTGAATACTATTATGCTATGTTTTCTTTATGTGAAACAAACAAACGTCTTGCAAAGCATGTTATTCATGAATCTTTTGTTTGTGCCTTTTCATGTTGCATCATAGTTTCTTTGCTTATTGCTAGAACTTTGTCTTTCATGTTATGATTGAAGTACTATGATCCCAGCTTTGAATGTTTTGCAAATACTTTGATCAAGTCTTTGATGGTGTATGTCACCTCAAAAATTATTTCTTTTTATCACTTACCTAGTCGAGGACGAGCAGGATTTAAGCTTGGAGATGTTGATACATTGCAAATGTATCTATAATTTTTGATGTTCCATGCTTGGTTTTATCCACTTTCTTGTGTTTTGTTCCAACTTTGGAGTACTTTTCATATGATTTCTTGGACTAACCTATTAACAAGAGCCACAGTGCCAGCTGCCTCTTTTCTGCTGTTTTTGGTTCTAGGAAAGTCAGAAAATGAATATTCTCGGAATTGGACAGGACAAAAGCCAAAGTGCCTATTTTTTTGGAAGTGATCAAGTGCCAGAATACGAGACGGAGAAGGGCCAGGGGCCGGCCACACCACCTGGCCACGCGGCCAGGCTAGGCCCGCGCCAGGGGGTGGTGTGGTGGCTCCCGGCACCCCCTCGGCCTCTCCTTCCGCCTATAAGTTGCCCTCGGGATGAAAACCCTAAGTACCCGATCAAAAATCCATGAAAGAGTCTGTAGCCTCCATCATCTCCATCCCTAGATCGGGAGGGATCTGAAGCTCTTCCCGGCACCCTGCCGGAGAGGGGAATTCACCCTGGAGGCCTTCTTCATCACCATGCAAGCCTCTGGTGTGATGCGTGAGTAGTTCATCCTTAGACTACGGATCCATGTAGTATCTAGATGGCTGGTTTCTCCTCCTTTGTGCTTTCGTGTTTAGATCTTGTGAGCTCCGTTCATGATCAAGATCATCTTTTGTAATCCATACATGTTGTGTTTGCAGGGATCCTATGGATATTGAGATGCTATTTAAGATTGATTATTGATTCCATCATGTCTTTGTTATTTGAGATCTCGCATGCTTTCCGTTGTTAGTAGCTATCGTGGCCAAGTAGATGCTAGCAACTTCAAGAGTTAGTATTTATGCTCGATAGTGGGTTCATGCCTCTGGTAATATGGGGAAGTGACAGAAATCTCTAAGGTACTAGATGTCCTGTTGCTACTAGGGTGGAAACTACAATCCTTTGTTCATAGAACAATCATATTGTTTACTTTACACGTAGTTCGTAAAAAATAATCTGTTGCTTACAACTTAATACTGGTGGGGGTTCGGATGATAACCTGAAGGTGGATTATTAGTCATAGATGCAGTTGGATGGCGGTCTATGTATTATGTTGTAATGCCCAATCAAGTCTCAGAGGAGTCAAGATGATTAGTATATGCATGTATTGCTTTCTCGGTGTTTGTCAATTGCCCCGCTGTAATTTGTTCACCCAGCATGTTATCTATCTTAAGGAGAGCCATATCTAGTGAACTATGGATCCCGGTCCATTTACTTTACATACAATCTACAATCTTTTACTGTTTTGTGTTTACTTTCTGCAAACTTTTACTTCTTTCCATTCGATACGTTTAATCCTTTGTTTTCCACAAAACACTATGAGATTGACAACCTCATCGCAAGTTGGGGACATAGTTCTGTGGTTGTGTTGTGCAGGTCTCCACGTTGCTACTAGCACCGGTAGTGCGCCCTGCCAAAGCTCAGCTAGTAACACCTTTTGGGTGTTTCCTTGCTCCTACTGGTTCGATTAAACCTTGGTTTCATAACTGAGGGAAACTTGCTGTTGTGCTCATCATACCTTCCTCTTGGGGTTCCCAATGAGCTCTACATCAACCACGCACCAGCACTTTTCTGGGCGCCATACATAGAGCCATCACACCTTAATTGCTAGTAGTTCCCTAGAGGCCCCGCTGCAAACTCGCTGGCAGGACAAAAGATGTTGTGCAAGTTCTCATTGCGAGCACATATGACTATATATGGAACACATGCCTAGGATTGTCTAGTACTTGGGTGCTTTATCTTATTTATCTGCAATTGCCCTATGTTCTGATTGCTATGTGAATTGTCTTGTCCATGCAACGCCTGTCCATCCATCCCTATGCCTACCGCACTTGAATCCCACTGTTTACTGCTTTCGTTACTACTGTCTTTGCTTTGCTACTGCTGTTACTTTGTTATTCCTACTACAAAACTATGGCTACTAATAAACTGCTGTGAGCAAGATTGTTTCTAGGTGCAGCTGAATTGACAACTCAGTTGTTAAGGCTTATACTTGTGGGTCCCCTTGTGTCGAATCAATAAATTGGGTTTCACGTCCCTCAAAAATACTGCGATACACCCCCTATACTTGTGGGTCATCAAGACTATTTTCTGGCGCCGTTGCCCGGGAGCATAGCTTTATTTATCAAGTTCACTTGGAATCACTATTGTTCAAGCTAAGTTTATCGTTCTCCTTGTTTGCTTGTTTCTTTATCAAAAATACAAAAAAATTAGTTCCTACTCTAGTTGTTATTTTCGTTGGTTTGTTATTGTCTTGCTTTATCATGCTTGTTGGCAATGGTTGGTTTCTTTGAAACTGAAGCTTATTGGCAAGGTGGGTTCACGGAAGATCAAAAATATTATTATAAGGAACACCGCTTGTCACAAAAAGGGAAACACTTATGGGAACAAATCGATAGAATGTATACCATTGCTAGGAACGTGTGCTCTACTTATAATGTTACTTATTGCTGTGATGAGTCTTGTTGCAGAAAGAGGTATAAACACCTCCATTTTCAATGTGAGTATAGTGATAATGATACCATATCTTCCTATGCTAAAGGAATTTATGACTTTTATGATGCGGAACAAATTGAAGAATTTATTGTTTGGAAGGGTGTTTTTGAACTTGCTAGTTTGCTTGAAAATATTGATGATTCACCTTACAAATATGAGGTGTATGGTATACTTAAATTTTGCTTTGATAATTACAAGGATGAAAATGGCTATATTCTTGAATATTTTAATAGATGCTTTCCACAAATGTAAGAGACTAATGCCTTCCTGGATCCTATGGAAGAAGAAATTGATGAACCTTAAATGTCATTAGATGAAAAAGAGGAGTAGAGTGATGAACAAAAGGAGGAAGAATGGATTAGCTACCCATGCCTACCTTCTAATGAGAGTAACTCTTTATCCCTTACATTATTTGATTGCCCCCCTTGCTCACTAAAGGAGAATGAATGTTATGTTCCCGAGGGTTCTCTTGAAAATGTTTATAATAAAGCTCTAGTGCTTGTAGATCATGAAGAGCATGCTTTATGTGATAGTTATATTGTTGAGTTTCTTCATGAGGCTACTGAAAATTATTATGAGAGAGGAAAATATGGTTGTGGAAGTTTTCATGGTATTGAAACACCTCTCTATGTGCTGAAAGTTTTGAAATTACTCTTGTTTTATCTTCCTATGCTTGTTACTTTGTTCTTTGTGAATTTATTTGCATACACGATTCCTATGCATAGGAAGTGGGTTAGACTTAAATGTGTTTTGAATTTTCTTCTTGATGCTCTCTTTTACTTCACTCATATTTCTTATGAGAGCATACTCTCAGACTTTTATGCCTGAAGATGATAATATGTCTATTATTCTGGGAGACCTTTTCTTAAATACTGCAGGAGGGGTTATTAATTATAATCAAGGGAAGGTGACCTTCAATGTTAATTACAAGGAACACATTGTCTATTTCCTCAAGAAGATTGAAAGGACTTGTGGTTTGAATTCAATTGAACATGTTGAGGGCATTCAAGTTGGAGAAATATATTGTCTCATACCAAGAGAAAAATTTGAAACTATTATGATTGGGACCATTGCTATAAAGGTTGAGGTAACATAATCATTAGTGGAATACAAAGCTTTGTCTCGTATGAAATTGTTTTGGTAGCAAGACCTGATCAACCTTGTTAACAAAAGGATTTCATTGAACAAAACAATGTTTTCACTATGATTATTTCTATTTACTTCTATTCTATCCATTCTAGTTTTTGCTTATGCCTAACTTAAAGGCATTAAAGAAAAGTACTTATTGGGAGATAACCCAAAAGTTTTAGATGAGTCTTGGAAGTTATTACCTCAGTAATAAACACTCCTTATTATTTTTATTTGCTTTTTATGCCAAGAGTAACCTCTAATGAGAGTGAAGTGATGATTGTGAAAGTTGCTGTCCCAAAACAGATTTCTATGCTTCACCGTAAAAAAATCGTGAGCGAGCTCTGTATGTCGGATTAAGCTGTAATGTTTTGTGATTCTGCCCCGGGTTGTTATCTAACTTTCGTTAGTTCAACACTTTTTGATTTGACCAACAGAAGGTCTTCGAAAAAATTCTTCTTTATCTGCTGGTCTGTTTTGACAGTTTCTGCCATTTTCTGCATTTGCTTCTTGTTAGTTCCTTCTTGAGTTCTTTTGGGGAATTGAGCTTTTTGAGGGAAGTGCTACAGTGTCTAGTTTTCTAATGGAAGTTTATCTGGTGTTAGAACTGAAACTTAAGACTTATTTATCTTAAGTGCACTAATGTTGCTAATGAGATTGTGTGAAGTTTTCTATGAAGGAAAAATTGCAGGTGTATGGATGGAATGAGTAATGAGATGAAGGATGGACTAAATCTCAAGCTTGGGGATGCCACGCATGTCACCCCAAGAAATATCCAAGAAGTACAAGCATCAAAGCTTGGGGATGCCCAAGGCATCCCCTTCTTCATCAATAAAAATCTCAGGTTTCTTCCAACCACTTCATTTTTATTTGTTTCATGCACAGTTGTGTTGTTCTTGGAGCGTCTTCTTTTTCGTTTTTCGTTTTGGTTTTTAGTTTGCGTGGTTTTCTTAGTTTTCTGAATAAATTGGTTGGACCTCCTCTTTTATGAATTGGTTTTCAAATGGTTTGGTTTGAATTGGAAAAAGAGTAGGAAAAGCTCATGCTTAAGTGGTAAAGAGATTTTGTTTTTGACTGTGCCTATGCTTTGTCATGCCATACTTGATATTGTTTTGGCTTTGTGCTTAGTATTCTTTGCTGTAGCATGACTTGTTATAAAAAATTGAGATTGCTTAATGTGCCTTGGATGAATCATGCGTTGTTTTAGCATATTAAAGTATAGTATAGTGGTATTCTCCTTTGATGCTTTATTTGGGTTGACTTGGCACATGCTCACACCATGTTATGACTATCTCAAGTCACCATAAGCCTTTATGATCCTTTATTTTTCAACTTGTAGTATCACTTTATGCTTTGATCAATGATGTTTTGTCGCTCTGCATGATTATGGCCATTATTGCTCTCTCGTTTGTCGCTCCCTTACTATTGCTAGCCTTCACTTTCACTGAGTATGTTTTACTCATGTTTCCAACTCCCTAAAACCAAATATTGCCAAAGTGTCCACCATACCTACCTATTAGCATCATTTGCTACTTCTGTGCATATTCAATATGCCTTGTTTTCTTCCAAATAAAATGTTTGCTTGTTATGAGAAAGTTAGTTATTAAAGCTCTCACGAACTTGATGGCACACTTTACTTTCTTGCATTTAATAAACCTGAACCATTGTGTCCTTCTTTGTTCGCTATATGCTTGCGCTTTATAAGTTGAAGTTAGCAGAACCATGTATCATGGGGAACGCTTTCAACATTGCATTGGTACTTAGTACCTCGTTGATATCATGTTCTTTTGCTTATGGATCCCGGCGGTGTGAAATAAAAGTGGAACTTGTAAGATCATGGAGTTTGTATGTATGTTAGAGAAATGCCTGGGCCGCTAGCCTAAGCCATGCCTAATCATGGTGGAAACTTGCAGCATAACCATAATGAGCATTCTATGAAGCATCCTCAATAAAAATCTATGCACATAGTAAATAAAAAGATTGCTGAGATGCTCATTGTCTGCTTGCCTTGTCATTTTGATTATGGGATAGCTCCTGTATCATGTGCAAGGGGTACCCCGTTGGCGGTTCTCTATGATACGTATATACTTACAATGACAAGAGCTTACTCGTGACTGAAGTTGAGTAGCATGAGGATCGGTCTTCGTAAGTAAGGGGCATGAGACTTTGATTTATAACTTGTGAAGCATAGCCTCTTAGTTGTGTCACTTTAACCTTAACCACATTAAAGATGCTTATGATAGGGGCAATGAGAGCTCAAATCTAATGAGTACCATACTTTCAGCATTTGGAAGCCTTTCAAACTTTTCAAAACCTTTTTCATTTCCTTGTTGAGTCTCCACACATTCTATGAGCACTTTCTTGAGAGCATAGTGGCCATTCTTAGTTCTATGTGCATTGTCCCAAGACTTGTTGATTGATGCATACCTTGATATTGCTTGTTTTAAACTATTTGTATCTAGTCACTCTTGTGAACTTTGAAGGTGTCCTATGCATTTATGTTTGCTACTCTTTGAGGGACAAGCTGAATGCCACCATGCTATGTTTTCTTTATGTTAAACAAACAAACATCTTGCAAAGTATGGTTATTCATGAATCTTTTGTTTGTGCCTTTTCATGTTGCATCATAGTTTCTTTGTCTTATTGCTAGAACTTTGTCTTTCATGTTATGATTGAAGCACTATGATCCAAGCTTTGAATGTTTTATAAATACTTTGATCAAGTCTTTGATGGTGCATGTGACCTCAAAAATTATTCTTTTTTTATCACTTACCTACTCAAGGACGAGCATGAGTTAAGCTTGGGGATGTTGATACATTGCAAATGTATCTATAATTTTTGATGCTCCATGCTTGGTTTTATCCACTTTCTTGTGTTTTGTCCACACTTTGGAGTAATTTTCATATGATTTCTTGGACTAACCTATTAACAAGAGCCATAGTGCCAGCTGCCTGTTTTCTGCTGTTTTTCGTTCCAGGAAAGTCAGAAAATGAATATTCTTGGAATTGGACAGGACAAAAGCCAAAGTGCCTATTTTTCCGGAAGACTCACGGAGCCAAAATACGAGACGGAGGAGGGCCAGGGCCTGGCCACACCACCCCCAGGCGCGGGCTGGGCTTGGCCGCACCAGGGCATGGTGTGGTGGCCCCAGGCACCCCCTCGGTCCCCCTCTTCGCCTATAAGAAGCCTTCTGACCTAAAACCTTTGGGGGGTTCGACGTTTTTCCACGAAAAGTTCCGCTGCGCCGCCGCCACCGAAGGGGAGATTCGGGGGACAGAAGGTCTCTGTTCCGGCACCCTGCCGAGACGGGGAAGTGCCTCCGGAGCCAGCTCCATCGATCTCCACCATCATCTCCATCGACCATCCATGTTTCCCCCATCTATGAGTGAGTAATCGCCTGCTGTAGGCAATGGGGATGGTAGGGATTGGATGAGATCGTTCATGTAATGGCATCAGATTTGTTAGGGCATGGTGCCTACTATCGTTTATTAGTGCTTTATGACTTTGTTGCGAATTGTTGTGCTTAATGCTTGTCACTAGGGCCCGAGTGCCATGATTTCAGATCTGAACTTATTATTGATTCATTATGATAGTATTGTTTTTGGTCTTATCTACAAGTTGTATACACACGTTGTTGTCCGGAACCTATGGCCCCGAAGTGACAAAAATCGGGACAACCGGAAGGGAATGGCTTTGATGTTTAGGATCACATGTGTTCACGGAGTGTTAATGCTTTGCTCTGGTGCTCTATTAAAAGGAGCACCTTAATTGCCAGTAGTTCCCTAGAGGCCCTGCTGCAAATGGGCTGGCAGCACAAAAGATGTTGTGCAAGTTCTCATTGCGAGCACGTATGACTATATATGGAACACATGCCTAGGATTTTCTAGTACTTGGGTGCTTTATCTTATTTATCTGCAATTTCCCTATGTTCTGATTGCTATGTGAATTGTCATGTCCATGCAACGCCCGTCCATCCATCCCTATGCCTACTGCACTCGAATCCCACTATTTACTGCTTTCTTTACTACTGTCTTTGCTTTGCTACTACTGTTACTTTGCTATTCCTACTACAAAACTGTTGCTACTGATAAACTGTTGTGAGCAAGTTTGTTTCCAGGTGCAGCTGAATTCACAACTCAGTTGTTAAGGCTGATAAATATTCTTTGGCTCCCCTTGTGTCGAATCAATAAATTGGGTTTCACTTCCCTTGAAAATACTACGATACACCCCCTATACTTGTGGGTCATCAGTTGGCTATCTTTCTAATGTTTGATTCTATTCCTAAAACTCAATAGTCAACCATGGAAAGCAAGATGGTGCCTAATGCTACAGAAGATATCACTAAGGCTAGACAACCTCCTTCCACCGACCTGGTGCACTGCGTTGTCGCGAGACATCAGCATACATTATTCAAGACCAACCAAGACTCTCCTTGAAGCGCAACTCGGGGATCAGAGAGCAGGGAATGAGATTCTGCGCAGTGCCATTGTGGGGTTGCAGACGGAGAAACCAGATGGAGAGACAGAAGCCCTAAAGGAAGCGCATGAAGTGTGGAAGAAGCTATACCATGTCCATATTTGTCATCTGCGTATAATTAAATACCCTGTTTGTCCATAAAGATGTGCTTGGAATTTGCTTGCTAGTTTTCTAATGTTTGATTCTATAACTGTCAGGCACTCATTGGAAGCACGGTGGCACCATCTACTGCAAAAGATGGCATTGAGGATCAACCCCTTGCTTCCACTAATGAAAGCATCCATGCTTCAAGACCAACTAGCTCTCTCCTTGAAGCATAACTTGGGGCTGAGAGAGCAGTGAATGAGGCATTGGGAAGACACATTGCAACATCGCTAAAGGAGAAAGAAGCAAAGAATGAAGTACAGAAAGCACTTGTGAACTTCACAGACCTGATAAATGCATCACTTCAGCAATTCTTAGCTATATTGGGTATGTGAACTAGTGGTGTGACTGAAAGCTTGTTAGGATCCACTACAAGAAAAGTTTCCTTCCGCAACGACTTGGCCCGACTATCATCATAGAAGGCGCGTCTTTCGTGGCAAAATTCTCGGCTCGGTCGTGGCCGATGGAAAACCTTTTTTTGGTTTCGCGGCCCTCTACTACGACAGATCCGCTAAAAACATGGAGGAAGCTCGGCCAGCGTGTGACAGAAGCAAGATTTTTGTTTCCTCGCGTGATGTTGACTCGCTAAAGTCTTTTCAGGCGTGTGGGTCCCGGATGTTAGTGTCTCTAGTGGACCAAACTTTTCGGTCGCGCCTCCCTAATTTGAACTCGATAACGTTGCTCCATGCGTCTGTTGTTTAGTTAGGGTGCTAGGTCCCACATGTCATCCTCTCATTAGAAGGATCGTGTGTATGATGGAACTTTTTCCTTTGCTCGCGCTACCCTGTTCTGAAGTTGATAGCGCAACTCGATGCATCTACCGTTTAATCAACCTCCTGGGACCCACATGTCATCCTCTCATTAGAAGAAACATGTGTATGATGGAACTTTTTTCCTTCGCTGGTGCTACCCTGTTTCGAAGTTGATAGTGCGGCTCGACGCATCTACCGTTTAACCAACCTCCTGAGCCCCACATGTCATCCTCTCATTAGAAGAAATGTGTGTACGATGGATTTTTTCCCTTCGCGCGCGCTACCCTATTCCAAACTCGATAGCGTTGTTCGATGCATCTACTGTTTAATCATGCTGCTGGCACCCACACGTCATCCTCTCATTAGAAGAAACGTGTGTATGATGGATTTTTTACCCTCTGTCGCGCCTTCGTGTTCCGAACATGATAGCATTGCTCGCTGCATCAGCCGTTTATTCAGGCTGGTGGGTCCCTTATGTCAGCCTCACATTAGAAGAATCATGGGTATGATGGAATTTTTTTCTGTTCTAATGCTACCCTATTCCGAACTAGATAGCATTGCTCGACGAATCTGTCATTTGCTCACACTGTTGGGTCCCCCGTTTCAGCCTCTCATTAAAAGAAATGTGTGCATGCTGAAGTTTTTCTCGCTCGCGCCTCCCTATTTCGAACTGGCAACATTGCTCGATGCAGGATTTGTATAAGGACGCGCTGATGGGTCCCACGTATCAGCCTCTCTGTAAATGAAACGTGCGTATGATGGACTTTTTTTGGCCATGTCCGCTGTTTTGACCTTGGTAACTTGCTGGGTCCCAGATGTCAACCACCTTTGTGTGTAGGAAACGTGTCTATGTTGGGTCCTAGCTGACAGCCTATATTTGAAACAAACGTATGAATGTTTGACTGTGTTTTCAGGTCCCAGATGTCAGCCTCAGAGTACAAAAAATGCTCATGAAGGCCGAATTAAAAAGATTCTGGGCTAACTCTGGGCGTATGCCCTATTCGTCATGGCTTATATTCCATGGTCTCACTCCTAAAGTGAATGGGCTATGGTCGGTGGCCACGAGACCATTAAAAGGCCGAATTAGAAGGTATTGGGCTATGCTTGGGGCTGATAGGCTAATTTCATGGGCTATGATTGGGCCTGCTGGGTCCGACATGTCAGCTTCTCTATAAGTGCAACGTGTGTATGATGGACTTTTTTTCGGTTGCATCCGCTGTTTTCACCGTGGCAGCCATGTATGGCCTTACTCTTGGCGCCCTTATGTCCGCATCTCTAGCATGTTCTGGCTTGTGGGTCCCTGATGCAGCCTTGTATGTTATGTCTGGTGGGTCCCCGATGCGAGCCTCACTGTACAAGTATTTAAACTTTTTTCAAACCCACCCTCAAAACAAACTCCAGGAACGCTGCATGCTGTTGGGTCTATGATGCCAACCTCTCTGTATTACGATATTGCTAGAAGAAAAAAATTTAAACCCAAGATATGATTCAAACAAAAGTCCTTCAAATCAAATAAACATAAACTGAGTGCGTTGCCACTACAACAAAGATATTTATAGAATAAATATCATTAAACTTTTATTAGTACTACAATTTATGTATTAGTCTTCTTAAAAATATTTTGTGTGTCTATGTTTATCTCTTTTAAAATGTAAAAGCGCAGCACTCCTGGCATCTCAATTTATAAAATGCCACATAATGGAGTATTTTCTTAATAACATGGGTAGGCATAGTTTTTATTTGTTTTGAGAGGTGGGGGGCAATGCCCAAAATGCCAAATTAAAAAGAGTTTGGCTATTCTACATAGGATACTCTATGTGGGTTATACTTCGTAGGCTATGACCCATGGGCTTCATTCTCAAATTTTAGTGGGTTGTGCTCAGCAGTCCCCTGACCCCTAAAAGGCCGAATTAATATGTTCTCGGCTATGCTCCATGGGCTCCTTTCTCAAATTTCATTGGGATGTGGTCAGCAGTCCCCTGACCCCGAAAAGACCGAATAAAAATGTTCTAGGCTAAAGAGGGGCCGAATGAGATACTAGATTTCTTCTCCTAGTTAATAAAAATTTCATTGTGATGTGCTCGGCCGAATTTGAAAGAAAGACCTCAGAGAGGGAGGGGAAAAGCAATAATTCTTTTTGGCAGCTATTCATGTCAAAATTCAGCAGTACAGAATAAGGTAGAAACATTATCAACAAATTCGAAGTTCATATTCAGGAGCACTTGAGCAATTCAGCAGCATTTCAAAAGTGACCAATTCAGCAATACGGACAATGCAATGCAATAGCAGTACAGAGAGAACCAATTCTTGTTTCAGCTCTAAAACCTTGTCACGTGATCGGTTTGTCCTTTTCACCAAACACACTCGACCATTGGAGCAAGAAAAATTGATGATCAAGTCTGCTTTGAGTACCTTCTTCTCACATTAGTGCCTATGTGACCCCCGTATGCAACCCAAAATACCCAAGTCTCATCTAGATTGTGACACAGCCATGTTTCCAATGAAAAGCAAGACTATCTACTGCCCTTGATTTAAACAAGTACTAGTACATCAGTATTAGTTCCACAAAATGCTTTAGTAATAGTAATGACAGGACATTTTAGAGATTCAGTAGCTTTGCTGCTTGAAATTCAATAGTAGTACAGAGATAATAAGTTCTTGTTCCATCTCAAAAAACTTTGGTGCATGATAAGTTTGCACTGTTCTCCGAATAGGCTCGATCATAGGAGCAAGAAAAACTGATGATCATGTCTGCTTCTGTGCGAATACCACCTCATTTCGTCAATGCTTGTGTGACCCCCCATATGCAACCCAAAATGTCCAAGAATCATCTAGATAATTATGACAATGCTAGGTTTCAAAAGAAAAGAAAGACAATCTACTGCACTTGATCTAAACAAGTAACGGTACATCACTATTAGTTCAACAAAAAACTTTGGTAATAGCAACGAAAGAACAAAGGAAAAGCAAGACCATCTCCTGCCCTTGACCTAAACAAGTACTACCAGTATATAGTAGTACAAAATACTTCGTAGTACAAGAACTAGTACTATACTAGTACTCCCTCCGTTTAATATATAAGATGTTTTATCTTTGTGAAGCTAATGTATCTAGACCACTTTTATAGTGTAGGTTCGGAGAGGTTCGAAGTGAACCTACACACTAACAAGAGTCAAGATACATTCACTTCACAAAGCTGAAACATCTTATATTTTGAAACAGAGGGAGTACTACTATGCATCCAAAATCCACCCTCCAACACACAAAGATCCCTAAGCGGGTTAAATGAATATTCTGTCAACTAGGGATTCTCCCCCGTGATTGATGCATATTGAGTAATGTAGGCCAGTAATATGGTATGGTTCACTACTAAACATAAAGGAATGTTTTTCCTCCGGATGATGCTCGGCACCTCCCAGCTCTCAGGCGTGGAGGAACTGCAGATTGTACGGGCCCAAAACCCCAGCTCTATTGTCGGGTAATAGGCAGTGATCAACACATTGTACAAGGGCGACGAGCATGCGTCTGGCCTGACACACACGACGGATCCGCTGATGTCGCCTGGCTCAGGCATGTCAAATAGAAGAGCAAACACCGTACCATCATCCCCTGATCCGATCTTCTCTACTCTCGATGAGTGTGAACCAATAACGGCTGAGAGATATACCTAGAGTTTCTAAAGGAAGTAAGATTCAACGGACTAAATTGCAGCATGCTAAATATTATAAGAAAAAAATGATAAAGTAAATATGAGGGAACCTGACTGCGATAAAACATACATAGTACTCCCTCCGTTTCAAATATTAGATGTTTTAGCTTTTGTGAAACGAGTGTATCTAGACCCCTTTTAGTATATGGGTTCACTCTGAACTACACACTAAAAACTGTCTAGAGAAACTCGTTTCACAAAAGCTAAAACATCTTTATATTTTTTGAAACGGAGGGAGTAGATACAAAGTATATGTGTAAGTCCATTGTTTCAAAAGAAAAGCTACTTGATCTAAGTAAGTAGTTCTAGCTCCCAATACAGAGAGCCATGTTTGAAAGGAAATTCTCGATCATTGGAGCATGATAAACTGACGATCAATGCTTGTGTGATCCCCACATGGAACCCAAAATACCCAAGTCTCATCTAGATTGCGACAAGGGCATGTTTCAAAATAAAAGCAAGACTATCTATTGCCCTTAATTTAAACAAGTACAGTACATCAGTATTAGTTACACAAAATGTTTTAGTAATAGCAAGGATAGAACATTTGAGAGATTCAGTAGCTTTCCTGCTTGAAATTCATTAGCAGTACAGAGAGAATAAGTTCTTGTTCCAGCTCAAAAACAAACTCGATCATTGGAGCAAGCAAAACTGAAAATCAAGTGACAATGCCTGTGTGACCCCCCATATGCAACCCAAAGTGCCCAAGACTCATCTAGATAATTGTGACAACGCTAACTTTCAAAGGAAAATCAAGACAAAGTGCTGCACTTGATCTAAACAAGTAAAAGTACATCACTATTAGTTAAACAAAATATTTCAGTAATAGCAATGATAGAATAAAGGAAAAGCAAGACCATCTCCTATCCTTGGCCTAAACAAGTACTACCAGTACAAAATAGTCCGAAGCACAACTAGTGCTATACTAGTACTACTCTGCATCCAAAATCAAACCTCCAGTACACGTACGTCCGTGGTATTTAATGAAAGTGGGATAAAAAATCTGAGGTAGTAGAATGGGCAATTTGGAATTCTCCATCGCGATGGATGCATATTGAGTAATACAGGCCCTGGGTCTGAGAAGTTTGATGGTACACCACCATGGAATGCTTTTCCTTCTGCATGATGCCAAGCATCACCCTGGGAGTGAAGGAATTGCGCATTGCACCCTCCCAAAACCCAGCCTCGGGTGATGGGTGATAGACGATGAATTGCACAATGTACAAGGGTGATGAGCACCCGTCTAGCCTGACGCACACGATGGATACGATGATGTATCCCCACTCGAGCATGTCAAATAGCACAGCAAACACCATACCATCATCTCCAGATCTGATGTTATCTAGTCTGATTGAGCGCGGTGCCGACAGCGGCTGAGAGATGAACCTGGGATTTCTAAAGTAAGTAAGAATCGTCGGACTAAATTGCAGCATGCTAAATATACATATAAGAAGTTCTCAGGCGCCTGAGATCTAGGCACTCCCAAGAAAAAATACAGAGCCATGTTTCAAAGGAAATGCTAGATCATTTCCAGCGTTTGATCTAAACAAACTTGAACCGTGATGGCTCGTGATTGATGAGCTCGTTGGGGAACCCCAAGAGGAACGTATGATGAGCACATAAGTAAGTTTCCCTCAGTTATGAAACCAAGGTTATCGAACCAGTAGGAGCAGGGAAACACCCCTAAGGTGTTGCTAGCTGAGCCTTGGCAGGGCGCACTACTGGTGCTACTAGCAACGTGGAGACCTGCACAACACAACCACAGAACTCTATCCCCAACTTGCGATGATGTTGTCAATCTCACCGGTTTTACGGAAAACAAAGGATTAAACGTATCGAATGGAAGGAAGTAATAGTTTACATAAAGTAAACACAAAGCAGTAAACAGTTTGATTGTAGATTGAATGTAAAAGAAAGGACCAGGGTCCATA
Organism: Avena eriantha; assembly: GCA_910589775.1. Lineage (NCBI taxonomy): Eukaryota > Viridiplantae > Streptophyta > Magnoliopsida > Poales > Poaceae > Avena > Avena eriantha. Next base: position 711,107 of record OU342746.1, read on the forward strand.
GTTCACTAGAGGTGGCTCTCCTTAAGATAGATAACATGTTGGGTGAACAAATTACAGCGGACAATTGACAAACATCGAGAAAGCATACAAGCATATACCAATCATCTTGACTCCTTTGAGACTTGATTGGGCATTACAACATTATACATAGACCGTCATCCAACTGCATCTATGAATAATAATCCACCTTCAGGTTATCATCCGAACCCCCTCCAGTATTAAGTTGCAAGCAACAGATTATTGCATTATGAATTGCGTGTAAAGTAAACAATATGATTGTTCTATGAAAAAAGGATTGTTGTTTTCTCCCTAGTAGCAACATCACATCTAGTGCCTTAGAGATTTCTGTCACTTCCCAAAATTACCAGAGGCATGAACCCACTATCGAGCATAAATACTAACTCTTGGAGTTGCTAGCATCTACTTGGCCAAGATAAGCTACTAACAACAGAAAGCATGCAAGATCACAAATAACAAAGACATGATAGAATCAATAATCAATCTGAAATAGCATCTCAATATCCATTGGATCCCCGCAAACACAACATGCATAATTACAAATAGATGATCTTGATCATGAACGGATCTCACAAAATCTAGACATGAAAGCACAAAGGAGGAGAACCAGCCATCCAGCTACTACATGGACCCGTAGTCCAGAGATGAACTACTCACGCATCACACCAGAGGCTTGCATGATGATGAAGAAGGCCTCCAGGGTGAAATCCCCTCTCCGGCAGGGTGTCGGGAAGAGCTTCAAACCCCTCCCGATCTAGGGATGGAGACGACGGCGGATATAGACTCTTTCGTAGATTTTTAATTGGGTTCTTAGGGTTTGTGTATCGGAGGGAATATATAGCAGAAGGAGAGGCCGAGGGGGTGCCTCGGGCGGCCAGACCACCCCCTGGCTCTGGTCAAGCCTGGTTGCGCGGCCAGGTGGTGTGGCCAGGCCCCAGGCCCTCTCCGTCTCGTATTCTGGCTCTATGTGTCCCTCGGTAAAATATTGACTTTGGCTTTTGTCCCGTCCAATTCTGAGAATATTCATTTTCTGACTTTCCTGAAACCAAAAACAGCAGAAAACAGGCAGCTGGCACTATGGCTCTTATTAACAGGTTAGGCCAAGAAACCATATGAAAAGTACTCCAAAGTTTGAACAAAACACAAGAAAGTAGATAAAACCAAGCATGGAACATCAAAAATTATAGATACATTTGCAATGTATCAAACGGCAGATCATCATCAGAATCATGATGGTCATAGTTGCCATCTCCCACATTGTGGATGCAAAATGAGTAATCCAGTGTGAACCTATCATGTTTGTTAATCAGGAAATTATGGTAATCTTCAGTAATCCTGACAGAGGCCGGCTACACGCTGCTCTTCGGGTCAAAAAATAGGCTATCTTCGGTGAACTACTCCAGGTCCTCTCCAATCATTGAAGGTTTATAAAAGTGCAACTCCACCACGTACCGCGGAAACAAGCATGCCGCTGACCTAATGCACTGGATGAATGTGGTGAGGCTATAGTCGAGCATGTCAAATCGCACGGCGAACAATGTACCATCGTCCCCGGATACCATGGTCTCTACTCCCCATGAGCCAGGTGCCAGCAAAGGCTAAGAGATGTACCTGTGTTCCTCGCCGTAGTGGAAACTCTGCACTTCAATTGAGTGGGATTTTTCGAGGTCAGTGAGGAGCGCTATGGGCGGGGCGGCGAACTTGCAGTCAATCTCAATGCAATTGCACTGGCCATGCGGGAACGCCATCTTGTGGTCGAGGATGTCGTGGAATTGCACCAATGTCTAGAGCCATAGTCTAGAGAAACAATCGAGAAGATTCTACAATGATGGATAAGTATGTTTTTCCGTTTTTCTACATATATAGCTTATCTTATCTTATCTGACCACTGTATTGATAGTCTTATCTTATCTTATCTTATCTTAGCTTATCTTATCTTATCTGACCACGAATAACTTTGAATATTCACCGTTGGATCAAGACTCGTGAATCCTAACATTTCTAGCCATTGGATCTTCTTTTCCTTTCTAGCATCTCGAAGATTTTATTGATAGTCTTCATCACAATGAATGGTATGCACAAAACTCAAAACACACTTCTCTATCATTCTAGAATCTTCTCCTTTGTTTCTCTAGACCATGTTACCAGAATTTTCAAGTTTTAGATAGCTAATAATCGTTGACTTCTAAATGATATATAAAGTACAAGAACCAAATATACACCCATACTTTATATATGTTGATCAAATTTATAGTTTTCTATGCTTTACCTATTAAAATTTTATATAATGATGATATGTCAAACGTCTATTATCTGAGTCTCACGTGTTGATCAAAAGGGATGTGCCACATACGTATATACTGTATGAAATGTGATTTAACAAACGTTAAGTTGTTATTAACCAATATTATTGTTAGAGAAAAAATGCATACATTAAGTCTATTATTAAAACTATCTACCCATATTGAGAATATATCCTACCGTGCTATGAAATTTTGGGGGTGGTGACATGATGGTTCTAGAACATGTTGGAGTTTGCTCTAGGTACTATTCAAGACGAATCCAGCTGCTCTGAACCATTGGATCAAACAACCCAACGGTCAGGATTGGTGCTATGGATCCAATTCAAAACTGCTCCATTATAGTAGTAGAGAGAATACAGCCTACTATGCTATGAAATTTTGGGGGTGGTGATATGATGGTTCTAGAACATGGTGGAGTTTTCTCTAGGTACTATTCAAAACGAATACAGGTGCTCTAAACCATTGGATCTAACAGCCTAATGTTCAGGATTGGTGCTAAGGATCCAATTCAAAACTGCTCCATTATAATAGTAGAGATTGAGATATGATGTCGATATGGTAATCCTTTGAATAACATTCATTCCCGATGCTTGGAAAGGAAGAGAAAATTCCAAAGTTTGAATTCTACTAATTTTTGCCGCCAATGCCTAGTTCCTTCCTATGTACACCAACGCACACGCCGGAGACACGGGTGAGCCGACGTACCAAGACACACGTGCACAGCGCTGTGGACGCGGGAGTGCTGAGATGGATGGTGAGACGGTGACTAAGAGTGGAAAAAAATAAATTTGTTTTGTTTTGAGTGCACATATGTCCTGAAATTTACTAGAGTGTGTACGATGTAAAGGTTATAGTACCTCATGTCAGGAACCCATCATAATTCTGCTCTGACATCGCACCGCCTTCAAGTTCCCTGTCACGCTGCCCCCAACCCTGCCTCCCTTTTATTCTCCGAGCTCCTCTTGCTCTTCAGTTTTTTCCCTCATCTCACTAGTACCTCCATCCCAAAGCTTAAGGCTTTCTTTTGATAAGTCAAGCTACGGAAAGTTTGACCAAACTTCTAAAAAAATCAAGAACTACTGTATGATATTAGTAGATACCATGTGAATATATGTTTCATGATGCTTCAAAGGGTATGTATTTCATACTGTAAATATTAATATATTTTTCTACAAACTTGGTCAAACTTTGCATAGTTTGACTTTTCAAAAAACAATTAGGCCTCGAGCCTTGGATGTAGGTACTACTAATGTTTAGTACTCTGTCCCAGAACTTAAGTCTTGATATATAGACATCGTGGGTGTTGGGGGATACCCCGGGTAGGGTCACGCCGGGGTATAAAGGCCGAGTTAGCCGAGGTACGGCAAGGTCAAAGCAAGTGCAGGCCGAATCATGGAGTAACCCGGACCAAGGGATGTCCACCTAACTGGGTCTCAACCGACTTATGCAATATGTCGGTAAGATGTATCTAGCTTATATGCAGGAACCGGTGTGGCCGGATCAACTAGGTACGATCCGGGTTATATCAAGCTTGTAAGAGAAGGAAGGTATCTCGCTGGTCAAAGGGTGACCACTGTGTGCAGAGCGTGAGCGAAGAAAACAGAGGCCAGGACCACCGAGGCCTGGCCGACAAAGGTGACGGTGCCTATGTCGGATGACGTGGGCGCCGTAGAGGCTCACGTAGCCTCTGCATGGATGACGCTGGGCAAAAGTGACCCGGTCGGCTTACTATTTTGGGAGGAGGCATATTCCAAGGAATATGCCTCCACGTATGCCCTAATTGGAGACCTGGCTACCCCTATATAAGGAGGGCTAGGGCCTCAGTAGAAAGGGTTGATCTCTAGTGGGTGATGGTTTACTAGTGTGTTCCTGAGGGCTAGCTAGTGGTGAGAGTAAGAGAGTTCTTCTTCCTCCTCTCCCCAATACAGCTCAAGGAGCACTTGTAAACTATGGAAGTGAATCGAATACAAACCAACTATGTGTGGAATCACCACACTATCCCTCCCTGGATTCCCCTAGTGCATTTAGTCCCCACCTTTAGCCTATCCATGGCATCTGCCGTGACACCACCACGACAGTTGGCGCCCACCGTGGGGCTAGCGGGGCTAGCAGGGCAAAGATCCAGACGGGAAACTTCATCGGCATCGGCGAACGCATTGTCTCCGGGCTCGTTTAGTGCTTTGGAGCGCTGGATTTCGTTAGCGACAACGCTGGCTGCTTCGGCAAGCGCCCTCTTCCGCGCAACGGCCTCTTCGTCAAGCTATGTTGCTATCGATGTGTCATGCGTTCATCCACGGCACGTCGTCGAAGGAGGCGAGCCACCCCTTAGTGCAGCACACGGGGCACGTATCACTCGCTCTCCGGACCACGCTGAGGTGATGATGACCGCGCCTGGCGCTGGCGCAAGCAAAGATCCAGCACCAGATCCGGAGGTAACGCCCAAGGCACCGAGGAAAAGTAGAGGTCCTCCTCTAGAGAGGCCAGAGAATGTGCTGCAGCAGACGATGGATAACCTGGCGAACCTAGTAGCAGCAACAGTAGATCCGGCTCAGGCATAGGCCGAACTAGAGGAGACTAGGCAAAAAATACTAGAGGGTGCAAAAAAGATAGACGCGGTTCAGCAGTCGTTGAACATGACACTACGTGAGTACGCAAAGGCAAATAAGGTAGATGCTATAAAAGTGAAGGGGAGAAACCTCATGAGTGAAATGAACAAAGGGGGTGATACTAGGATTGAGGAATCAATTCCGAGCTATACAAAAGGAGTGTGACTAATGTCCTCCAGCGATGTGTTGACCCGGAGGAAGGACTAGACATCCTCCGAGATATACATCAAGGGGAATGTGGGCATCATGCCTCGTCCAAAGCCTTGGTAGCAACAGCTTTCCGTCATGGGTTTTACTGGCCAAGTGCCTTGGAACAAGTAGAAGATCTGGTAAGAAAATACAAAGGTTGTTAGAGGTATGCTACCAAGACACATATGCCAATGTCGGAGCTCAAGACCATACCAATTACCTAGCCATTTTCCGTATGGTGTTTGGATATGGTTGGCCCCTTCAAACCAGCAAGAGGGAACATGACCCACATCTTGGTCATGGTTGACAAATTTACAAAATGGATTGAGGTGAAGCCAATAAGAAAATGTGATGGAGATACCGCCGTGATATTCTTCAAAGATATCATCTTGAGATACGGTTATCCTCACAGTATCATAACGGATAATGGCACAAATTTTGCTGAAGGAGCATTTGCACGTTCCTGCCGATATAAGAAGATTCAACTAGACGTAGCCTCGGTAGCTCACCCCGCATCGAACGGACAAGTGGAAAGATCCAACGGATTGGTATTATCCAAGATAAAACCCCGGCTCATTGAGCCGCTGCAAAGATCAGCGGGGTGCTGGATAGAAGAACTACCAGCGGTACTGTGGAGTTTAAGAACAACTCCAAATCGATCAACAGGCTATACGCCATTTTTTTCTAGTATATGGGGAAGATGATGTATTACCAGCCGACATAGAGCATGACTCGCCTAGGGTCACCCAATACACAGAAGTCGAAGTGCAAGAAGCCCGGAAAAATGATGTTGATCTGCTGGAAGAAGCGAGAGAATTGGCATTGTCCAGATCCGTCATATATCAGCAAAATCTCTGACGCTATCATAGTCGGAAAGTAAACCCCCGAGTTTTCTGGGAATGTGATCTGGTACTCCGGTTGGTACAACGTACTGCTGGCATGCACAAGTTATCCCCCCCATGGGAAGGTCCATTCATTGTGAGCAAAGCATTGCACAATGATTCTTATTATCTTATGGATGCAAAACCACAGGAGAAGAACAAGGCGGACAGGTCCGGCAAGGAATCTAAGCATCCATGGAATGTAGCTCTACTTCGTCCTTTCTACATTTAATAAAGAAGTGTATGCATCTGAGTTTCTTATATGTCGGTATGTATGCCGACAATGAGCTTATCAATGAAATGTTGGCAGCTAGAGCAGTAACTCAGGGATTGCCTTAATGATACTTGTTATTTGCTTTCTGTATTCATTATTTATGCGTCAGCTGGCGTAAGTTGCTTCTGCCTAAGCCGGATTAGTAGTGTGTGAGCACCAAAAACCCTACTCTTTGACTTGCTGATGTCCAACAAGATTTGGCTTCATGGCAAGCAAGAGAACAAGTTTGGAATTGCGTAGAAATGACTAAGGAAAGGAACTTAATCGAGCCGACGTTTTTTATTCCGACTAACCTCATGTTTACTTTATATTTACTATGCTGAATTATTTTGAGCCAATCTTAAAGGTTCCAAGTATTGTTAAGTCAATTTTTGAAACTCGGACTCGTAAGTCATAAAACCAAACCATGGTAGAGACGAGCCAAGCCAAGATATTGGAGAAACAAGAAAATGAAACTCTGGGACTACGCCCAAGTTAATCCGGCACAAACAACTTAGTAGCAAAATATAACTTGTGTGCTTAATACAATTGCACCCGGCATACCGGGGATCTGATAAACTTTAAAGTGTTTTCGCTCAAGGAGCAACAGGGGGAGGTAATTCGGCGCCAGCGGATGCAGCTCCAACTTCAGCTTCAGCGTCATCTTCATCTTCCTCGACGTCCGAAGCTTCGTCCACTTCGTCCTCACCCGAATCATCTTTGGCATTTTCGTCGTCGGCGGCGCCAAGGAAGCTTGGACCCTCATTTCATTGATGAATGGGGGCATATTCAATGAGGCTATGGGCGCAAGCCTTGCGCTGAGCTATCCACTCCGAGTCATTGGACCACCTGAATCCGGTGCGCATGCGTGCAAGGAGATTGCGGTCGATCTTCTCATACCACGTAAGCACGTAGTGGAGAGCAATTTCAGCCCCGGCGCGTCCAGAAGATTCCCTCCAAAGTTCAAGATGTGTCTCGCAGTCCATTAACATGGCGACGAGAGCTGCGGTCCCTTCCGGAGTATCTTCATCAGGATAAAAGGCATTGAAGATCTGGATTGCCACATCAAGAATGTCCTTGCCATAATTCTTGACAATTTTGACGCGAGAACATAAGCTGACCAGTAGGTCCTCCATGTCATCAGGAATTTCTCTAGGGCCAGGAGCAATTGGGGTACGCCTCTGCTGGCGGAACTTGGCAATAGCAGTGGTTGCAATGGCATTTCCCTCCGGAAATTTGTCTGAAAACAAGACAAGGGAAGCAAGTAAGGAAAAGACAAGTGAAGCAACCCGGAGAGATTCATGCCGGCGGAAGGAAAAGAACTTACGAGAAATGTGGCTGTGGATCCGGGTCAGCTCATTGGTACAGTCATCACGCCCTTTCCGAAGTTGCGCGGTTTCAGTATTCGCCGACTCATACTTGACGTCGGCCTCCCTAAGAAGTTCTTGGTCCTTGGCGATCTGGAGGTTGAGGCGCTCTCATTCTTCAGTAAAGTCTTGGCCGGCTTTCTCCAGCTCGGACTTGTGGTGCGCCTTGAGTTTCTTCATATCTGCCTTAAGCTTGGCAATTTCTTCGTCTTTGGCCTGGAGGAGGGCAAGCTTGTCGTCCTTCTTCTTGGGTTCAGCTTGGTGCTGCCCTACTTGTTCAAGAAAATGCATCATCATGTCAGGCACGGGCACACTATCTTCAAGAGAAGCTGAAATAGTTTGTTGACCCGGCAAAGCCGAGGTATGAATATTTGCTAAGCTAAGGAGAAAAGGAGATAGAGAGCATAGCAAGGTTGAACAAGAATAACTTACCCTTTATCTCGTCCAAGTTTTTCCTCATGAGGATATTCTCAGCCTCCACTCCAGCTGCGAAATCCGAATGACGGATTAGTTCGGCAGAAAAAGACGAAGAGAAATGGAAAAATGCAAGGGCAAAAACTTACCCCTTTTCTCGTGTTCTGCGAGAAGCGCACTATGTTTCGCGCGCAACAGCTTGTGAGTATCCAAGAGACGGTGAAACTCAGCGCTCCGGCGATTGGTGGTCACTTGAAAAAAGCACAAAAAGATAGTTTAGTCATGTGCATATTAGAAGTGTACAAAATCCGGGCCCAGTGGAACTTAACCCGGCTCTAGGTGTGTGCATATTCGAAGTGTACAAAATCCGGGCCAAGTGGAACTTAACCCGGCTCTAGGTGTGTGCATATTCAAAGTGTACAAGATCCGGGCCAAGTGGAACTTAACCCGGCTCTAGGTGTGTGCATATTCGAAGTGTACACAATCCAGGCCAAGTGGAACTTAACCTAGCTCTAGGTGTGTGCATATTCGAAGTATACAAAATACAGGCCAAGTGGAACTTAACCCGGCTCTAGGTGTGTGCATATTCGAAGTGTACAAGATCCGGGCCAAGTGGAACTTAACCCGGGTCTAGGTGTGTGCATATTCTATGTGTACGCAATCCAGGCCAAGTGGAACTTAACCCAGCTCTAAGTGTGTGCATATTCGAAGTGTACAAAATTCGGGCCATGTGGAACTTAACCCGGCTCTAGGTGTGTGCATATTCAAAGTGTACAAAATCCAGGCCAAGTGGAACTTAACCTGGCTCTAGGTGTGTGCATATTCGAAGTGTACACAATCCGGGCCAAGTGGAACTTAACCCGGCTCTAGGTGTGTGCATATTCGAAGTGTACAAAATCCGGGCCAAGTGGAACTTAACCCGGCTCTAGGTGTGTGCATATTCGAAGTGTACAAAATCTAGGCCAAGTGGAACTTAACCCGGCTCTAGGTGTGTGCATATTCGAAGTGTACAAGATCCAGGCCAAGTGGAACTTAACCCGGCTCTAGGTGTGTGCATATTCGAAGTTTACACAATCCGGGCCAAGTGGAACTTAACCCGGCTCTAGGTGTGTGCATATTCGAAGTTATTAAGGAGCTACGTTAATTCACTAAGGATCATCCGGCCGAGTAACAAGTTACTCCCCCGGAGGCTCGAGGACTAATGCTTATATCACTAATACCTACTAAATGCTAAGGAAAGGACGAAGTAACGTACCTCCATCATCCGACCTGCAAGGTTGATTGCCTTGGCAGCGGTATTCATTTGTGCAGCAAACGGCGGGACCAAACTTCTCCGGGAGATCGTCATTGTGGACGAACTCTGCCTTGTTCCAGTTGTTAACGAACTCGATCAGAGTCAGAGGATATCGTTCGCCGCTAAGCATGTGGGGTGCAACTAGACCCTTAGCATGGGCTTCCCTTCTCTCAACCTTGGCAATGGCGGGGCTGGTGTGCAAAACGAGTTGCACATCAGCTGGCTCGGCAGGGGCGTCCTTCGGCGGTGGAGTCTTTTTCGGAAGCATGGACGCAAGTGTACGCTGTCCAGCCTCGATTGACGCTACCCTGGTGGCGTCAGGAGCCTTTTTTCCCTTGGGTTGCTGCTGTGAGGTGGAAGTTGCTGCGGCGGATTTGCCCTTGGGAGCGGCCTTACTGCTTGGCTTGGTGCTGCTGATGCCTTCTCGCCGAGTCTTAGAAGACTTGGACAAGGCAGAGGGGCTTGGCGCTGGTGCTAGTGCCTTTGTTGTTGCTGCTGGTGCTGGAGCTAATGCTGGTACTGATTTCCATTTCAGCGAGGGTGCTGAAGGAACCTCGGTGGTGGTTGGTTGCGGCTGTGCCGAAGAAGGAGCAACTGCAGCCTCGGCAGAACCGCTTCCCCCAGTTCCGAGGTTGCCCTCCTCTTGACGAGGTGGGCTAGAACCCAGAGCAGCCTCTGAGCCCTCCTGAATGGGGCTCAACGGGCGTGAATCGTCGCCACGAGGGGGAGAAGGGCTATGTTGGAGCGGCGAGGCAATGCCGGATCCACTCTTAGGGACCTCCATCGCGGCCCTGCCGAATCAAATCATGAATGATGAGAAATTATAACAAAGGAAGAACAAGTGAATAGCAAAGGGAGAAGTGACTTACTCATCCGAGGTCAAAGGCTCCTTGGGCTTCTGAGCCCTCTGGGTTATGGCCTTGGTTGTAGGTTTGGTGGCAGCTTTGTCCGCGGACTTCTTTCGCCTTTTAGCTGGCTGAGAAGGTCCGAAGGAAGAAGCAGATGCGCCCCCACCCTCTTCTTCGGTGCGACCGGGACATGCTCACCCGTGTCAAAGGGAGGATCTTCATGGATCTGCCCACTGAGGTTAGCTGATGCCGGAAAAGCATAAGAAAGGGGGACAATGTCAAATGCCTCCATCACCTCAACGTTCGAATCATCTTCATCGTTGGGCCAATCTCTAATGGGAGAGAGTTTACCGGTGTGTCGCTTGGTCGCATCAGCCATCGGTAGGAACATCTCTTGATCTGGTTCTTCCTTGTCCGAGGCATCTCGATCAGGCGCCCATTTGAGAGAAGCCTCGGTGCCATCCTCAATGGTTTGCTGAAGAAACATCTAAGGGAAAGAAAAGGCAACAAGATTAAACCTACAACAAAAACCGATGTATGATTTAATTCGGAAAAGGTTTGGGGCACGAGACTTACCGCAGGGGGAAGCCTATCTCGGCAGAAGTGTTCGATTCCCCATGTCCACTCAGCAGAGAAGTCCTTGTGGGTGGTGAAGAGGGCCTTGACCCGACGGTAGATCTCGGTGTTGCTCAAGTCGAATGAGGAGGTTCGGTTGGGATCACGGCCCTAGCTCATGTGACCGAGTTTATGCGTGCGTTTCTGGAGGGGGAGATCCGGTTGTGGACAGATGTGATCATTGCGTCCTCATTGCGCAATCCAAGATCCTTCAGCTCTTGGAACCTTTTGTTGACTTGGTTTGCCAGGACAGTGGGCTTCTTGGGGATCTTTTCCCACAGATCTGGATTAGGAGGACCCGGAGCGTAGGGGCGCAGCCGGATCAGATCTTCGTCCGTGCCATTTCTGACATAGAAGAAGGTCCGGGCCCAGCCCTTTCAAGAGTCAAGCCCAGTGACTCGGGGGAAAATGGACTGTTTCCGTAGAGAGATGGAAGCTGCACCGAACTGTGTGAGCTGCTTGTCCTCCGGATTAAGATCAATGTTCGGAATCACGTTCCGGTGGAGGCCAAAGAACCGGATCTAGAGCTCCTTCGTGGGCCACAGTCCGGCGTAGCCCTCGATGGTGGAAGCGAAGGCGGAGAGAGGTGATGGCGTTAGCCGGGAGATGATGCGGCTGAAGCTCATACGTGTTGAGCCAGTCGTGGAAAAAATCACTAACAGGGAGACCGAACCCATGTTGGAAGTGGGAGAGGAATACCACATACTCACCCCGATTGGGTGAGGGGGCAAGCTCCGCAGTGGCGAGGCGGGCGACGACGCCCTCCGGGATACGCCTGGTGCGATATAGCCAGTCAAGATCGTCCTGGTAGACCCAGGACCCAGCCCAGGCGCCGCGGTCAGCATTCCCCGTGTCCTCCTCCATCTCCAGTTCCACAACGGCGAGCTCCTCCTCTGTCATCTCAAGGTCACTATCCTCACTGGCGCTAGCGGTGGTGGGGGCAGTGGCCTGGACTGGCGAGGACCCGTGGCGGAGGAGATGCCTGGAGGTGGCGGCGACGCAAGTGCGTGAGGAAACGGTGTGGCGGCTGCGCGCCTACGCAAGTACGGTGGCGTCGGTGCTATCACGGGAAGAAGAAGAAGAAGAGGCAGAGGGGCGCGAGAGTGGGGAAAAGACCCAAGGGGCGCGCCCCTCCCCTATTTAACCACGCCCTTGAGGGGTAGTGGAATCGCGTTGTGCGGATGGGCCACACGGTGCGGCCGTGTATGACCCGGATCAACCAATTAGCGACGAGCCACATGAAGGGTCACAGGGCACAGGAGATCCCACGACGTGACGTTATGATACAGTTAACGAGGAGGCAGGCACGATGTGACGTGTGCTACAGTAATTTCTGACAATAACTGCGGCGGTTACTGTCACAGGCCCTTAAAATGAGGCAAAGTAATGATTACCCTCCATGTGGGGAAGCGTCCGAGAGAAGGAAGAATAACTCGGATAAGTATGGGGTGACCTGGCCAGCGAGTGAAAACTCGAAATGTGCCAAGGGAAAGCAAACCCATGGAATCCGAACTATGAGATAACTCGGAAAAGGAGCAAGAGGCTCGGTAAAATTGAACCTGTTGTGGCCTTAGCGGCTAAGGCAGCTAAGACCGCATCAGCTTCGGGGACTAATGTTGGGGGGATACCCCCGGGTAGGGTCACGCCAGGGTATATGGGCCGAGTTAGCCGAGGTACGGCAAGGTCAAAGCAAGTGTTGGCCGAGTCACCTCAAGGCAGGCCGAATCACGGAGTAACCTGGACCAAGGGATGTCCACCTAACTGGGTCTCAACTGACTTATGCAGTATGTCGGTAAGATGTATCTAGCTTATATGTAGGAACCAGTGTGGCCGGATCAACTAGGTACGATCCGGGTTATATCAAGCTTGTAAGAGAAGGAAGGTATCTCGCTGGTCAAAGGGTGACCATTGTGTGTAGAGCGTGAGCGAAGCAGATAGAGGCCAGGACCACCGAGGCTTGGCCGACAAAGGTGACGGTGCCTATGTCGGATGACGCGGGCGCCGTAGAGGTTCACGTAGCCTCTGCATGGATGATGCTGGGCAAAAGCGACCCAGTCGTCTTACTATTTTGGGAGGAGGCATATTCCTTGGAATATGCCTCCGCGTATGCTACGGAGAAATCTACCGCACTTACTTGTAGTTCAAATTTTACCTAATTTCTTTAAATCGACATAAAGTTATTTAAGTGGGCATGGTTTGCTAGGGAATCTTGAAATGTGCTAAGACTAGGGAATTGTAAGAAAACATGGTCCCTACTTTTTCTGAAAACCAGGTGGTGGTACTTTTTTGACTAAGGTATGTCCCGAGGGAGAGACATTCTTCAATTAATTAACACGGTAAGTGGATGTGCACATGTTACACTAAGGACCTCAAAAAATGTAAAATACATCCAAGTCCATACATTTAACACAAATAACACTAAAATCAAATGCTTGAAAATTTTGGTAACATGGTTTATAGAAACAAGGGGGAGATTCTAGAATGATGGAGAAGTGTGTTTTGAGGTTTGTGCATAGCATTTCATTATGATGAAGACTATCAATAGAATCTTATGGATACTAGAATGGAAAAGAAGATCCAACGGCTGGAAATGTTGGGATTTGTGGGTCTTGATCCAACAATTAATATTCAAAGGTTTTCATACACCGTATAGTGTTTAGACAGTGGTAATGGTAAGACTAGTACTTTCTTAACAAAAGAAAACATCGCGCTTCTCACTTTTCGCAGATCTTGTTGAAGAAGATGCATGAATCTACCAGATGCAGGTACTGTATCATAAACTATATATGATGTTAATATGGTCATGACCTTGGTTGTTTGGGTCAAAACTAGGAATGTTCATACACCGTAGGCCAATACACATTGTGAAGCAGCGAGAGCATTTTTTTGTAGTCAAAGGTGTCAAAACACATGTTTCTCATTTTTTTCTTAGCACTATATAGTGTACGAATAACTTTGAATATTGACCGTTGGATCAAGACGCGAATCCCAACTATTCATTCCATCATCTAGAAGATACTATTGATAGTCTTTGTTATCTTATCTTACCAATATATAATGTACGAATTAATTTGAGTATTCACCATTCGATCAAGACTCGTGAATCCCAACACTTCTATCCGTGGGATCTTCTTTTTTCCATTCTACCGGGTGGTGGTACCTTTTTTGACTAATAAGGTATATGTCCTGAGGGAGCAAGATTCTTCAATTAATTAACACGGTAAGTGGATGTGTATATGTTACACCAAGGACCTCAAAAAAATGAAAAATACATCCAAGTTCATACATTTAGCACAAAAGACCTTAAAATCAAATACTTGAAAATTTTGGTAACATGGTCTATAGAAACGAGGGGGAGATTCAAGAATGTTGGAGAAGTATGTTTTGAGGTTTATGCATAGAGCATTTCATTGTGATGAAGACTATCAATAGAATCTTCTAGATGTTAGAATGGAAAAGAAGATCCCACAGCTGGAATTGTTGGGATTCATGAGTCTTGATCCAAAACTTAATATTCAAAGTTTTTCATACACCATATAGTGTTAAGATAGTGGTAATGGTAAGATTAGTACTTTCTTAACAAAAGAAAATAGCACACTCCTCACTTTCAGCGGATCTTGTTGAAGAAGATGCACGAATCTACCAGATGTGGGAACTATATCATAAACTATACTAGTAAGTTGCACGTGCCTTGCATGTGAGACTCAGATAGTAGACGTATGACATATCGTCATCACTATATAAAATTATAATCAGTAAAGCATGATAAATTATAAATTTGATCAACATCTATAAAGTATGGGTGTATATTGGTTCCTTGTACTTTGTATCATCATGTAGAAGTCAAAGATTATTAGCTACCTAACACATGAAATTTTTGATAAAATGGTCTAGAGAAACAAGGGAGAAGATACTAGTATGATGGATAAGTGTGTTTTGAGGTTTGTGCATAGAATTCATTATGTCGAAGACTATCAACAGAATCTTCCAGATGCTAGAATGGAAAAGAAGATCCAATGGCTAGAAATGCTAGGATTCGCGAGTCTTGATCCAACTGTCAACATTCAAAGTTATTCGTACACTATATAGTGGTAAGATAAGATAAGATAAGACCATGTAGAAGTCAACGATTTTTAGCTACAACAGAGAAGATTCTAGTATGATGGAGAAGTGTGTTTTAAGGTTTGTGCATTGCATTCATTATCCTAAAGACTATCAATAGAATCTTCTAGATGCTAGAATGGAAAAGAAGCTACCATGGCTAGAAATAATGTTGGAATTCACAAGACTTTATCCAACGGTCAATATTCAAAGTTATTCATACACTATATAGTGGTAAGATATCTCTACTACTATAATGGAGTAGTGTTGAATTGGATCCATTGAACCAATCCTGAATGTTGGGCTGTTAGATCCAATGGTTTAGAGAAGATGGATTCATGTTGAATAGTACCTAGAGCAAACTCCACCATGCATGCTCTAGAACCATCATGTCACCACCCCCAAAATTTCATAGCACAGTAGGTTGTATTCTCTCTACTACTATAGTGGAGTAGTTTTGAATTGGATCGATAGCACCAATCCTAACCATTGGACTATTAGAACCAATGGTTCAGAGCAACTAGATTCATGTTGAATAGTACGTACCTAGAGCAAACTCCACCATGTTCTAGAACCATCATGTCTCCACCCCCAAAATGCATAAATTAGGTCTATTAATAATAACTATCTACACATATTGAGAATACAACCTATTGTGCTATCAATTTGCTTTCAGCCATCAACTCAATCATCTACGTAGGGCCCACAGATTGGGGAGGTCATGGTCACCTTGGACGCACCACAAAATAATGACTAGGCCATCGAGTGCGGGAAGCAGAGTCAGCGTTCCATCCAATCGCTTACCCTAGTCATCATCGATATTTGCCACACGCATCGACTTCATCAGCGACATTGATTGTCCCATCGCTCCAGTAATCTTCCACATTAATCTCGGATCATCTCCTTCCTATTTATGCTCTCCCCTTCCCCACACCAATCCATCTCTAATCTCCTGCTTCCAGCAAGCATCTTCATCCTCGTTTGTCATCCATGAGGGGAAAGGTGGGAATGGATTTGTGAAATTGGTCAACGCATCCAATCCACTTAGCTACTCGATTTGCCTAAGAGGTTGCCGCGTTGGCGCTCGCGTCATGAACAGATGACCGACATGAGGGTCCCGACCGTCTACTTCACGGGGCAGTTTAACGGAATGTTTGAATTTGGCAGGGGTGAGATGAATTTTCCTTGAAATGGCCCCTCTCAGTAGTTGGCGGCCCAACTTTTCGAAACGCGGCAATTTCAGGAAACTTAGGTACTGCCATGCGCTGGCCTGCGAACTTTGGTACCGAAGACGAACAGGCCCCTCAAGCGGAGGCCGACAATGTTGGGGACCTAGCGGGGCAGATGAAGGGCGGCCGACGATGAAAGCCTCGCTAGGGAGCCAAGAGAGTGCGGTGGCTCTTCTCGTGGAGCAGAGGCGGGTGGAGAGCAAGGGGCAGGTCGGGAGGAAGGCGAGGCTCGCGTGCGGGACGCGATCTCGACTCGTCGAGGTGGGGCTAGGCTATGCGGCTAGGATCGCGCGCGGGTTGTTTGCTAGCGGGGCAAGTGGGTCTCAACTGTAGGTGGGATTAGCGAGAGGAGAGAACGAGAGTAAGGGCCAAGAGGAGGAGGTTGATGCGGGAAGGAGAAGCGAGCGGGCCCGCAGAGTGGGTCAGGGTACATGCGTCTTGCGAGGTGGTGGACATAGTAGCGAGGGCAGCACATGCTGGGATGGTTGGCGGTGGGTTTGGAGCAAGGGGAATCTAGGGTTAGGGTTTGGGGCTACCAGGGATTAGGGTAGGGTTTTATCGGGGTGGTAGGTGGCTGCGGGCTAGGCTTTTGGGCCTGGCCTGTAGCTGGCTCCCCTGATACAAAACATTTTATTTTGTTTGCTCATTTATTTTTATACAAAAGACGGTTGCAGATAGTTTTTAGACAAATAAAATAATCTAGGTAGACCCGGGGTTTTAATTTGAAACAAAGACGGGATATTTAGAAAACAAAGATAGGATTTTAGAAATTAGTTTTAGGCGAACAGATGCATGATGATGATGCTCAAATGCAATGTGGCATGATGACATGAGCATGCTATCACGATGATGCACAAGGGCAAAACACAGCGATTTTCTAGTAGTGATTTTACCGGGGTGCTACATCGATGTAATTTTCCCTTTTGTTAGGTCCTTGATGTAGAATGTACTCCCACCGACCGTGTAAAATGCTAACCTAAAAGTAAGTGGTGAAATTTCAACGAATTTAAGCATAGTTGTCAACGAGTATGAAAAATTCTTGGATTTCAAGGCGAACGACTAGAAGGTCAAGGCCATATCTCTACATCATACTTTATACTCATGATGCCATATCCAAGAATTTGCATGCCGACAAATTTGGCCATCTTTTGAGAAAAATCGAAGATATTAAAAAAAAATCAATTTCAATTTTCCATGTGACATGAATTTATTTTCTGAAAAGCAAGTAAAAAGAATTTATTTCCTTTTTTCTGTTAAAAAATAATGAGCGAGAAGAGACTATGAGCACAGAGGAGACAACGAGAGAGCTGCGAAGACGAGGATTCGAAGGCGGTGAGATGTCAGACTAAAGCTGGGATGTGTTCCTGACATGAGGTATAGGGTACAATGAGTAGAGTAAATTTCAGGACCACAATATGTACGCACGCAAAACAAAATGTGTTTTCTCTCTCCTTCACTCCCTCATCACAACCCCCACACCCCGGCCGGCTGATCTCTCCCTCGTCCACAGCGTGGCGCTGTACACGTGCATCGACCGATGACCTACCTTTTGTCGGCGGCTCTGTGTCGTTGTCTAGCGTGTTTTTCAGCTACTTTGGCGGGAACCATTTTGGTCCTTACAATAGAGTAGCAATTCAAACTTTCCCGGTTTTGAAATTTTCACTTCCTTCACAAACATCCGGGGGAAGGATATTCAATATACCTCCATTTGCAGTACTACTAGTACTACAGGGTACAATGAGTAGTACCAAAAGAAACTTTTTTTGACGAGTAGTACCAAAAGAAACTTTATTCAACCATTAACATAATAGCACGAGTTTACATATATAGGACTCGCTGCTGAACTAGTACAGGTCCGACGCCTCCTAGCACCTAGTCCATGCCACCAACGGCAGCTCGTGACATCGGCACCAACGACAACTCCAACGACAAAGCCGGCTCCTCACTCATTGGCACCTTCGAATAAGGCGGCGGCACCTCCTGACTCATCGGCACCTCCGAATAAGGCAGTGGCACCTCCTGAGCCATCGACGGCACCTCCGGAGCCATCGACAGCTCTGGGAGAACACTGTGGATGAAGTTGCCATTTTTTGGAAACCGGTTCCAATAGTCGGAGGATGGCAGATCCTACTATCAAGGAAGAAGTAGTTCTGTCTACAAGCGGGTGAGCTACCCTTCTCTTTGCTATTTGCACTAATTATAACTGCTAGCTGGCTACTGAACCTCAAATTGTTTGTTAGCCCAACGCTGACAAACATATTTTGTCCATAGTTTTCTGTTAAGTGGGATCTCCGCGGACCCCCCCCCCCCCCCTTACCTGGTTACGGTAGTCCTCTATAGGTACGACTCTAAGGGCAAGTGGTATGGGCACAATTGTATCACGATGGAAGAAGCGTCTGCGCATATCTGCACTATATCTAGTATGGTTGCTGCTCTGCGTAATCATGATGAATTATGGCCGAAGCAGACTGCAAAGTTCAGCTTCATGGATGAATGTGGCATCATGGTTCCTCAAACGTGTGACAGTCAGCTAATTGGGTTGATGAAAAGGTATGCTTCGGCTGCCATGTTTGAGCTGAATTGTGATGTACTGGATGTGGAAGCTGCTGCAACTGGGAGTCGCCCTTCTATTCTTGGACAGGGTGGTCGCTGGAACCCAATGAGCTCCTGGTAAGCAAAAGTCTCTTGGGGTTCGCATGTTTGTGCTGAATTCTAATTTTTGTTTTATTTACTCTGTAGATATTGGGCAGTTATGCAGCAGTCCTGTTTCTTTGATAGGAAGCTCCGCAAGGTTAGAAACATGACTGCCGGGTTAGTCATTTTGTTGCCCGAAGAAATTAAAAACGAGTGGAAAGATGATGCCAGACATGATTCTGGTTCCCATTGTCCCGTCGATGCAGAGTACGTGAAGCTAAGAAAATTGGCACCGAGGAAGAGGAAGAAGGCAGGAAATGAAGAAGCCAGTGGACGTGAAGGCTTGGCACCAAGGCTGCGGAAGAAGGCTGCTGGCAATGAAGATGCATAGTAATGTGTTGAACTTGAACCTATATATGTCATTCGGTTAAATTCTGGAGCTCTATGTGGTATTTTGCTAGGCGAAACAATCCAGCCACGTTCTCTGAGTAAAATGTACCGCGACTTAGGGTTTGGAAACGCCCGAGTCAGTAGTTGAATCCGAAATTGTGATTGTGCCACTTCTATCTGAAAACACGCAGCACGGGTTCCACGATTGCTGAGGGGCAGGAGGTCTCCAAATATGACGGAATGTAAGTGGCACAGAAATAAATTATTTAAGATGTTTCACTCCACAAAGCAACAACTTATTTCAGCTGCTGCACACATCGACATGGCAACATAAATAACAATGGCAATCGATAATGCCTAGATGAGGAGGAAATCGGTACCACTTTCTGGCCTAATCTTGAGCCCGTCTATCTCACCGCCTCTCTGCTCCTGCATCCCCTGCATCTGGCGAAGCTCCCGAATCTCCAGTAACCGGGTGTACATGTGATGACCCACAAGTATAGGGGGTGTATCGCAGTATTTTCGATAAGTAAGAGTGTCGAACCCAACGAGGAGCAGAAGGTGCTGGCTAGTGGTATGGATCAGGAATTCTCTGCAATTACTTAGCAAACGTATGTTTAGGGGTTTTTCATATAGCAAGTAAACAAAGTACGAGTAAATAAAATACAGTAGAAATAAATGCAGCAAGTGGCCCAATCCTTTATGCAGCAAAGGACAAGCCGGTTGTATTACTTAAGATGACCAAACGTTCTCGAGGACACATGGGAAGACAGTCAAGTGCTTTCGCTTCATATAGTTGATTAATCTTCTTTAGCTTGCTAAGTGTTGTGTGGGTGAACCTGTGCTAATGTACCACCCCATCCAAGACTAATACATACTTGTGATTATACCCCTTGCAAACATCCATAAGTACAAGAAAGTAATTAAGGTAGAAACCTAACCACAGCTTTAAACTCTAAGACCCTTACGTCCCTTGTGCAATGGTTTCCTAACGGGGGTTCAGGTTTCTGTCACTCCGGCAACCCTACGATTAGTAGCCAAATACACAATGCATTCCCCTAGGCCCATATAGGTGAAGTGTTATGTAGTCGACGTTCACATGACACCACTAGAAGAAGTACACCACAACTTAAATAACAATCTATTGAATATTTCTCAACGCAACTCCACTACTAACAACAAGACTTCTCCCATGTCCCCAAGAACAAAACGAACTACTCACAAGACATCATATGGATCATGATCAGAGATGGAATAATGATGTATAACAATCTGAAGATAAACAATAATTCAATGGTTCACTCAATAGCATCAACTACAAAGAGTAATCAACACTGGGAAAGTTTCCCCTATGAACTATGCAAGATTCAACGCAATTGTTACAGCAATATGGAGATGGTGATGAGGGTGTTGATGGTGATGATGGTGGTGATGATGATGATGATGATCCCGATGAAGTCCAGCTTGATGGTGGTGTTGATGGCGACGATCTCCCCTCTCTGGGAAGGAATTCCCCCGACAGAAATCTGTCTACCGGAGAGATCTTTCTCTCTCGGTGTTTTCTGCCTCATAGAGGCGGCGGAATCTTTCTGTGGTCGCACCCTCGAGTCTTAGGGTTTCTGGAGGATGATATACACCAGAGGGGAGAGGCTGGAGTGGGCTAGGGTGGCCACACCATCTCCAGGCACGGCCTAGGGTTGCCCGTGCCATGGGGTGGTGTGGGCCCCCTGTGGCCCATCTCCACTCCGTCTTCTGGCATCCTTAGTCTTCTGGAAAAATAGGATTTCCATATATTTTCCCGGAATTTCTGATCTTCGCGAATTTTGCCTCCAAACAGCACATTTTCCATCAGAATCCTGACTGCAGCGGTCCGTGCTCCAAAAGTCATCAACCATGCAAAAATAGATGAAATAACATAAGTATCACCTCTCAATATGAAATATAGCAATGAATAATAGTGAATTAAGACATAGAATAGTGATGCAAAATGGACGTATCAACTCCCCCAGGCTTAGACTTCGCTTGTCCCAAGTGAAACTGAGCTCAATAAACATGGCCTTAGGTTTATGGAGTGAAGAGTCGATAAAAGAATATGGACAAGAAGCATCACATTCATCAAATACATAGATCATAATAGAAGACAACTCACTATAATATAACTCAACTTGTAATAAGAAAGGAAACACAATAAAGATACATAAAGTGAATCATAATTGGTAATGGCAAACTTAGCTCTTGGTCGAAGAATAGTTGATAATTTGCTGGAGTTCACAAATAGCTGGTTTTTCAATGATAGCTTTTAAAGTAGTAAACATCAAGATAAGAGAAATGCGCAAAACAAGGAACATAAAACATGATTGACTAAATCAACATATGAATGAATGAAACACAACAACTCAAAATACTTGTTGAGATAGAAGGGAGTAAGTTTACTGACTCAACTACAAAGTAAAAGAAAGGCCCTTCAAAGAGGGAAGCAGGGATTGCAAGTCTCATAAAGAGCTCCCAAAAATTATGATACTTACTAGCTTTCAACTCTCATTGCCCCTATCATAGGAATCTTTAGGTGATTAAGGTTAAAGTGACACAACTAAGAGGATATGCTTGACAAGTTATAAGTTGAAATCTCATGCCCCTTACTTATGAGTACCGATCCTCATGCTACTCAACTTCAGTCACGAGTAAGCTCTTGTCATTGTAAATACATGCGTATCATTGAGAACCGCCAACGGGGTACCCCTTGCACATGACACAGGAGCTATCCCATAATCAAAATGACAAGGCAAGCAAACAGTGAGCATCTCATCGATCTTTTTATTTGCTATTTGCATAGGTTTTTATTGAGGATGCTTCATAGAATGGTCACTATAGTTATGCTGCAAGTTTCCACCATGATTAGGCATGGCTTAGGCTAGCGGCCAAGGCATTTCTCTAACACACATATAAACTCCATGATCTTACAAGTTCCATTTTTATTTCACACCGTCGGGATCCATAAGCAAAAGAACATGATATCAACTAGGTGCAAAGTACCAAATGAAGTGTTGAAAGCGGTCCCCATGATACATGGTTCAGCTAACTTCAACTCATAAAGCGCAAGCATATACGCAACAAAGAAGGACCCAATGGTTCAAGTTTATTAAATGCAAGAAAGTAAAGTGTGCCATCAAGTTTGTGAGAGCTTTAATCACTAATTTTCACATAACAAGTTTAATTTGGGAGCTAGATAAAACAAGAATTTACTTGGAATAGCAATAATGCTACTAGGTAGGTATGGTGGACACAAAAGGCAAAGGTTTTGGTTTAAAGGAGGTGGATGCACGAGAAGAATACCCTCTCAGTACAGGTTTTTGGCTAACAAGGCTAGGTAGCAAGTATAAGAGTTGAAGGAAACAAACAAACATACAAGTGATAAAGACGAACATGTAATCTTCCTTGGAAGCACAAAAGATCTTAACTAGAGAATACTAAACTTATTAGCAAATCAAGAAAGAAAGATGATGAAATTATTTTTTTTAAAGGTACTTTTATCTTTTTCTTTCAACTCTCAAAAATAGTGTTGCTACTGACCAAGCCAGGTTTGCCAAAACCAACTAAATTAACTCAATGATCCCAAAGTGATACCAATACTAACAACAAGATCAATCATATAACCACGAATTGAAAACTAATATAAGCTATGCAAAAGAGTGGATGATAGAACTTCTCATTAATATTCCATAACGGAAACTCACACCAAGGGATACACATCTAACGAGAGAGGGGCCACTTCCATAATGCAAACCATCCTACATAATAATTCCTCTATTCATGATATGACTCTACTAATAAGGTAAAAAGATAGAAGATAGTGATATGATACCGCGGCACTCCCCCAAGCTTGGCACAAACCAAGGGGATGCCAAACCTGATGACGAATTACTCCTTTGGTGGTGGTGGTATCCTCTCATCTTCGTCCGCCTTCCAAGGTAAAGGCTTCGCATCAAAAAAGGACATCGTGGTTTCCAAAATCCTGAAACTTGCAGCAGCACTTATGAGTTTAAATCTAGCCTCATACTCACAGTTTTGATTTTGAACGTCATAGAACTGTGCTTGCAGTTCGTTGGTTGTTTGGCAGAGTGAGAGGACTTCGTCTTTGAGTTCAGCAGTTTCCTGTTGGTGCTCAGTGATGAGTTCGGAAAAAATCTTATGGATGATATCCACTTCGCGCTCCGCCATCTTCTTGTACCTAAAGACTTCTTGTTCCAATGCTTCCATCCTGTCCTCTAGACTTCCTTGACCTTTAGGGCCTTGAACCTCTTTAATCCAAACCTCCCCACCTTCGAGCAATAACTCCTTGGGATGAATCTTCAATTCTCTCATGTATGGGTTGATGATATCTTCCAAGGAATCTCCCTTAACTAATCCAGTGGAAGACATTGAGGCTACAAATCTGAGATTTTACCTGGCAGAAACATATCGAAACAAAAACATGACGAAAATACGATATACGAACCTCGGGGGATCCGAGGGGTTATATATTACGAAGTTTCATATCAAAAGGAAGGTACTGGGAGAAAACGAGTCGGAGGCGGAGTCCGGGGCAGACTCACCACCCGGTGGCGCGGCCAGGGGTGGGCCCACGCCACAGGGTGGTGTGAGCCACCCTGGCTCTGTTTCCGTCCCTTTTTCGCTTCGTAGCTTTCCTTATCGACTAAAAACTGCAAAAATATAGTTGGATTGTATATTCGCGGAACTTTTCTTAATAGAATTGTTACCTATTTGAAAACAGACTCTGCAGGTCTCTGAATTTGGTATCTAGTAGATTCTTCCGGAGTCATCTCTTGAATATCATCGATATCTTCATCTTCATATACTTCTTACTTGAGTTATAAAACCCTTCTCTTCCTTATTACACCATTATCTCCACTACCTGGAAAGTTCTTTCACACAAAACTTCACACAGTTCTCATTAGCAACATTAGTATATACGAAGTGATAAAACCTTTTGAGTCCAACTTCAACTGAAAACCATCAAACAAAAGCTACTGAAGCAACTCCTTCTGAAAACCCAAAAATAATTCAAAAAGGAAATCGAATAAAGATGCAAATGCAAGATTGGCAAAATCTGTCAAAACAGACCAGCAGGTAAAGATCAATTTTTTCAAAAATCTTCTGTTGCTCAAATCAAAAAGTGCAAAACTAACTAAAGTTAAATAACAACCTGGGGCAGAAGAACAAAAAATTACAGCTCAATTTGACATACAGAGATCTCTCACGAATTTTTACGGTGAAGCACAAAAATCTGTTTCGAGACAGCAACTTCCCCAAATATTACTTCTCTCTCATTAGAGGTTGATCTTGACACAAAAACCAAACAAAACGGATAAGGAGCAGTTATTACCAAAGTAATAACTTCCAAGACTCAAAGAAACAAAAACAAACTAAAAGCAAAAACAAATTGGGTTGTCTCCCATAAAGCTCTTTCTTTATAGCCATTAAGATGGGCATGATAATTTTGAAAAAGCTCTCATAGGGATATGGATTGAAGTGAAAGAGAGCATTAAGAAGCAAAAACACACACACATTTAAGTCTAACCCACTTCCTATGCAAGGGGATTTTGTAAACAAACAAGTTGTTGAAACTAGAGGCTTCTTGCATAAGAAGGCAAAACAAGTGCAACATAAAAACTTTCAGCATAAAACGAGGAAACATGATATTATTGAGATACATAACAACACTTTTCCCTCTCTCATAGTAGCTTTCAGTATCATGCATAAACTTAACAATATAGCTATCACAAGGACCATCATAGCAATGATCACTTATTCTAACAGAAAACACGGGAATACTAGCTCTCATAACACTACTTTGTGAAACAATAGTAGAGGTATCCTTACAAAGGATAGGGTGTCCCTGTATTTCATATTTAGTAACAAAGTCTTTCACATTTGCTATTATAGGTTCATCAACCATTTGTTTATAAGGTTCAATAGCTTTATTCATACTTTCATTAACCATACTAGCTATCATAGAATGTTCCTTCATCTTAACTGGGAAAGGAATTTTCTCAATATAAGGTTTAGGTAAAACATGATTAGCAGTATAAACTTTAGTATTTCTTGCAGGAACACTCTTAGCAACATCTTTATAAGGTTCATGATACTTATTCAACTTCTTTTTAGGCACTTCAATGTAGGAAGCAAAAGCCTTAAAATAAGAAGCAATAACTTGAGTGTCTAGACCATAAGCATTTCTAATATTTTGAAAGTCATCAGTTCCCATAAAAGATTCAATGCATTCATAATCATAATTTATACCTGACTTTCTACCTTTGTCATTCTCCCACGCTTTAGCATTGTCTTGAATACGGTCTAGAAGGTCCCATTTCGCTTCTTCTTCCATGCGAGTGAATGATCCAGCACAAGAAGCATCCAATAAATCTTTATCATGTAGAGGGAGCCTTGCATAAAAGTTATTGATAATAATATTGTTGGGGAGCTCATGAATGGGACATTTGAGCATTAGTAACTTCAATCTCCCCCAAGCTTGAGGTGTACTCTCTCCATCAAGGGGCCAAAAGTTGTATATTTGATTCCGATCTTTATGAATCTCACTAGGGGGATAAAACTTTGAATAAAAGAGAGGCACTATTTCCTCCCATTCTAGAACATAACCATTCTTTAGCAGCTTATACCATTCCTCAGCGCTTCCTTTCAGTGATAATGAGAATAACTTCTTCTTAACTTGATCTGTAGTAATACCTGCACACTTGAACAACCCGCATAATTCGTGTATAAAGAGTAAATGATCACCGGGATGGACAGTTCCATCCCCAACATAGTAGTTATCCATAACACGATCAATAATTCTTGTAGGTATTTTGAAAACAACATTCTCAGCAGGTGGTGGCTTGTCTACTACCTTAGCAATGGTAGTAGCATTACCAAATAAGAAACTCAGCGAATTATACATAACAAAAATAAATCAACTAACAGAAGTAAACAATACTCATAGTAGAAGTTTCCTTTACCAGTTCCACTCTCCAATAACGCTTCACTCCTCGGCAACAGCGCCAGAAAATAGTCTTGATGACCCACAAGTATAGGGGGTGTATTGCAGTAATTTCGATAAGTAAGAGTGTCGAACCCAACGAGGAGCAGAAGGTGCTGGATAGTGGTATGGATCAGGAATTCTCTGCAAATACTTAGCAAATGGATTTTTAGGGGTTTTTTATATAGCAAGTAAACAAAGTATGAGTAAATAAAAGAAAGTAGAAATAAATGCAGCAAGTGGTCCAATCCTTTATGCAGCAAAGGACAAGCCGGTTGTATTACTTAAGATGACCAAACGTTCTCGAGGACACATGGGAAGACTGTCAAGTGCTTTCGCTTCATATAGTTGATTAATCTTCTTTAGCTTGCTAAGTGTTGTGTGGGTGAACCTGTGCTAATGTACCGCCCCATCCAAGACTAATACATACTTGTGATTATACCTCTTGCAAACATCCGTAAGTACAAGAAAGTAATTAAGGTAGAAACCTAACCACAACTTTAAACTCTAAGACCCTTACGTCCCTTGTGCAATGGTTTCCTAATGGGGGTTAAGGTTTCTGTCACTCCGGCAACCCCTACGATTAGTAGCCAAATACACAATGCATTCCCCTAGGCCCATATAGGTGAAGTGTCATGTAGTTGACGTTCACATGACACCACTAGAAGAAGTACACCACAACTTAAATAACAATCTATTGAATCTTTCTCAACGCAACTCCACTACTAACAACAAGACTTCTCCCATGTCCTCAAGAACAAAACGAACTACTCACAAGACATCATATGGATCATGATCAGAGATGGAATAATGATGTATAACAATCTGAACATAAACAATAATTCAATGGTTCACTCAATAGCATCAACTACAAAGAGTAATCAACACCGGGAAAGTTTCCCCTATGAACTATGCAATATTCAACGCAATTGTTACAGCAATATGGAGATGGTGATGAGGGTTCTGATGGTGATGATGGTGGTGATGATGATGATGATGATGATCCCGATGAAGTCCAGCTTGATGGTGGTGTTGATGGCGACGATCTCTCCTCTACGGGAACGAATTCCCCCGGCAGAAATCTGTCTGCTGGAGAGATCTTTCTCTCTCGGTGTTTTCCGCCCCGCAGAGGCAGCAGAATCTTTCTGTGGTCGCTCCCTCGAGTCTTAGGGTTTCGGGAGGATGATATACGCTAGAGGGTAGAGGCTAGAGGGGGCCAGGGTGGCCACACCACCTCCTGGCGTGGCCTAGGCCTGCCCGCGCCATGGGGTGGTGTGGGCCCCCTGTGGACCATATCCACTCCGTCTTCTGGCATCCTTACTCTTCTGGGAAAATAGGATTTTCCGTATATTTTCCCGGATTTTCTGATCTTCGTGAATTTTGCCTCCAAACAGCACATTTTCCATCAGAATCCTGACTGCAGCGGTCCATGCTCCAAAAGTCATCAACCATGAAAAAATAGATGAAATAACATAAGTATCACCTCTCAATAGGAAATATATCAATGAATAATAGTGAATTAAGACATAGAATAGTGATGCAAAATGGACGTATCAACGTGCTTCCACTTTATAAATTGTGGTTGTGCCATTTGCATTCGGCCAAATCCACGTAGATTACGTTTAAAGAAACCACCAATGTCAGAATACACTAGTAGAAAAGGGGTCTTTGGTCCACGGTCACGTTCCCAATCCGGGACAGAGATCTAAATCGAGGCAGAAATTGATCTAAATCACAAATTGTTCAACAAATTAATCGAGATAGAGAACTAAATCGAGGCATTTCATTAATTCAACCACAAATTCTTCTAAACAAAGGTGCGATTTCACATCCTACATTAATTCAACCACTAGTCAACAATTTCACTTCCACTGCCGATGTCCTCCGAGCCGCCTGCTTCCTCGTCATTGTCGGACGGAACCTCCACGATTTCCATATTGTTCGTGAGACGGAGCACCTCTTTGCAGCGAGCGGCAGCGATGACGGTGTACTTGGTCCATCCAGGGACGGACCAGAA
Organism: Avena eriantha; assembly: GCA_910589775.1. Taxonomy (NCBI): domain Eukaryota; kingdom Viridiplantae; phylum Streptophyta; class Magnoliopsida; order Poales; family Poaceae; genus Avena; species Avena eriantha. Next base: position 739,299 of record OU342746.1, read on the forward strand.
CCTCTCCCGCCCTTCTCGGTTGCGGAGATTCTGGTGCACCACACGCCTGTAAATGATGCGGTTGCCAATCTTGGCCTTCTGCTCCTTCTTGAACAGCGCCGGCCAGTACGGGCTGGCCGCCGCGTACCGGGGCAACGCCCTCTTCCACGCGGGCATCTGGCAGTGGCGCGCTGTGATTTCGCTCTCCATCACAGCTCCACCAGGGATGAAGAGCGGAGCCACCGGCACCCCGCATAGGTGATGCGCCATCCGTGGGGCACCGGCGTGGCCGGCGGCACGAGGATGTCGAAGTGCGCGAACATCACCGCCTCGTAGAAGTTCAGCGAGGGCATCTCCATGGCGGCGTGGTGGAGATTGGAGAGGGAGTGAGGGGATGGACGACGAAGCGACGCGCTATGGGGCCTCCTATTTGTACAAGAGGACGACGAAGCGACGGGCGGAATATCCAAGGGGCATTGGTCAGACAAAAGGAAGTAATGCAGGGTTAAGACAGATTAACGGGCGACCAATTTTTGTCCTCCTAGGACTCCGGGGCCAATAGTTCAGACCTCTAGGTCAACAAGTACAACTATTACAACTTAAAAAGGCACGGAGCTCAAGCTAAATAGAACTAGTATCACACATCTCCTTGATCTTTCTAATCTTAGCCTGATGCGCATCTTCCTGCGAGAGCAAGGATCGAATCGTCTGCTCCTTCCTTTTAGCATCTTCCTTGCACAGCTTCAATTGTTTCACTGCATTTTCCCTCATGCACTTGTCAATACTCGTAGTTGTGAACTGCAGGACTTTGGCCTGGTGAAGATCCTTCCTTGCTTGAGTCAGTTCTTGCTCTGCTTTAGCCTTCAGGGCCAACACCGTGTCCCTGTCCTTCTCGACTTTGCTAACCTTGTCTTCCACCCACCTGAGATCTCGCTTATGCTTGGTCGTGTCAACTGGTTCCCATAGCTTCATCTCAACACTGTCAAGAAGTGAGCTGAATGCGGATTCTTTCAACTCAACACTCATTTCCCATAGTTTGTCCTGCGTTTTCTGCATCGATTTGGGCCACTCTAGATCTACCCATTTGACAATACCGCAACTTCCGCCTCGCATCATTGCACGATGTCCTTGACACCGTAGAAACCTCCTGCCTGTGTTTCGTCCTTCGAACGCTACAAATTTAGCGGGCACATATCCATGTTTACATACCAGAGGATTGTCTTCATCCACTAAACCGTGCTAGTCGACGTCATACATCGTCTAGTTGGCCTAACACATCATACGTGCATGAGTAAACAGAGTAGATCTGGCTCAAAAAATAGATAATTGGCCACGGATGATAGAGATAGAGATGAGATGACTCACATTGAAATCACCGTCCCTATCATCACGACGCGTTTCCTCGTTGTCTCCCCTTGAACCCATGGCGAGAGGGGAGGGGGTGGCTACCGGAGAGGGGACTGGGATGGAGGCGTCGTCGTCTTGCGGCTATGGCATGATGGGAGTGAAGTGGGGAAAGTGGTTTCGAGGGGAAGGAAGAGAAGTATGGGGAGGAAGAGAAGTAATGGGGACGTGACACTGGGATATGGCCCACTCAACTCATGAGTAGTGACACTTGCAACAGGGGAGCCCCCAATGTTGCCAGTTTACCCAGAGCAAGCGTGGCCAATCATGCCGCAGAACAGACTACTCGCGGATCGATCTCACGAAGACCATCCCAATCGTCCAAGTGCCCCGATCGAACGGTTTGTAACAATCATCAAGCAGAACAACTGTGTTAGGGCGTGCCTTCTAGAAGACTCGGTCTATCTCCTAAGGTTAATTAGGATCCATATGTGGTTTATGAAAAGAACACACATCCAATGACACTGGTGGATCCTTATGTGGTTTGTGAGAAGAACACACATGCAATCACACTGGGTGGATCCATATGTGGTTTATGAGAGGAACACACATGCAATGACACTGGTGATATGTGGTTTGTGAAAAGAACACATATGCAATGACACTGGGTGTGGTTCATGAGAAGAACACACATGCAATGACACTAGTGCATCCTTATTTGGTTTGTGAGAATAACAGAGATGCAATGACTCTAGCTGTGGTTCATGAGAAGAACACACATGCAATGACACTAGTGTATCCTTATGTGGTTTGTGAGAAGAACACACATGCAATGACACTGGGTGTGGTTTATGAAAAGAACAGACATGCAATGACTCTAGCTATGATTCATGAGAAGAACCCACATGCAATGACACTGGTGGATCCATGTGTGGTCTGTGAGAGGAACAGACATGCAATGACACTGGGTGTGGTTCATGAAAAGAACACACATCCAATGACACTAGTGGATCCTTATGTGGTTTGTGAGAAGAACTCACATGCAATGACACTGGTGGATCCATGTGTGGTTCATGAGAAGAACACACATGCAATGACACTGGTGGATCCATGTGTGGTCTGTGAGAGGAACACACATCCAATGACACTGGGTGTGGTTCATGAAAAGAACACACATCCAATGACACTGCTAGATCCTTATGTGGTTTGTGAGAAGAACACACATGCAATGACACTAGTGGATCGTTATGTGGTTCATGAGAAGAACACACATGCAATGACACTGGTGGATCCATGTGTGGTCCGTGAGAGGATCACACATGCAATGACTCTAACTGTGGTTCATGAAAAGAGCAGACATGCAATGACACTGGTGGATCCATGTGTTGTCTATGGGAGGAAAACACATCCGATGACACTGGTGGATCCATATGTGGTTTGTGTGAAGAACACACATGCAATGACACTAGTGGATCCATGTGGTGTCTGTGGGAAGAACACACATCCAATGACACTGGGTGTGGTACATGAAAAGAACACACATGCAATGACACCGGTGGATCCATGGGTGGTTTATGAGAGGAACACACATCCAATGACACCGGTGGATCCTTATGTGGTTTGTGAGACGAACATACATGCAATGACACTGGTGATATGTGGTTTGTGAAAAGAACACACATGCAATGACACTGGTGGATCCATATGTGGTTTGTGAAAAGAACAAACATGCAATCACACTGGTTGGATCCATGAGTGGTTCATGAGAATAACACACATGCAATGACACTGGTGATATCTGGTTTGTGAAAAGAATAGACATGCAATGGCTCTAATTGTGGTTAATTAAAAGAGCACACATGCAATGACACTGGTGGATCCATGTGTGGTTAATGAGAATACCACACATGCAATGACACAGGGTGTGGTTCATGATATGGTTTGTGAAAAGAACACACATGCAATGACTCTAGCTGTGGTTCATGAGAAGAACACACATGTAATGACACTAGTGTATCCTTATGTGGTTTGTGAGAAGAACACACATGCAATGACACAGGGTGTGGTTCATGATATGGTTTGTGAAAGAACACACATGCAATGACTCTAGCTGTGGTTCATGAGAAGAACACACATGCAATGACACTAGTGTATCCTTATGTGGTTTGTGAGAAGAACACACATGCAATGACTCTAGCTGTGGTTCAATAAAAGAACACACATACAATGACTCTAGTTGTGGTTCATGAGAAGAACACACATTGCAATGACACTGGTGGATCCATGTGTGGTCTGTGAGAGGAACTGACATGCAATGACACTAGGTGTGGTTCATGAAAAGAACACACATCCAATGACACTGGTGGATCCTTATGTGGTTTGTGAGAAGAACACACATGCAATGACACTGGTGGATCCATGTGTGGTTCATGAGAAGAAAACACATGCAATGCCACTGGTGGATCCATGTGTGGTCCGTGAGAGGAACACACATCCAATGACACTGGTTGTGGTTCATGAAAAGAAGACACATCTAATGACACTGTTGGATCCTTATGTGGTTTGTGAGAAGAACACACATGCAATGACACTAGTGGATCCATGCGTGGTCTGTGGGAAGAACACACATGCAATGACTCTAGATGTGGTTCATGAAAAGAGTAGACATGCAATGACACCGGTGGATCCATGTGTGGTCTATGAGAGGAACGCACATCCAATGACATCGGTGGATCCTTATGTGGTTTGCGAGAAGAACATACATGCAATGACACTGGTGATATGTGGTCTGTGAAAAGAACACACATGCAATGACACTAGGGATCCATATGTGGTTTGTGAAAAGAACAGACATGCAATGACTCTAGCCATGGTTCATGAGAAGAACCCACATGCAATGACACTGGTGGATCCATGTGTGGTATGTTAGAGGAACACACATCCAATGACACTTGGTGTGGTTCATGAAAAGAACACACATCCAATGACACTGGTGGATCCTTATGTGGTTTGTGAGAAGAACACAGATGCAATGACACCGGTGGATCCTTATGTGGTTCATGAGAAGAACAGACATGCAATGACTCTAACTGTGGTTAATGAAAAGAGCAGACATGCAATGACATTGGTGGATCCATGTGTGGTTAATGAGAAGAACACGCATGCAATGACACCGATGTATCCTTATATGGTTTGTGAGAAGAACACACATGTAATGACTAGTTGTGGTTCATGAGAAGAACACACATGCAATGACACTGGTGTATCCTTATGTGGTTTATGAGAAGAACACAATTGCAATGACTGTAGTTGTGGTTCATGAAAAGAACACACATCCAATGACTCTAGCTGTGGTTCATGAGAAGAACACACATCCAATGACACTGGTGGATCCTTATGTTGTTTGTGAGAAGAACACACATGCAATGACACTTGTGGATCCATGTGTGGTTCATGAGAAGAACACACATGCAACAACACTGTTGGATCCATGTGTGGTCTGTGAGAGGAACACACATCCAATGACACTGGGTGTGGTTCAAGAAAAGAACACACATCCAATGACACTACTGGATCCTTGTGTGGTTTGTGAGAAGAACACACATGCAATGACACTCGTGGATCCTTATGTGGTTCATGAGAAGAACACACATGCAATGACACTGGTGGATCTATGTGTGGTCTGTGAGAGGATCACACATGCAATGAATCTAACTTTAGTTCATGAAAAGAGAATACATGCAATGACACTGGTGGATCCATGTGTGGTTTGTGGGAGGAACACACATCCAATAAAACTGGTGGATCCATATGTGGTTTGTGAGAAGAACACACATGCAATGACACTGGTGGATCCATGTGTGGTATGTGGGAAGAACACACATGCAATGACTCTAGATGTGGTTCATGAAAAGAGTAGACATGCAATGACACCGGTGGATCCATGTGTGGTCTATGAGAGGAACGCACATCCAATGACATCGGTGGATCCTTATGTGGTTTGCGAGAAGAACATACATGCAATGACACTGGTGATATGTGGTCTGTGAAAAGAACACACATGCAACGACACTGGGGATCCATATGTGGTTTGTGAAAAGAACAGACATGCAATCACACTGGCTGGGTCCATGTGCGGTTCATGAGAAGAACACGCATGCAATGACACTGGTGATATGTGGTTTGTGAAAAGAACAGACATGCAATGACTCTAACTGTGGTTAATGAAAAGAGCAGACATGCAATGAAACTAGGGATCCATGTGTGGTTAATGAGAAGAACACACATGCAATGACACTGGGTGTGGTTCATGATATGGTTTGTGAGAAGAACACACATGCAATGACAATGGTGGATCAATATGTGGTTTCTGAAAAGAACACACATGCAATGACACCGGTGGATCCATGTGGTTTATGATAATAACGCACATGCAATGAACCCTAGTGAGTCCATGTGGTTTATGAGAAGAACACACATCCAATGAACTCTAGTGGATCTATCTTGGCATAATTTGATGTATGCCATGATGTATTTCATTGTACAAGACACTCACTTTCCATTTTTATACTACTCAGTTTTGCCCTTGGTTTTATGTGATACTACTTAGTTTTGCCCCCATCTCTCTATGTTTCGTAGAAGCCCAAACCTGTGCTCACCGTGTCTGCTACTCCCTGATTGGTTGTCACAGTTGTCACGCGAATCGTGTGCACCAACTTTTTATTCTGTACGATCCAAGATGGTCGCTGCACACGTCGTGCCTTTCAGAGTAAAGCTTGAGACAGCACAGACGTCTCCCTCAGCGAGACTTCTACAAGAAGGAACACGATGCCGTCCATGGAAAAGTCGTCGAGCGGTCATGTCATGTTTAATCAAGTCTGAAAACCATACTACTGCTACTACTATGCCACAATGCATGCGTCATCGAGTGCACGGTCGTTGATGGACAGCTGCAATTCATTACCACTTGATTTTAATAAGACATATCCCATTTTTTACGCAGCGGCTCTCAATCTTACTTCCAACTGGGCCTGACCATAATAAGCTTGCACGCGCTAGCCGGAGACCAAAGAGCTAAGATCGACGAGACCTAACGTCTCCGCCTTCATGAACACATCCCTCTACCCAATCTAGCACAACCCCACAAATCTTGCCGTACAGCCACCTACCGTCCCATCTACATTTCCACTTTTAACTATCGCCAATTTTAGGGCCGTGTCAAACTTCGTACATAGAAATTGTGTATGCGCCGTTTGCATGAGGCTCAATACGGAACTGCCATGCATGGCCCGGGAAAAAAAGTGACGTACCGTGCGTGTGTCGCGATGCACAGTGCAGTAGACTGCGCGGTGCGTTGCACAGTGGTGCAACAAAATGTGCCTTGCTTCCATCCATCTTAACTATAGAGCCCCTCTCCGCACACCCACTCTCACTCTCGCTCACTATCCCCATGCAACCCTCTCCACTGTCCCACCAGCATCTGCAAACTCCCGAGAATCCCCGTCCGCGCTAGCGATGGCTGAGGAGGATAAGGTGGCCATGTCGCCTCCGTGGTCGCCAGCGAGGAGGCCTTCGTCTCCTCGCCGGCCCCCCTCGACGCGTTGAAAGCAGCCGTCGTCCCTGTCCAGGCCCCAGTCGAGGCGTCGATGGCACCCGTCGTTCCCGTCCAGGCCCCCGTCCCCACTACCGACGGAGCCGCCGAAGAGGAGCCCCCCACCGGCGAGGAGGCCCCTGCCGATCACAAGAAGATCAAGCACTTCTTGGGCACCTATGATCCAGATAAGTACATCGCTCCACTGAACACCTACGACACCAACATCGATAACCCATGGTCGGAGGTAACTAGGGTTTGCTCCCCTCCCCCTGGTTCTTCTACCGTTCCGATCGTTGGATGCTAGATGTTGGTTTATTAGGATTCTCTTATTCTCATTTTGATTGCTCGATCTTCTTACATCATCTACTCCCCCATTTTCCTTTTCTTCCAATAGGTTTTCGGCAGCGACGTCTGCAGCGATGACGAGTCCATACACACCAAGACTCGTCAGGTGCTGAGGAGGCTGCGAGCCGGCCAATACGACGCCTTCTTCAGGGGCGACCCCTGGCGCTGCCCCTTCCACAAGGGGATCAACTTTTGTTGTGTGACTCTCGCCGGCGGCACCGACTTCATCTCCTTAATGAAGCATGCAGAGGCCGTAGGTTTTAGCATCAACAAAGGCGGCGAGCGCGAGACCGTGAAAATCAACGCCTACATCGCTGAACACAGGGCTCTCGACATTCACCTCCAAAACCTCCAGCGATTGGCCATCAAAGAGGGTCGCATTCCTCCAATCAGGCCCATGGCCCCCAAGATCAGGGGACTGGGCAGCAAGAAGTGGCGGATGCGCTGGAGGGAGGCGGAGGTGCTGGCAAATGAATGGGTCGGATGTTTCCCTGAATGTGCCTGCTGCTGCAGCTGCTGCTAAGCAGCTTCTTTTGATTTTCTATATTTTGCTTGCATCCTATTTCTGGCTGAATGCATCGAACCTCGTTAAGCAACCTACTTTCTATCGCTATATCCTATTTAGATGCGCATAGCTATATCTACATTTGTTTCGTTTTCTGAATGATTGTATTCTGCCTGGTGTGATTTGCTGCTCTAGATTTGCTACCTGATCAGAGGCAAAAAGAGGTCCAAATGGGAACGAATTATCGAAGAGAGTATCTTCTCTAGATTTGCTACCAATTTGGGCAAAATGAAACATATCTGTTTAGCGGGAGAGGAAAGGGTACGCTTTCAAACTGCCAGTTAACGAGCTACCATCTTGACGAGGCCCCATCTTGTGTCTCCCTCTACAAGAAGGAACACAATGTCGTCCATGGGAAAAGTCGTCGAGCGGTCATGTCACATTTAATCAAGTCTAAAAGCCTACTACCACTACTACAACACATGCACAGAGCAACGGGGTCATCGAGTGCACGGTTGTCGACGGGATGTTGCAATTTATTGCCACTTGATTTTAATAAGACATATCCCATTTTTACGCAGCGCTCTCAATAACACTTCCAACTAGGCCCTACCGCTAGTAACTTCCATGAGTCAAGGGCCCCCCTCGAGTAGATCTAACGTTGCTAGAAATTGGTTCCGCGCCACTTGCATGTAGTGGAATCGAGGTCTTCCATAAGTGTGTTTTAAATGCAGCTCTAAAGTGGAGATCGTGGCTATTTCAAAAAAAAGGGAACCCGAAAAAAGGTGGAGATCGTGGTAGCCCCCTGCCCACCACACTTTTCCACTCGAGGACTACAAACGGTCAGGTGTTTATAACCCCCTTCGACCATCTTCTTCCATGTGCTCGTGTCATTTTCCCCCAGACTGTCTAGTCCCAAGAACCCAATCTACACCTACCATGCGCGCCGAAGCTCCCTTGCTTGCACTACCTCCTTCCCTTGGTGCGCCATCAAGCATACGCATGGAGACGAGCCGGAGGTGAAGCCAGTTGAAGGCGCAGCAACAGATGGCTCGGTCGTCGCCAAGTAGGCGGAGGCGTCTTCTCCAAGCACGAACGCCAATCGTCGCTGTGCCGTCGAGGGTGCAAGCTCATCCGTCCAGCCAGTAGCCATCTCCGCCGAGCATCAGGTAGTAGCCATCACCACCGAGCAGCAGGTGGCCGATAATGTCGTGGTGCCAGCGGTAGATCTAGATGGGGGGCAAGCGGTAGGCAGAGGCAATCCGGTTCTCCACATCAACAACCCTATCGCCGTCCAAGAAATCTTTGACACAATCATGGAGAACGACGAGTTCGAGGAGGAGGTCCCAGATGAGGAGTCCGAGGTACTACATTGCTAGCTTCTCTAGTCGCAGCCGCAGATTTCACTGTTCATACATAGAATTTGCTCAATCGTGTACAAATTCTTTTGCTCTTGAAGTAGGGTAGTATATATATGGTTCGAACAGTCGATTGAAGCATCTACCATCTAGTCACAAAACCCCAATCCGTCTAGTCACAAAACTCCAATCTTCTCATTTGTCATCTAGTTGAGTTTGCTAGTTGAGTGTTAATTTCGATACACAACATGCCTATAACATTACATTTCTATTCCTTACCGATCCCAATGATTCAATTTTGCCCCAAAATACTGCAAGGGCATCTGATGGTGTCGTTTTCTTAGGGATGGTTAGTGAACCTGAGGTAGCAATGCACATAAACAATATAGGTTCTGCTGTTGGTATTTTGCTTCTCTGACTCCATCGCTGAAAAAATGAGGCCCTAATTTTTTCTCATATGAAACCTATATATATAATCTTTGTATTGTTTCTGATCTATGAATGCGTTGTATGATGCATATGTATATCCCTGAATATTGTTTTGTACGATTACATTTCAATTTCTTATTGTGGCCAATGATTCAAATTTTCCCCAAAGAGAGGCGGACACATTGGTGTCAGATTTTTCCAGGGATGAGTTAGCAAACCTGGGGCCATGTACAAGATCAATATAAGGTGTGCAATTGTTACTTGGTTCGCTTACGCCATCCCTGTAGAAACTTATGAGGCCGTAATCTTTATTCTACATTCATAGAACTATGATATTTGAATTATCTATTCCATGCATTCATAGTGTATAAGAATTACATTTTAGTTTGTCACCGAGGCCGATGATTAAAATTTGCCCCAAAAGAGTTCAAGGGGAGACACGCATGATGGTGTCGTGTTTTAGGGATGGGTTGGTGAGCCTGAGGCACCAATGCACACAAACAATATAGGTTGTGTTGTTGGTACTTTGGTTCTCCAACTCCATCTCTAAAACAAATTATGAGGCCCTTGATTTATTCTCATATGGAACTACATATATGATCCTTGATTTTTTCTGATCTTTTAATGATTGGTATGATGAATATGTATATGAATGGGTTTGATCATAAGTATTTTTAACATGTATCTGAAGATTAATTGTTTGGTTTTTTATTTATAATTACAATATTCAGGCTTGTTTTTGTACCTAACTAAGTATATCCCTGAATATGTTTTGTACCATTACATTTCAATTTCTTATTGCGGCCAATGATTCAAATTTGTCCCAAAGAGAGGCATACGCATTGGTGTCAGATTTTTTCAAGGATGAGTTAGCGAACCTGGGGCCATGTACAAGATCAATATAAGTTATGCAATTGTTACTTGGTTCACTTACGCCATCCCTGTAGAAACTTATGAGGCCACAATCTTTATTCTACATTCATAGAACTATGATATTTGAATTATCTATTCCATGCATTCATAGTGTATAAGAATTACATTTCAGTTTGTCACCAAGGCCGATGATTGAAATTTTCCCCAAAAGAGTTCAAGGGGAGACACATAGGATGGTGTCGTGTTTTAGGGATGGGTTTGTGAACCTGAGGCAGCAATGCACACAAACAATATAGGTTGTGTTGTTGGTACTTTGGTTCGCCAACTCCATCTCTGAAACAAATTATGAGGCCCTAGATTTATTCACATATGGAACTACATATATAATCCTTGAATTGTTTCTGATCTTTTAATGATTGGTTTGATGCATATGTACATGAATGGTTTTGATCATAAGTATATTTAACATGTACCTGAAGATCAATTGTTTGGTTTTTATTTATAATTACAATATTTAGGATTGTTTTTGTACCTGACTATGTATATCCCTGAATATTGTTTTTTACGATTACATTTCAATTTCTTGAGTTGTAATACAATTCAATCATATGTATGAGGTCTAAGTTATGTTCTTCAAAATCAACAGGATAATAATGATGAAGTGGACGATGGCAAGGTATCCAGGGACAACAAGAGCCGCTACGTGCTGAGGCGGTTACGGTGTGGGCTAATCCGTTTCCACAATAGGAGGGAACTGTTTTGCCCATTCTGTGGCAGAGCAATCAATGTTGACCTAGACAGCATGATCCAGCACGCGGATGGCGTTGCCACAGGGGGAGGCAGAAGCCATAGGCCGATCACCTTGGCGTGGCACGCAGCCTTTGGAAATTCCTCCGAGATTATGTCCGGACTGGCCTGCATCCCATCTACTAGGTTGTCCCTGCCTCCTGCTAATGCCCCTGCCCTGCTAGGCATCTCCGTGTCACGGTCTCCTCCTGCCGCCCCTGCTTTTATTTTGTTCTAGTTAATTATTCCCTGTGTGTGGCATGTAAGACAATATATTCGTGGTGTCTCTGGTGAACCTTCTATATTAATCTACTCTTTTATATGGAGTGCCTTAAATTTTCTAGTGTTCAATTATATTTACTGATCATGCTCATGCACACAAAATATTTCTAGTGCTCGATTATATTATAATTGTCAATAAATACATCAACAAGTTAAATTGGTCGAAATTTTGTATTGAAGTAACTAAATGTATCAAACACATAATAAACTTGAAACTAAAATCTAGTTCAAACACATAATGTATCACCACCACTTGTTGTCGTCCTTGACTTGCTTCCCCTTCAACCGCTTGATGTCGCCACCGTCCCAAGATCCCTGCTTGTCCTGAAACCGCCTTCTGTCCTCCTCGTGCTTCTTCTCCTGGGCTAGCTTGCAACCAGGGCATAGCTCTCTCGTGAAAAACCCCGCCTTAACCATCCCATCTTTCACGGTAATGAGCTTACTATAGAACTTGTACTCCATGTAGGCGTCTCTGGCTGCATACTCGAGGCGCACCTGGATCATCGGCTTCCACTCCCAGTTGTCGTGCTCGAGTCGCTTCAATTTCTTCAGTTTTTCATAGGATTTATCGATGATTTCAACTACCAGATCACACATGCCATCCTTCACTGGGCATGGTTTGATCTTGTACAGATTTTGGATGTCTATGTGGTGCCCATCTAGGATTTTTATCAATGCACGAGAAAGCATAATTGTGTCATTTGTGATATCCACACTAGTGAAAGTTATCCCTTTCATACACAAGAACTCGACCAGAGCCAGACAATGCATCTCAGTTGGTTTACTACTGCACTTAGATGGTTTTAGGAATGTAAGGGAACAAGGGATGCAGAAGTGGTGATCTCAAATTTAAATTTCACATACCTGCAGAAGTGGTAAACGAGGACCTCCTCATGTATGGCAATTTGCACGACAACGATCTCTTGTGGAGGATTTTTTCGCTTATTTGCACGGGTGTACTCCAAGTCTAGCCCCACAAACTTGTTCTTCTCTTTCTCAAGCAATTGCTCAAACCTGGCGAGAATTGTCTCTGCAGTCGCTTCATCATTTGTGTACACCACTATCAAAGTCATGGTGTCATGGGCAAGGACCAAGTGGGTCTCTGTTGTGCGTTTCCCATCGTCCATGCCTGCAAGCAAATGGGTGAAAGGAAATGCCTGCAAGGAACTGCTTGCGAGAGGAAGAAGAATATGAACCGATGGTTCCAGAATAGAGGAAGAAGAAGCGCCCAGGAAAAATTGCAGAGGAATGACTGCAGAAGAAACGTGGTAACTGCAACTTTCGGTTCGAGAACTCACCGTGGTTACGTGGAGATCGTGGCAGTGCTGCCGGTTCAACAAGTGGGGCCAGTTCCTGCCAGAATATGGAATTAGCTGTGCATTTTTCTATGCGAGAAATTGTGAGAAATCATGTATATTTTGTCTTTCATAATTAAACACAATGAAGTTGGTACAGCCCAAGAGATTTGAACAAAAAAGACTTGCTAGTTTAACATACAACAACACAAAAGTTTCTGAGTGTGTATTCTTAAAATTTAAATTCTGATGATTTATTCAGAAGTTCTCAGCTACAACGGACATTACAGAGCCAATGCTCTCGTCTTCGTCCTCCTCATGCTGCTCGTCGTTGTTGTCTTCCGCATCCTCTTGTTTCCTCTATCGGACCGGTGACCACCTCAATAATTAGCTTGATATAGTGCCTCATCACCTTGACCTGGATGACGAGCAGATCATCAAGGCAAATTCTATTTTTAGCACAGAATTCAGCCCAGGGGTTGGTGAACTCAATGCAATCGTCATATACTTCCGATATGCGATATCGCCCCAAGATTTTCAGGCCTTTGTTACAATTATTCTTCATGCATACACAATAGAACCCTTATAGGTCCAACATGGCAGAACTTGAGCTACCACAGAGACCTCGGCAGAAGTGGCAGAATTGGTGCGAGTGCAACCACGGCGACGGCGAGCTCGGATTCTAGAGGAGGAAAACAGAACCGAGCATGGTCGACATGGTGATAGATCTCACCGGGAACCAATTCTCGTCCCCACACTGTGCCATGGGTGCATCCATGGTGAGGGTGAGCTCCAACTCGGGATGGGGAGGAGAGCAGGGCCGAGCAGCTTCGTCACGTCCTAGCTCTACGCCATGGTCGCGACCATAGATTGCCGCTCCGGGGAAGAAGCCGCGTAATGGTTGCAGGCGCCAACGCTGCAAGCCTACAGGGAGGAGAGCTGGGCCGAGCAGGTTCGTCTAGGTCCCAGCTCCGCGCCATGGCTACGACGCCCCACAGATTGTCGCTCCGGGGAAGAAGAAGACGCGTAATGGATGCAGGCGCCAACGCTGCAAGCCTAATTGACACCTAAGCGACAGGAGCGACATAACGGCGAGAACTGACAGGGGGGGGGCCCAACTTGACGGCCGTTAGCCTGATTTTTTGTATTGAAACGTAAAGTTGAATTTGTGCCGAAAAAGACCCTCTTAGTATTTGGCACACCAACGGTAGTCATGGCGGCTGATTTCAGGGAACTTGGGTACCGCATTGCCTAGGCAACCCAACTTTTTGGCCGCAAAATGATATTCTCCCGCCTGAGGCCGCCCCGAAGCCTGACCTCGCTGGTGCCCCTCGCCTCCCCAAGCTCTGTCTCGCCTCGGTCGCATCACGCCGTCGCCGTCACCAGTGAGCCCGCCGCCATCGCCCTCATCCCTCTGCACCCCCATGCCGACAAGCCCCGCAACACCTCGTGCTCGCCTCTGGTCGCTACGAACCCACTCCCTACCGGAGAAGAACCTCCTCGGCCCGGTGCCTCCTCCCTTCTCTCCGGCCTCCGCCTCCGGCACCGTGATCGTGGTAGCCCGCCCTCTACGTCGGTCCTGCATCTTCCGTGAGCTCGTCCCCACGCCCTTCTTCCTCCGTCGTGTGCTGCCGCCTCACAGCACGTCGACCTCTCCCTATGCTGCGTCGATCTCACCCTGCCAACGGTGACCCTCTGCCTTGCAATCCCCAAGATGTTTAGGCTCTTCCTGGAAGCTTCTACATGCGTGCCCTGAAGGAAATATGCCCTGAGAGGCAATAATAAAGTTGTTATTATGTATTCCTTGTATATGATAGATGTTTATTTTGCATGCTATAATTGTATTGAAAGGACGTCAATGCATGTGTCTTTAATAAACAAAAAGGGTGCCTAGTTATGCCTCTCTTTAAGACTATCTTGTGATTAACAAGATGATCAAGGTTTCCTGATCATGGACATTGGATGTTGTTAATAACGAGGTCACAGCATTTGTGAAATGATGTGATGAACATTCATCCAAAGTATAGCATTATGATCAAGTCATTAGGTTTACATTGCTATAAACATCATACGAAGTAATCTTAGTCCTTGGACCATGAGACCATGTTAATTGCTAACACCGGAAGAGTATCTTGATAACATCAAACGTCACACCGTAACAGGGTGATTATAAAGGTGGGTTCAGTGCTACGAAGGTGTTATGTTGAGGCTCATGGATCAAGAGTGGGATTTGTCAATCCTGATGACGGATAGATATACTCTAGGCCCTCTCGGTGATATCACATTAAGATAGCTTGCAAGGAAGTGATGTGATCACTAGAATGTTATATCACGGGAACGAGAAAAGAGTGCATGTCCATAACAAGATCAAACTAGGTATTTGGATACCGATGATCGAATCTCGGACATGTATTATATCATGAGACAAAGAGATTAAGTTACTAGCATTAAAGGTTCTCACGATCACAGAAGTCATCGTTGAATGTGCAGGAGTCAGTATGGATCTCCAGGTCCCGCTTCTGATTATTGATCTGAGAGGAGTCTCAATCATGTCTGCATTATTCGCGAATCGTAGGGTGACACACTAAAGGGATGTCGGACACCATTTTGGAGCACATATGTTTCAGACAAAAGGATTGCAAAGCGCAGGAATTGTTTCGATACAAACAGGAATTGTTTCGATAGAAACCGGAATTGTTTCGGGTGAAATTGCAGAAAGTGGTTCTGCATGTGATATTGAAATGTTGCAAGGGGTTTTATGTGAATGTTTGTTAATTAAAGTTATTAACAAAATTCTGAATAAAATAAATAAAAGAGTTTTATTAATTGAGAGTTGCATTAAATTTGGTGGAAATTTAATGCATGTGAGTGGAATTTTGGGTGGAGTCAAAATTGATGTGAGTGGAACTTCCACCACACGAATGAGGAAGAGGTGGGGGCACCCTCCTTGGCCGCCGGCCATGGTAGGGGAGGAGCCCCCCTCTCCTCCCTCACAAAGTACACCTCCTCGTGAAGGATCTCTCTCCCTCTCTAGATATTCCCCCATGGTCTCGGATTACCGAGATACATGTTCCCGGTGGCCTTGCGTCTGGAAGGAGTTGCTGCTTCCGCTGATTCGCTAGAGCGAGGAGGTGGAGGTTATCCGGTGGCTTGAACGTGTGTGCGAGGATGGATGCGCTGCTGATTTGCGGTGCTCGGACTTCCACATGATCTTAAGATCGGCAAGCATACCACTACATCATCCAAGAGTTCCAACTTGTTAACAAAACTCTATTGTCTTCGAGGGTAAGTTCTCCATGGATGTATATCCACCCGTTGCTCTGTATCTAGTAGATAGATCTTGGCGTATAGTTCTCATCGTAGGAATTTTTTGTTTTCTATGCTGCGAACCCAATAGTGGTATCAGAGCGTGATCTATGCGTAGGTGCTTTGCACGGGTAGTCTCCGCCCAGCTCGGCCCAGCTCTCCTCCCTGTAGGCTTGCAGCGTTGGTGCCTGCATCCATTACGCGTCTTCTTCTTCCCCGGAGCGGCAATCTGTGGTCACGGCCATGGCACAGAGCTATGACGTGACGAACCTGCTCGTCCCCGCTCTCCTCCCCATCCTGAGTCGGAGCTCGCCCCCACCATGGACGCACCCATGGCACGGTGCGGGGACAAGAATAGGTTCTCGGTGAGATCTATCACCATGTCGACCATGCTCGGTTCTATTTTCCTCCTCTAGAATCCGAGCTCGCCGTCTCCGTGGTTGCACCCGCACCAATTCTATCACCTCTGCCGAGGTCTCTGTGGTAGCTCAAGTTCTTCCATGTTGGACATGTAATAAAATTAAGAGGTGGGCGGCGGCAACCCATTGTTGAACCTGTAAGGAATTTGCTAAAGACTGTGTGCCGCTCCAAGGTCTTCGGATGATGTGTTCAGCTTCTGCCAACGTCCACCGTCGATGTGAGATCATATAGTTACTTCAATACAAAATTTAGACCAATTTATCTTGTTGATGTATTCCTTAACAATTATAATATAATCGAGCACTAGAAATATTTTTTAGTGTGCATGAGCATGATTAGTAATATAATTGAACACTAGAAATTTTAAGGAACTCCATATAAAGGAGTAGATTAATATAGAAGGTTCACCAGATACACCACGGATATATTGTCTTACATGCCACACAAATATAATAATTAACTAAAACAAAATAAAAGCAGGGCGGCAGTAGGAGGCCAGGATGCAGAGATGCCTAGTAGGGCAGGGGCCTTAGCAGGAGGCAGGGACAGCCTAGTCGATGGGATACAGGCCAGTCCTGACATAATACAGGAGGAATTTGCCGAAGGCTGCATGTCGTGCCAAGGTAATCGGCCTATGGCATCTGCCTCCGCCTCTGGCAACGCCCACCACATGCTGGATCATGCTATCGAGGTCCACATTCATTGCTCTGCCACAGAATGGGCAAAACAGTCTCCCCCTACGGTAGAAATGTATTAGCCCACACCATAACCGCCTCAACACGTAGAGGCTCTTGTTCTCCCTGGATTCCTTTCTATCGTCCACTTCATCATCATCAGCCTGTTGATTTTCAAGAACATAACTTAGAACTCATAACTATGATTGAATTGTATTACAACTCAAGAATTTAACAACATTTACATGTAAGACAATATATACGTGGATATCAAAGAGAAAGCATCTCAACAATAGTTTGATCGGTTCATATATCATTTCGTCTCAACACAATGACAATTAATTGCATCAGAGTGTATGTAGAATAAATCTAGGGGCATCATAAGTTTCTTCAGGGATGGAGTGGGCAAACCATGTAACAATTGCACAACCTATAATGTTCTTGTACATCGCCCCAAGTTCGCTAACTCATCCCTATAAAATCTAACACCAAGTGTCTGCCTTTCTTCTGAGGCAAATTTGAATCATTGGCCAAAATAATAAATTTAAATGTAATCGTACAAAACTATATTTAGGGATATACATAGCCAGGTACAAAAACAAGCCTAAATATTGTAATTATAAATAAAAAACCAAACAATTAATCTTCAGGTACATGTTAAAAATACTTATGATCAAAACCATTCATATACATATGCATCATACGAATCATTCAAAGATCAAAAACAATTCAAGGATCATATATGTAGTTCCATATGAGAATAAATCTAGGGCCTCATAAATTGTTTCAGAGATGGAGTTGGAGAACCACAGTACCAACAACACAACCAATATTGTTTGTGTGCATTGTTGCCTCAGGTTCACCAACCCATTCCTAAAACACGACACCATCATATGTGTCTCTCCTTGAACTCTTTTGGGGCAAATTTCAATCATCGGCCTTGGTGACAAACTGAAATGTAATTCTTATACACTATGAATGCATGGAATAGATAATTCAAATATCATAGTTCTATGAATGTGGAATAAAGATTGTGGCCTCATAAGTTTCTTCAGGAATGGCGTAAGCGAACCAAGTAACAATTGCACAGCTTATATTGATCTTGTACATGGCCCTAGGTTCGCTAACTCATCCCTGAAAAAATCTGACACCAATGTGTCTGCCTCTCTTTGCGGCAAATTTGAATCATTGGCCACAATAAGAAATTGAAATGTAATCGTACAAAACAATATTCAGGGATATACATATGCATCATACGATGCATTCATAGATCAGAAATAATACAAAGATTATATATATAGGTTCCGTATGAGAAAAAAATTAGGGCCTCATTTTTTCAGAGATGGAGTCGGAGAACCAAAATACCAACAGCACAACCTATATTGTTTATGTGCATTGCTGCCTCAGGTTCACTAACCATCCGTAAGAAAACGACACCATCAGATGCCCTTGCACTATTTTGGGGCAAAATTGAATCTTTGGGGTTGGTAGGGAATAGAAATGTAATGTTATAGGCATGTTGTGTATCGAAATCAACACTCGACTAGCAAACTCAACTAGATGGCAGATGAGCAGATTGGGGTTTTGTGACTAGACGGATTGGGGTTTTGTGACTAGATGGCAGATGCATCAATCGACCGATCGAACCATATATATAATACCCTACTTCAAGTTGAAAAGAATCTGTACACGATTGAGCAAATCCTATGTACGAACAGTGAAATCTACGACTGTGACTAGAGAAGCTAGCAATGTAGTACCTCGGACTCCTCATTAGGGACCTCCTCCTCGAACTCATCATTCTCCACGATTGCGTCGAAGATTTCTTGGACGACGATGGGGTTGTTGATGTAGAGCACCAGATTGCCTCCGCCTACCGCCTGCCGACCATCCAGATTTGCCGCTAGAACCACGACGTTGTCGACCACCTGCTGCTCGGCAGCGACGGCTATTGGCTGGACCGATGAGCTCGAACCCTCAATGGCGCGGCGACAAGCGGTGTTCGTGCCCAGAGAAGACGCCTCCGCCAGCTTGGCAACGACCGAGCCATCTGATGCTGCGCCTTCAACTGGCTTCACCTCTAGCTCGTCTCCATGCGTACGGTTCATGGCGCACCTCGGGAAGGAGGTAGTGCAACCGTGGGAGCTTCGGCGCGTGCGGTAGGTGCAGATTGGGGTCTTGGGACTAGACAGACTGGAGAAAAATGACACGAGCACATGAAAGAAGAAAGTCGAGAGGGTTTATAAACACCGGACCGTTTGTAGTCCTTCAGTGGACACGTGTGGTGGGCGGGGGGCGGGGGGGCTACCATGATCTCCACCTTTTTTGGGTTCCCTTTTTTTGAAACAACCACGATCTCCACTTTAGAGTTGCATTGAAAACACGCCCATGGCAGACCTCGATTCCACTTCATGCAAGTGGCACGGAACCAATTTCTAGCAACGTTAGATCTACTCGAGGGGGGCCCTTGACTCATGGAAGTTACTAGCGGTAGGTTCCAGTTGGAAGTGAGATTGAGAGCGCTGCGTAAAAATGGGATATGTCTTATTAAAATCAAGTGGCAATAAATTTCAGCGTCCCATCGACAACCGTGCACTCGATGACCCCGTTGCCTTGTGCATGTGTTGTAGTAGCAGTAGTAGCCTTTGTAGACTAGATTAAACGTGACATGACCACTCGACGACTTTTTCCATGAACGGCATCGTGTTGCTTCTAGTAGAGGGAGATGTCCGTGCTATCTCACAATGAGGGAGATGTCCGTGTTGTGTCATGCTGTACTCTGAAGGGCACGACGTGTGCAACGTTCATCGTTGGATCACACAGGATCAACGGTTGGTGCACATGATCCGCGTGACAACTATGACAACCAATCAGGGCATAGCAGACAAAGTGAGCATAGGTTTGGGCCTCTACGAAACAGAGAGAGAGGGGGAAGGGCAAAACTGAGTAGTATCAAAAAACCAAGGGCAAAACTGAGTAGTATAAAAATCGAAAGTGAGTGTCTTGTACAATGAAATACATCAAGGCATACATCAAATTATACCAAGAAAGATACACTAGAGTTTATTGCATGTGTGTTCTTCTCATAAACCACATATGGATCAGCGAGAGTCATTGCATGTCTGTTCTTCTCACAAACCACACATGGATCCACCAGTGTCATTGCATGTATGCTCTATTCATTAACCACAGCTAGAGTCATTGCATGTTTCTTCTTTCCACAAACCACACATGGATCCACCAGTGTCATTGCATGTGTGTTCTTTTCATGAACCACACCTAGTGTCATTGGATGTGTGTTCTTTCCATGAACCACAACCAGAGTCATTGCATGTCTGTTCTTCTCACAAACCACACATGGATCCACCAGTGTTATTGCATGTCTGCTCTTTTCAGTATTCACAGCTAGAGTCATTGCATGTATGTTCTTTCCACAAACCACACATGGATCCACCAGTGTCATTACATGTGTGTTCTTTTCATGAACCACACCTAGTGTCATTGCATTTGTTTTCTTTTCATGAACCACAGCTAGATTCATTGCATGTCTTTTCTATTCACAAACCACGCATGGATCGACCAGTGTCACTACATTTGTGCTCTTTTCATGAACCACAGCTAGATTCATTGCATGTGTGTTCTTTTCACAAACCACATAAGGATACACCAGTGTCATTGCATGTTTTTTTCTTTTCATGAACCACATCCAGAGTCATTGTATGTGTTTTCT